>VXBI01008664.1:1832305-1889075 GCA_013397375.1 Toxostoma redivivum | reverse complement strand
TTTTTTTTTTTTTTTTTTTAATCCTCGGGTGAAAATACCAAGGTTGTGAGTTGAATATCTAGTTTACTAAGTAATAACATTGTCTGTTGTTGTAGAATTGAAGACTGAACAATTTTCCCTAACTTTTGAATAATAATGTATAATTATCAGAGATACCTGTTGTTTGTTCTGATCACTACAATTTCACTATCTTTGCCACACATAATACTGTATAATGTTAAATACTGTCTGTGCATATTTGAGTGTGAGTTTCTGATCACAGTAAGTTTGTGTGTGCTTTAATGTCTATATGGCAGGTGTTTAACAATTCTAACAGGCATGTTTGAGTGAGCAGTAAGTGAAGAAAAGATCCCTGGAGTGTTTTAAAGGGTTGAATTGATTTGTGTGTTTCAGTCTTGACAGTCTCACTTGAAATCATTTTATTTGAGCAAGAAACCCCAAAAGCTGACCTGCCTGAGAGTCTATTGTGGTTTTTTTTATACTCTCACTTCTGTCACAGGTGGTGTGACAAGATGCTGTCTGCATCTTCCAACACAGCCATGGCTCCATTGTCCCCATTCCTGTTCAGCTGCACATCCAAGGCTTTGCTAAAAACAAACCACCATCTAAAGAAATGTGAGGACAAAGCTTTCTGGTGAACCAGGGTTATTTAACCTATGGCTACCAGCAGGTATAGCTGATCATTATCTGAAAATTTCTATGAGGTCCATGATATTAATAGGATGAAGATTGCTACTGTGCTTCTCAGAGATGCATGGGAAGGGGGAGCTGCACAGGAGCAGTAACTGTTTTCATAAGGATGGTGGCACCCTGGATTTTGGATCATTTGTTGCCATTCATGTGCCATAATCCAGGCACAAGCACTATGACTGCTTGGCAGCTGCCTGCTGCTCACCAGATTCTGCCTGGCTATCCTAACACAGAGAAATGAGGTCTTGATAACATTTCAATTCTGTTTTGCACAACCCTTGTGGGTTGCTCTTTTCTTACTTTTCCTTCTCTGTTGTTCCTTTGGGAGGCATTGCAGCAGTTTTGTTTGTCTGCACTGCTCTGTTGAAGGTCACAGTCAGAACTGGAACAGGTAAAATCCAGGGGTCCATAAAGTCGTGTCTGCAAAGGCCAGTCAGTGTGACCTCCCTGGGAGTTACCTCACACAGGCAGCAGGGTGCTTCCCAGGACGGTATGGAGTCCCTAGCTGAGGTTTTGGGGAGAGCCCAACTGGATGGATTTGCAGTGTATCTGAAACAGAATTCCTTTCACTTCATTCTCTTTTGTTAACTGCTTAGAGCTCTTCAAAGCCATTCCACTAACTGCTGACAAGCAAGAATGTGACATAGTGAATACCAGATGAGTTTATAGAAGTAGAGGCACAGCCATCTCCCTGTGTTTTCAGGCTGGTAAAATTCATATATTTAGATCACAAACCTCACCAGTTTAAGTAAAAAGGTGACTAGATCTGAGGTGATGTGGGAGATTCCAATGCAATGTAGGAACTGAGAAAAGCACTGCAGAACTACTTCTCCCTGACATGCTAGCAACTTTTTATGTTGAGAGATGAAGTTATGCTTCATCTCTCAACATAGATCCTAGTTGTTATTAAATAAGTACTTGGAGTTTGGAACTGGTGAAATTACTGATATCTTCTCCAGGTAGATTGTCCCTTGCTTTCTTGTTCATGTGGCACATTTCTGTACCATGAAACGTCATAAGGACCTGTAAAGCAGCTCTTTATTTGGATTTACAGAAAACTTGCTTTAGAGCAATGCAGGTCCTTGAGTGGACTCAGAAATAGGTGTAAATACCTTATACAAGTGTATTGGATTTGTGTGGCAAAGCCAGGGTGCTACAGAATGTAGTCTGTGAGAAGCTGCTGGAAGCATCTCCTACATCTGAAGGAGCCAATGCCAGCTGGCTCCAAGATGGACCAGCTACTGGCCAAGACCCATCAGCAGGTGCTGGTTGTGCCTCTGGGATAATGTAGTTAAGAGGGGGCAGAAGTCTCTTGTGAAGCAGCCAGGAGACAGGAGTGAGAATATGTGAGAGGAGCAGCCCTGCAGATACCCAGGCACGTGAAGGAGGGGCAGGAGATGCTCCAGGTGCCAGAGCTGAGGTTTCCCTGCAGCCCATACAGGACCATGGTGGAGCAGAGATCCACCTGCAGCCCATGGAGAAACCCACACTGGAGCAGGTGGATGCCTGAAGGAGGATGTGACTCTGGGGCAAGCCTGCACTGGAGCAGACTCCTGGCAGGACTTTCAGATTCATGGCAAGAGGAGCCCATGCTGGAGCAGGTTTGGTGGCAGGACTTGTGACCCTGTGAGGGACCCACATTGTAGCAGCCTGTTCCTGAAGGACTGCACTCATGGAAAAGGATCGACACTGGAGCAGTTTGTGCAGAACTTCAGCCTGTGAGAAGGGATTCATGTTGGTTCCCCATACCAGAGCAGGGGAAGAGTGTGAGGAGGCAGAGGCAGTGTGTGATGAACTGGCTATAAGCCCTGTTTCTCACCACCCTGCACCTCTGGTGGGGAGGAGGTAGAGAATTTGGAAGTTAAGCCTGGAAAGAAAGGAGGGGTGAGGGGAAGGTGTTTTTAAGATTTTATTTTATTTCTTCTTATCCTGCTCTGATTTGATAGGGAAAAAAAATTATTTCTTAGCAAAGTTGGTTCTGTTTTGCTTGTGACAGTAAATGGATGAGTGATCTCCCCAGTCCTGATATCAGTCCACCAGTGTTGTGCTATATTTTTCTCTCCCCGTCCTGCTGAAGAGGAGAGTGATAAAGTGGCTTTGGTGGGACCCTGGCATCAGGCCAAGGTCAACCCACCACAATAACTGAATAAATTTGAGTACATTTAGGTGTTACATTGCATATTAATCATTACTGCTACATTCTGGGTGCTTCTCTTACCAGAGAGTCTATTAATTTGAAATAAGTTTTGTGAAGGAAAAAACATAGGATGTAAAGACACAGCCCCCTAGAAATCTGTGGGAACAGTGTTCTCTGGTTAGGGCTGTAGGGTATCTAGGGATGACAGGGATGCCCTGCTGGCACAGCTATGTAGGGATGAAAACAGTTGTGTCACTAATATGCTTCTGTCTGGTATTTAAGAATAAAGCCATAGGAACTATGAAGAGGAAGGGCTCTAGAAGCAGTCAGCAAGAGTGAGTGCTGTAAAAGAGAAGAAAATTAGGGTTGAATTGAAGGGCAAATTATGCAGAAAATTGAAACACAACATCTGCATGGATCTAATAGTTTGTTACTTCAAGGGAATATGTAGGTGTTTCATAGTTACGTCATCAAATGAAATGTATCTGTATATATTTTGCTCCATACTGAATTTGTTATATTTAGTGGTTTTGGGGCTGTTTACTATTTTAAAAAGCCCATGACAACCCAAGCTGTATGAGAAACTTAAGCCATAGATTCCCTTTTAACTTACTTGAGCCATTACAATCTTGGGCTGTATAAAATCAAATAAAAAAATCTCATATTGACATAATTGAGGCAGGGACATGATCTAAAGATCACGTAATGAGATAAATAGGAAAAATCTTTGTTTCCATTCACAAGTTTATTTCCCATCTCATGTTCCATTCACAACACTGGAATTGTTGAATGAGGAATGTAACTAACATGGCAGCTTTTTGAAAGGTGTCTGCACATGGCCACATATAAATAATTGCAAGCAAAAGCTGCTTGGTGACTTGATTATACTCAAATTCTTGGCAGAGAATTCTTGCTGTAGAACATCCATTTTCCAGCATGTCAAGAACAACTTGCTGTTACTTTAGTTTGTGGAGGTTTTGATTTCTAATGTGGGGAAAAAATTAGAACAAACTCCAGAAATCTATGAGTGTTCTTATGATCTCTTGTAATTAAAAATGCCAGCTCCTTTTCCTGGTTTTTGGATGAGGAAAGTCATCTATGTTTAGAGGTGTTGAAGAAGAAAAGCTATAGTGAATTTTCCAAGTGCTACTCAGTTTTATGCCAACAATGATGGGAATTGGCTTGTGTGGCAGAAGAGATGATGGAAGGATCAGAAGCTGGTTGACAAAGCCCTTCCTCTCTAAATTGCTGATCCTAAAAATCTAAATCAAGTCCTAGTAATATATGAGCTGTGGCTGTATAAGAAGTCTCCTGACTTTATAAAGTACTTAGCAAACCCCTGGGTTATCCTGGTGTTTTATTGGTGACCCTGTGACCCAGCATAAATTCAAGGCAAAGGGCTGTTTTAACTGTGCCCCCTTCCCAGCTCAGAGGGGCATGCTGCTAACAAGTTATGACTGTGATGGCAGAAAAGAATGTGTTGGGAAAAATAATTGCTTGTAAGCAAAGGTTTTTAAAATGTGACATGGTTTTCGTAATGTATGCTTTTTGTTAGTGTTATGTATTCGAGGAATAGTAATAGGCAGAGCTTGCCTAAGGATTGCTTTCTAAAATAGTTAAATTATATAGCTAATGTTTTCTGTAGTCTTTCTCTGACAGGCCATTGTGACGTGGATTACAATGCTTAACACTTCTTTGTACTGATAATATAACAACTGAGCATTTAAAATAAAATGCACATTTGCTGCTGAATATTTTCTTCTTTGAGAGGGCTAGATTAATGAAAATTAATGAGGTTAGGGAAATTTTGCTTCACAAGTGATCAAGTAAATTGGGCTTTGCACAGTCTGCAAAATGTTATTTTAACAAGACTGTATTACATTTCTGTTGTGCCTTCCATTGTTAAGGGTAATTAGAGAATATGTATATTTTAATGAGAATAAAAGTTATATTAGAATCAAAAGCTTTTCTCCTAGTAGTCTCTGAGGTTGTCTTGTATAATATGAGGAAAATACTGTTTTTTACTGGCAAGCATGTTTATTTTTCTTTTTATTAAATACTTTGTACAAGCAGCATATATACTGTAAATAAAGGGTTTTTACAGAATTGCACTGGAATACACTGCATAATAAATGTATATTCTTTTTTTAAGGGCTTAATAGAGGTTACATGCAAATTAATATTCTGAGTTGTAGTTTGCTACTGAAAGCATTTGAATGTGGGAATATTTTTTAGATTTTTAGAAATGTTAGTTGGGAAGAGTAGTATGATTTTAAGTGTTCTTTAAATTGGACAGTTTCATAGGTCTGAAATCAGCATTATAATAATTATTGCAAATATCTAATATGTGTGTTTGTACACTGAAATCTTGTTCTGGGCTCAGTTCCTTAATCAGTAGCTGTGTCCTGTGGGGCAGCAGGCCTTATACCAAAGATTGTGAAATAACTTTACTGCTGAAAATCCTCCAGAATTCCAAACCCCAGCCAGAACAAGCGAGGCCACCCTAAATTGGTCTCCTTGGACAGCATGGCACAGAAATGACAAAGGCATGTGTCTGCCTCTTTGGTTTTTCCTGCTTTTTCTTTCAGGGAAGAATCCAGAAGACAGATAGGGCTGAAAGCTGCATCTGGAGAGCAGTGTTTGTACTTGAATTCTTGTTCCAAGGTAACAATTCTTGATCCTGATGGCAGCAGCAGAAGGTGCTGTTCCAATCCCTAGAGTTTCCAGAAGGTAAAAGGCAGGGAGTGAGTGCTGGAAATGGAACAGCAAGGTGCATTCGAATGGAGTAAATAAGGATGTGAGCAGGCACGTTAGGATGTGGAAAATGGATTTGTCTTTTGTAGGAAGGTAATTGGGATGGGGGCTTGGCAGGAGCTGGATCTGCTGAGGTGAGGACGACTGCCACAGGTTGACGGGCAGGTGATCCAGCAGCCTGGCCCGGGCAGCACAGGAGGGCTGCCTAATATGCTGTGTGCCCTAAGGGCCTGGGGGAACACAGTTGGATTATTATGTTAATGCCTGAGCCTGCTGCCCTCTTCCTATCCCAGCTGGGCTCCCTGTTGTTAGGAACTGCTTTGCTCTGACAGTGGAGTAATATACTTCATGATTGAAAGGGCAAAGGGGCTCGAAAGAAAAAAAGAGCAGGCCTGCACAGAGATGTAAATGAAGGGGGGAAGGCTGTAGGAGGGTTTGCATGTAGGTGTGGGTGGAAAGTTTATTAGGAAACGAGTAATATAAATCTGCTAATTGAATTGTTATTTACAAGTCCCATTCCCTGATTTGTTTCTTTGTGCATTACCCCCCCTAATGCTGATGTACAGTGAATTTGAAGTGCTTACCAAAGCAGGCACTTAGGTTGATTTATTTGAAACCAAGGTGCTATAATACACTGGTACCAGTGTACAGTGCTGACAATGGTGTATTTTTCAGGACTTTGATTACTGTTTCATGCTTTGCCACTATATTGCTACACTACAGCTTATAGTGGTGATATGATTCTTTTATGTATTGTAGATAAGTATATCACTCTGAATTTTGTTGATACTTTGAGAGTAGGATATAGATACAGATTATAGCAATACATTTGTTATGGTGTTAGAGCAAATTGAACTTTGATTCAACAAGATGGTGATGATGTTGTGATATTTTTTTGAGGTCTTTCTTGCAGTACAATTGACTAAACAGCAACTGGGTTTTAGAATGAATGTATGTGAGAGATGAAAACATGTTCCATAGACAGATGTGGGGGGGCTTGGTGTTTGTTTGGGATTTTTTCCTTATGATGATATGGCCTGATATAATGAGTCTTTCTCTGCCTTTTATTGAGCTTCTATCAGTGGCAAAACATGATTCAAAATACCAATCAGATGGGACTTCTAACATCCTTATTTGTCTGTTTTACATCTTAAAGTGCTGACCACTGACTAGTCAGAGAAGTTGGTGTTTTCTAAATTGAACTTTTGAAAATGAAAGCTATTTTTACACAATACAGCTAATGTGTCAGATATAAAATTGTTTGATAGATGAGGTGCTGCTCATGGAGCTGGTACTTGGTGTTTGTCAAAGATGTGATTTCTGATTTCTCCTGGTGTATAAGGCATCTTTTTCTACTCTTTACACATCTGAGTATCCCAGTCCTGCTCCTTATCTTTGTGCTCACATGTATTGTTGCTCTGCCTTGCTCTTACAAAGGTGTCTGTCTTGGCATGGGTACCTCCTGCTGTGCAGCAAAATTGGCAGCTCTCACACTTCTGACCTGGCAGCTGTGAATGTTCTTGCACAGCATTGTCCACTTATGCGTCTTATGTTACTGAAGTACTGTGTGGTGAAAAAGGACTCTGGATCTAGATTGCTTCTGCAGGCTTTGTGCAATATCCCTTATGCTGCATATTCCAGTTTTCAGCCAGCTCTGGTTGTCAATAGAAAATTCAGTGAATGCTGCCACAAAGTGCATGTTCAATGTGAATGGCAAGATTTTAACTTTTTGCAGTGAAACAAACTCAGAGCCATCACAGCTTTTGGTGATCCTCTGCTCTCAAGAGCACAAGTAGAAACCTGTACATGTAACTCATAGTTTTTAGTGTTTTCTCTCCACCTTTTCTTTGGAGAAGTAATCGTTATATAGTAGTCTGTATGATCCATTAGAGAGTCAGGTAAATTACTTGAAGGAAGTAATAAAAATATCTTTAATTTAGCTGCTAATATGTATTTTGTATATATGTTTACATAATAAATATATACATGTATGAAGGAAAATTCTAAAGAACAGTTTCAGCATCTTTGTAGTTCATGATGTACTTGTGCTGCTTCTCAAGTAGTTGTGAAACCAAGTTCCTGACCTAGACTTGATTGGCATTTGAGTATTAATCCTTTCACTGCATGGAAGACAAGTCCCTTCTACCCCCTTTGGATTAGAGGATGTAGCAGTCCACTTGAAAAATGGGTGCAACCATCTGAGTAGAATTTAAAGATGTTTTGGGCATGATTGAGAAGAAGGGTGGTGGTAAATACTAATGCTATAGTTCATTTGTTGTCAGAGACAAATAGGTTGGACCATCAGTTGTTACTGACCCACTGCTGAATTCCTTGGGCATATTTTGGGGATATGTAATATACAAAGATTCACATTTAGGCACTTTCTTACTCTGTGCATGTGTTAGTTGTAGTTATATGAATTGCTAATATAGAGGGTGAAAGTAGCTGAGCAGCATTTCAAAGAATACAGTTGCATGCATCAAGATTGTTCCTTTTTATCTTTTATGCAGTGGCTGTTATGTTGGTCTCTTGCTTATTGTATGCAACTTTTCTTTTCCCCCCTCCCTCTACCTCTGCCATAATATTGCAGTGTGCAGAGCTTTGACTGGGCTCATAAAAAGGGAATTTCCAGTACCATATAATACTGGCTTATAGCAAAACCTAACCTCTGAGCTAGGTTAAGAAAAAATAAATTGTCCTTCTTTGAAATACAGACATTTGTTGATGAGATGACAAATTCTGACACGAGCTCCAGAGCTCAGGATTCATGGATCTGTGCACAGGGCCACACTTAATTTATATTTTACAAAGCTGCTGTTTCAGCCAGCCTCCCCATGCTGTGGCCTTCCTTGCACTAATGTTATATTTCCCATCTCCTGGCATTACACAACTGATAGTGAAGCTGTTGCCAGTGGTAGTAGTGACAGGGACTTTCATAACAATGCTATTCTGAGCTGGTTTTGAAGGTATAGGAGTTAAAATGTCTGGTTCTGCTACTAACTGCCCAGAAGGCAATATGACAGTGGGATATTTATAGAAAAATACTGGTGCAGGCACAGCCTTACAGTTAATGCAAAGGGCACCTTTTAAAAAGTGGCCTTGTGCTTTCATTTCACTTCAACAGGGAAGTAATACTCTTTGGAGTTGTGGGATGCATTGTTTAACTAGACCTCTAATCATGTTATGGATGATGTGTCTTCAGGAGAATCAGGGGACAAGACCTTTAAGTGTTTTTATCACAGCTTAAGATCTCAGAAAATGTGAACTTAAATAAAAGTATGTTCAGGAAGTTGTTATTGCTCTGTATCCTTTTGAGGATACCTTCCAGAGTCTATTTTTTTTTTTAGAGATAAAGTCTCTTACAGTTATGAAGTATTTGGCCATAAGAGAGGAACTAGTTGGCAGTACTTGTTTCCCACTGTTCAGCTGAGCCTCCTTTATTAAATCATTGTTCAGCAAGCTATTTGTTCTGGTGTGAGACCCAGTGTCTTCATTGCTAAGGTAATAAACCTGGAGTCTCTAAATGCATGATGTACATAAGGCTAGTGGGTCGTTTGGATACCAAAGTTCCAGTGACTGGTTAAATTCTTAACTTTTTGCCCTCTAACCACGTTTCACAGGCCGAATGTATGGCAGCTAAGGCTTACACTTCACAATATGTGAGTACAAAGGAGAAGTTACCTTGTTTTTCCCTGATTAGGAAAATTATGGAAGTGAGCTTTCCATTTGGGGAAAAACATATACAAAAAGTTTGGCTAGATGCCTTTCCAGGGACTCAGGGCTTTCTGGTGTGTCAGAGCCACATGAAGTTTGTGGAAGACTAAGATGCTGGAGCATGGTGTTTATGCACGTGTGTATTTGGAATGAGAAAGCCTGTGTTGTAACCAGCCTGTCAGCTTTAAATCACTGCTTGTGCCAATGTTTACACTGGCACTGGGCAGTCATCTTAATGTTTGTGTTTGCAGTTCTTAAGCAGAGGAGGGAAAAAGAAACTGCCTCTGTTTATTCATGGTATTCAAAAGTCCACTGTAGTGCTCAGGTCACTGCCTTTTTGGGATGTGTGGCGTAGGAGCCAACAGTGGAAAGCACTGTGTCTTATGAGAGTGATTTGTGTTTTGAGCTGCAGCTGACAGGAGGATGGGAAAATTAAATTAATCTTCAGGGTACTGCTGGCCTTGGGGTATGACTGTCACACAAAGACTGTCACACAAGGATGAGGTGAGAGTATTGGTCACTGTCTCTGCTTGCAGCCCTTCTCATTGTCAAAAGAGGATCACTGTTGCTAGAAAGAGGAAGACTCCTTTAACCTTGGGAACCTGAAGGAATAGACAAAGTTTTGCAAAAGTTGTATGTTGCCTACACTTATGTTTCTGAATATGGTCTAGATGCTTTTTTTCCCTGCTTTTCTCATGAACATCATGCAAGTTTTGTTTGCTACAGCCACAGGAGCATCTGGTGTGGGTAAATCTTTGCCATTTAGGATAAAGCAAAGAAACTATGAGCAAAGTGAAAGTATTGTACAGCTGATGGCATGGGCTAGTCAGGCACTGTGCACTGTTCATGAAGCCTCTCATCTCTTCTGTACCTGAGGAGACCAAATCTTGGCTCTTTCAATGTGAGAATGGACATTCCAGCTCCTGACAAAGACTCTCTCCTCCTGGCTTCATTCATGTGATCTTTTTGATTACAAAAGTCTTTAATTGAGCTCAGTTAAACAAGTAATCTCAAGTAAAATGAGATAGTGTTGCTTTCCAACCTTTGCTAAACATGGATTTCCTGTTACTCATCTATATATTAATATTGGTGGAAATTTGCAGAGTGACACATAAACATTCCTGAGACCTGAATGATTAATGTTCGCCATTTGAATTGTTAGCAAATGTTTACATTCTGGTTTTACTCTCTGGAAAAAAAAACAACATTTTAATGCATATACTCTCTGGTTTTTAGTCTTTCTTCACTTCCTCCTGCCTCTGAGTGAGAAATACCATGCTGACACTCCAGAACTCCCTTGAGTAATCCCAGTCACTGTCAGTAGAGACAAGTTAGCATTTCTAACAAAAAGAAAGTGAGCAGGATAGTTTTCTTTATCTACCTAAGGCTGAAATTATTGGTGAAACAGAGAAATCCTTCAATGGGAAGAACCACATAATTTAATAACTGTGTCCAAAAAGCTTTCCTTTCAACAGATGCTTTTGTATTTGTAAATATGATTTGCCAAAAGTGGTGATGGATATGAGGAACTACAAAAACTGGGGAATGAAAGACTGATTTTCACCAGAAACAGCTTTGCTGGTAAGAGGCAATAAATCTCTGCCAGCAGAGGCCCCAGGTTGTTTCTGTGCCCTGCTTGTGGCAGAATGCTGTGCCTGCCTGAAGCAGCACCAACTTCTACTCAAGTGATGGCAATCTCTGGCAGACTGGAACAGAGAGCTCAGCACAGTGTCCTAGAGAACATCATTCTCTGGATGATGTTCCCCTGCTGAAATGCAAACAACAGATTAGTTATTCTGTTTTCATTTTCTGGTGCCTTTTCGGTGTTGTTTCCATAGAACTGATGGTTATTGAACATGGTTGAAATAAAGCAATGTTTTCATGTTGTCAGCACAGCTCTAGAGGCAGGTTGGGGATTAGGTGATATCTCTGCTATTCTTTTCCTCAGTCAGCAAATTGTTTTGGACCACAGGGGACATGGCAGTGGATAAACACATAATGCCCTCCATACTTTGGGGTTTTTTGTTGGTGTACTGGAGGCTTCTTGGTTGGTGGGTGTAGTTTTTGTTGTGTGTGTGTGTATTTATAAATCTCTGGATTTTTTTATAAGACCATAAGTTTATATACATTTCTACTCTACTAAAATAATTAATTTGGTATTTTTATAAGAGTCAGTCTTTTTGAACATCAGCACACTGTTTGGAAGATTTCTTTGGACTCCGAATTTAGTTGGTATCAAAGTTTTGTGAGGTTTGGTTTATATTATTTTCTGGGGGTTTTGTGTGTTTTTTGTTCTGTTACAAATGTAATACAACTGTTGTGGTGCCCTATCACACATACAGCACATGGGCTGGAGTCGTGTAAGATGTGTTCTCCAGCTTCTGTTGCATTCAGTATGGAGTGTACATACATCAGAGTCAAATCTAGACCCTATTTGTTTCCCAGAGATGATGCTGGAGTGCTAAAAAGGCACTTGCTTTGCCTTGGAGGGGACAACTGGGCTTTTAGAGGTTTGGCTGAGCAGTTAACACTGCCTCTTTCATTTTTGCCATGCCGGAGCAGGATTTTTATATGCATTTTAACAGTTATTTAAGAGTCCCCATATGCTTAGAAAGGAATCTGAATATATGTGCCTTTTTTAAAGCTGCATCATAACTAGGTTATTCCATCAATACAGTGGAATGACTGGGAGCTGCAGTTGGAACAATATGTAAAAATACAGCTTGTAAAAGATTTCCTTTATTAACTGTCATCATCCACAGAATATATGTTCAAATAAACGTTGTGTAATAACTAAATTTGAGATTAATAGTCCCCTTAAGAAACAGGGAAGTCATTCAGGATAGTCAGTGAAAAATAGCCTGTAAGACTGTAACATGCACATATTGTCCTGCTTACATGCTCTCTCTGGTGTCATTCCCATTTATCAATGTCGGCAGGCTCTATTCTCATTAAAACACTCTTGCACAAAAGCAACTTAATTTTCTTAAGAGAAGAGGACACCTGATTCAATTTAGTGCTTGAAACCAGGAACTTGAATATATATTTTTTTTCCTGTCTGAACTCAGATGAATAGTTATGAACAGCAACACAGATTAAACCTTATTAGTTATATTTATATTCAGTTTGCAGCAACAGTGCTGTGGCAAATAGCTTTCTACAGAGATGTAGCATCTTGTTATTGGAAACAGCAGTTAAGACATGAGCTGTGCTAACACTCACATGAGATTTTATTTTTAAATAGGAGATTGAAGGAGTTGTTTAAAGGGACTTTGCCAACTCATTCAAGTTACTTCTGACATCCTGCCTTATTCAACCTTTCTGAACTACACTGATCTCTTTGGGTAGATAAAATTTCCTTTTCTATCCTGTTTGGTCAAACCATTTCCATCACTTTCTCCAGTCTCTTTTATTTTTTTTCCCCTTTCTTCTTCTGTCAAATAGGAGACATGGTTATATTAAATTTTGCAATAATAGTATGGATGTTGTAAAATGTAACACTACTACATCATGTTCTGTCAGCTACTGCATGATCCAGCACTAGAACTGTGAGAGTCCTTGTCTTTCCCCAGTTCTTTTCTGCTCTTCTGGGTTTTTCTTTCTTCTTCAGTGTGCCTTGTGTGTTAAATAGGATAATTAGTCTTATTACTGGTGCTTGAGCTGTATACCCCACTAGTGTGTGGTACATCCCCCTAGTGCTTAGGTTTTATCCACAGGGAATGGCAGACAGACACAGAACAGCTCTGTATGATGCCCAGGCTGCTTCCTTCCAGGATGTTCCGAGGCTGTTTGGTTTCATTACTCTGCATCTGTGGCCTTGACCCTGGGGTGTCCTTTCCTTAGAGCAGGGGTGACTTGGGGCCAGAGAGGCCCTGGTGTCCATAGTGTGTGCTGTCCCAGCTGTGGGGTGCCTGGGGGTGAGCGTAGCCTTAAATACATCTAGGAAGGCTGTCTCCCTAAAGGCTGCCAAATGACACTCAAGAATCAAATGCTTTAATATTGAAGCAGTATACACATATTGGTGAGAAAAATCTTACTTTTTTCTGAGGTCTACATACAAATCTGTGAGGCCCTGCTCTTTCCCTGTACTCTGCAGTAAATTTCCAGTTTAGTTGCACATAACAATTTCTTTGTAATCCTATCCTGTAATGATAAAATGTTGCTGCTTGAGCCAGGTGCTCCAAAATGTGGCCAGGATCTCTTTCAGTTTAATGTAGTCTGACTACATTGTTATCAAAACAATACCTAGTCTAATAGATGGTTTAGCTTGGTACCAAAAACAAGGCAATGGAACAAAGTTCAGAATGTGTTCTGTATTTAATAATTGAATTCTAAACACACTTGTGTGTTAAACAAATCTGATTTTTCTGCCCAGTCACACGTGCTTGCTGCTGCATTTGGATCCACACCTGGGAGGAAATACTCAGCCCCTTGGTAGTGGCTTTGCTTTTTTCTTCCATCTTTTACCAGCCCTTGTTGCCAGGAGGACTGTCTTGGATCTTGTTGCTGTCACTGTAGAAATCTTAGCAGTGTTTTCCATACATATGTCCCAGGATAAGGTGAGAGATGAAGAGCTGAAGCTCTGTGCTAGACTCTGCTCTGGTATGAGAAGAGGAAAGTTTCTGCTAAGTGTTGCCAGATAGGTGTCCTTCAGAGGTGGCCTGGTCCTTTCTCATTTGGAATTCTCCCTGGAAATGTAGACCACGAGAGCTTTCCTTTAAGCCCGGTGCCATACAGAGTTGACTGAAATTGTACCTGCATAATAAGAAGTGAATTTGTTGTTTAATGGAGCTAATATGTACAATTATTACTCAGGTGATGCTGTCCATGCTTTTCTGTACTTGTCCTGGCTGTGACTTTCAGTCATGTCTCGTGAGTTGATACAAACACAGAAAATTTGTCTAGCTGTTGATACTGTTGCTTTTGAATGTGATCTGACCTTACATTTCAACACATGGACTTCACTATGATTTTATAGAGAGCTCTCCCCTCATACTAGTGGAAAATGCAATGGCTGGTTTGCAAACGCATGCAAATCTGAACTTGGAGTATCATAAAGGCATCCAAGTGTTTTCATGTTTTATTGTTTCATTTAAGCTGACTGTAGACAGTCTGATATCTGTCGAACCACAAAAAGAGCAAACACTAAAAAAAAGTGATGCAATAATAGTGACTAATAAATGTTTAAAATAGAAAATGAAGAGCCTGGCTGTATCATGTGTCAGCACTAATGTTTATTTGTATCATCCCTCTAAGGATTTCAGAGTGCTTTTTAAGGAATGAATTAATTTTGACAATGCCCTGTGAGGTATGTATCCCTTTGATAGAAGGGAGTTGGAAGCACAAAAGTGTTTAAATTCTACAGGGTTATGCTAGTAGGTATGTTTAATTACAAATTGGAGCAGTTGATTCAGTTTGCTATCAGTTTGTTTAAACTGAACCAGAATCACAAATATAAGCCCCAGGTTTGTGAGTGTGAGAAGAAATTACTTCTAACTTTATTTGCAGGGGAAATGTTTACAAAGAAAACTACAACGTAATTGACATGTAATTGATATGTAAGTCCTCCCTCACTGAGGCAAATAATCGGGATGATTGTATCTTAATTTGTAGTCTTCCTGATTTTTTTTTTCTCTTCTTTTGCCTGTAATGAATGTTTAATCATCTGCTATTGATAATTTCTAACACTTCAGAGAAAGGGAGTTAAAAATTGTAAACTAGTGTAGTCCGGAACTGGTTGTGAATTACGACCTTTGCACATGACTGGCTAAGCAACTGAAGCATAAAATTTGTCCAAGATTGTTTTCTTAGTCTCTGATAAATGTTTGAGATTATTATAAAATCTATATATCTTCCAGATGGATCAGGAAAGAATAAAAGAAGTTTGATAATAGGCAAAATACCACCATCTAGTATCTCTCCCTAACACCTTTCCAGATATAGAATTTCTCCTGGAAGTGGAATTGCAGCCTGTTTTAAGTAAAATAATGTCATCTCTCTAGATGATCCCCAAATCAGGATTGGTAGCCATGCTCCAGGTTTGTGTGGATGGGTATAATGTGTCTTTGCCTTGCTACATGAAAGTATCAGTTGCACAGCTTCAAATACAAATAGAAAATCCTGATTTAATTCACACTTGTTGAAGAATTGTTTATACTACTCACGCTTCTTTCAGCTATGATCTCTGGCAAGGGAAGCTGTTTGGACTTGTGCCTTTTTTTTGTGTGTGTGTTCAAAAAAGAAATGCTGATGAGAAAAAGGTGTTAAAATATGTTACTGTCGTTTACAACTGTCAACTATAATGTTTTATTTAACTGTATCTACTCAGATGCTCCCTCCACAA
Source organism: Toxostoma redivivum (assembly GCA_013397375.1). NCBI lineage: Eukaryota > Metazoa > Chordata > Aves > Passeriformes > Mimidae > Toxostoma > Toxostoma redivivum. Next base: position 1,873,437 of record VXBI01008664.1, on the reverse strand, counting down.
CATGGAGTGCCATATGCCATTGTCCCTGTTAGTAAGCAAGTCAGCAAAGGTTTCCCAGTCTGCATTTGTTTTTGTATTTGGGCCACTGAGGAGCTGTGGTCCAGTGCCATCTTTTATTGATAGGGCCAGCAGAGGAGGAATCTAATGAAATTATCAAAGCTTTGAATTAATTATGAACTTGAATAAGAAAGCTAAGCTCTCTAGAGCCAAGGATCTCATTACCCATTCATTTTCATTGCATCCTCTTATGGAGCAGAAGGCAGGTTCAGCTACTGCTCCTGCCCTGATTTTGGACTTTATTCAAACTTGCTCAACTCCCTAACAGTCTCTTGTTATTAATCTGTAGCTGGAAGTGTCCAGGGTGATTAATTTGACTCTAAACCGGCACAGAAATGGTAGATTCCCCTCCTCTCTTTCCTCTTACCTTTGCTGTGTGGCTTTTCATCATCAGACTGGCTGCCATACAAGAGTTTCTGTTCTTTCTTGGTAATTGGGGAAAGCTATGCAAGACTCAGGTTTTAACTTCCTGGAATTTAATGAATTCATATTAAGAAATAATGCTGCTGCCTTGTATTTCCTGGATATTTAGGTAAGCACAAACACTTCTGAAGTCATTCTCAAAATTGTTTATTTTCTTATTTTAAAAGACTATGGAGTGAAAAATAATGACATTTTGGCCTCAGAAGTATGGGGTCATTGTGGGGTTTTTTTTTGATTGGGTTTTTGTTATTCCTGTTTTAAATTTGTTTGTCAAGCTACAGGAAATTCTATCTGTTAATACTTTATTACAATGAACTATTAAAGTAGTTTATATTTGCTAGATTAAAATTTCATTAAAATTGTTAAAAGTGTATGAAAATGCAGTATTTTAGTTAAATCAGGTACTGTTTATTTTAATTAATAGGTCATGATATAAACATGTTCCTGGCAAATTAGAGCACAAGTAGTGAGACCAAGCTTCTGTGTAATATTCTTAGTTGTTGTGGATATTCCTCTTCAGTCTATTAGCCAGGATTTTTTTCTCGTCCTGCTTTTGTCCTTTTCAGCACATTATTTATGAATGCATAAACCAGAATCCATCAGTCTTCATAAGTTACGTGCGACTGGCAATTTTTTAAGCAGTGGCTAACTGCCTAATGGTCTCTGTGTATGTGTGTATTTGGAGAATCTAATAGCTTGGTGGGTGGGGGAAGAACATTTTGTTCTTGCACTGTGGCTATTTTACCATTGGTGATATTTATCCTTTTTTTTTCTCTCTAGGCAGCTGCTATATTTAATTCCGCTTTTGGAAGTTTTTTGGTAAGTAACACAGTATTTATAGCAAGTGCTTTAATAGTCTCATTTTTAAGTGTCATTGGTGTGTTTGTATTTTTTCACATTATTGTTGGTGGAATTTTGACATTCAGATGGCAAAAATTTGAATCATCTTTCAGTTTATGTCACCATGCCCTTAAATATGGATATTGCAATTTCTTTTCTTTTTGTTAAACTCTTGAGAAATGTAGTGACTAAATTTCCACTGCTCGTGGTAAATTAATAATGTGTAAACACATCTTAATTTTCTTCTAAATGGGTTAACAGAATCTATTATTATGCAGATGTTTCAGACATGGGCGTCAATATATTGATTTTTCAAATAAGGCCCATCAAATACTCATTATTTTCTATCAAGAGGCCATGGATTTTGAAAAGAAAACATGACCCAGCTGATCAGAGAGTAGATGCTAATTTACTCAGTGACTTGTCATTTGTTTAGCATATTTTACTGTCAGTGGAGCCACTCGATGTCTCTGAGGAACACACTAAAATAGCTAGATATGGGAAAGCAATCAATCCAGCTGGAAATATAACTGTTTCTTTAAAAAGCAAAAGCAGTATTTGTGGTCTGATGGTCTGCAAACTATTGGAAAGGACAATGTAAAGAACACTAAATGTATTTATGAAGAAAGGAAGATAACTTTTACTGATGTGTTGTTTAGAGAGATACTAATGAATATTAAATAAAAATTTTTCTGTGTTTGTAAACTACTGCAACTGATTGTTTATTAGGCAGCTAATAATTGAATTTGTTCTTACTAAAATTTCTGCATGTTTAGAAGTATGTGTTTGTGATGCCAGTCTTGTGCCCGCTTTTTATACTGTGATGTATAAAATGAATGATAAAAGAATTCAAATTAGGAAATTGAAATCAAAACTGCAAGTGAAAAATAACTCACTTTTTATTCATTGCTCATTTTTTTTTCTTTTTTTTAATGGAAAACTGGCTTTTAGAAGCTTAAGTATATGGAACTCCAGCAAGAGATAAAGTCACATGGCATTTTGTAGTTGTGTTGTGCTGCTGTATTTTTGAGGGACTAGGCTGAAGATAGGAGGGTGGATGTAAATTATTTGGGGTATAATTGACTTCTCACATATTTAAAATATCAGTTCCCAAGTACTTGTCCTTTTTGTTACCTGTAATGTTCTCCTGTGGGCGTACCTCAAACTGTGGAAGTGTTGGAAAAACTCTTAAGTCTGTGTGTGTGATATTTTCTCTTGTTGCTTGGCACGAGCTCCTGGTTTCTCTGTCTCCAGCTTTCAGTTCAAGAGGTTTCTGTGAATACCCAAAGGCTCAGCTCAGTGCCATTTGGAGACATCTTTTGGCTTCAAGTAAGAATTTAGGCACCATCTAAAATGCTGGCACCTAGTGAATCAACAGAGATATATTCTCAATTTCTAGTAGCTGTTTACAGCTCTTTGAAGAAATCTGAACTCAAGAAGCTGTTAGTTTTTGTCTTCATGTATTACTCCTAATTTTGGTTTTGGTCTTAGTTCATGATAATTGGAAAGTTCTGCTCACATTTATTTACTTAATTTCACTTTTTGTTCTCTTCAGGTCTTTTTGCAAATGTTGGACCAGTATTACAGTAAACATTATTCTTACGAAGTTTCCAGAAAAAACTTTTCAAAAATATTAAAGATCAGCTAGAATAAAACCATAGTACCAGCTGATTTTTTTTCTAATTACTGATCTTTTTAGAATAACGTGGTAAAGACACTGGTTACTATTAAATTATAAATATATCCACACATTTAAACACTTGTTATGGGAATACTTTGAAATCATGATTACCTAGGGAATATGTGTGTATGACACAAAACAACTCACAAATATGTTTACTGAGTGCTTTGTTCTTACAAACTTTTCCAGTTATGAAGTTGATAGGATTAACCTTGTGATTGAAATGTGATAGTAGGCCAGGGACAGCAGTAAGTAGACAGAGTTGTTTACCAGTAGTTTCACCATGGTTTGGGTCTACATGACCTGGAATCAAGCAGCTCCAGATGTGGAGCACTGGCAAGTGTATGGTCACTTACAAGGGGAGCTTGTTGTTGAAAAACTGGCAAAGCATTAAATGCTTATGTTTTTGTGTATGTATATATATTTGTTTGAAGTCAAAACTGTTCTGTAAAATGTAAAAATAGTTGGCTTGTTTCTGAGAAGATAATGGAAGTTCCTGGTGGAAATGGTTTTGGGAATCCATCAGTTTATATTAGTGCCTAACTTACGGATTTGGCTATGGGTGAAGAACCTATGTCCTGTATCTTCAATTCATGATGAATCTAAATCACATTTGCATTTTTTTTAGGAGTGTCTAATGATGAGCTGTAAGTGGACAGGCTTAGATGGAGTTATATTCCTTTGTGACCAAAACTTTATACTTCCACGTGTCCTGGAGATTATTGGGAAGGCTCTGACCTCAGCAAGGCTGAAGTTTCTTATGTTCCTTGTCTTACCAGGTGTAGCATGTGGGCAGGTCGTGGTACTTGTGACAAAGCCAGAACAGGGTTTTCTCTTTTCAGACTATGCCCTGTGGGCACAGTGCCTGTGTGTGATAATGTCAAGCAGGCTGATTTAGANACCCCCCCCCCCTTAAGACTAGGAAGTAGTGCTTGAGAAGTTAAATTAAGGTAAGTTGTGGAACAAAATGTCTGTAGGAAAATACTCGGTGTAATGTTAGAATGATACTGAGATCAATTTATTCAGATGAAACAGAACATCTTGTGATACACAAAATGAAGAAATGCCAAATATGTCTTGGTGAGCTGAAATGCACTTAGATTAGGGATGTGGGAGTGTTTTCACTGGTAAAGAGATGTACAAAAATTACCAACCAACCACAAACTAATTCCTTTTTAACTCCACCAAAGTCCATGTTCATATAAATATACAGACAAAATAGTGCATGGAATGATACTGTACATATTTACATTATTTTACTGACTTAGTTTAATAACGTCCCAGGTCTAATTAAAACACAGTGTTTGAAAAAACTAATTGTTACAGAAAAGTGTTTTTATGTAGCTAGATTAGTAATAACTAATGATAGATGAATTCAATTTACATAAATTTCAGCCAAGAGAATATTTAGACTCATACCACAGAGGATTGCTCTGAGTTGGGTAGTTAATATCATTATCTCCTCCCCTCGTTTAGGCAGTTTGGTTTACAATAATTGTGGAACATAAGAAGTGATTTCAGATTTTCCTCTTAATGGGGTTTTAATATAATCTGATAGTGTTTTATTCATACAGATTGGTAGGTTATCACAAGGTTGCATGGACATGCTAAAATAGAAAGCTCTGTGTTAGCTGCTTCCACTTGGAGGAGAGGATAGTTTTGCACCTAAAGGCTAAAGAAATTGCCTGGAATGTTGAGTGTGGGTCTGCTGACATTAAGCATTTCTATTCTGCTTCTAAAACAAGAAGACAAATACTTGTAAATGTCCAAATCACAGAGCAAGAGGCAGGAGACTGCAAAACATGCTGTGCTGCTGGTGGTTCCATGGCGTTTGCCCGAGTGGTTCAGCTCCTTTGGCTTTGTCCACCTGTCACTGAGGCTGCTCCTGCACTGGAGACGTGCTTGGCTGAGAGCTGCACTCCATTTGCAGCGACAATGCAATGGCCTGTGCGTGGGAGATGGACTTCCAGAACACAGTGTCCTCACAAAATGCTGTGCACTGCTAGGCTAGACCAGTCTTGTCTAATCTTTCTAGCTCTCATTAATCTTCCTTCTGCTTCTGACTGTGGGCTGGGAATCCCATAAAAATATCCAGCCTGTGGTGTGAGTCAGTGTAGTTCTGGTTCTTCTGTGCCTTGGTGTCACAGTTAGTGTGAAAGGAGCAGCCATCAGCTCCACCTTAAGCAAAGAACTGTAACTGAGGTCTGAAGGTCTGTGGTGATGGAAAATGAAGAGGAAAATAGAGGATTCCAGGGCTCTGCTCTGCTGGCCGCTGGACTCCTGAGAAAACAGCAAAGAATTGGTTGAGACTTCCTCCAGTGTTGTCTTGGATTAGCTTTTCTTTCTCTGTTGAAACATAATAGATGAAATAAGACACATTTCAGGTGTCCATTACTCCATTAATCTTTGTCCAAACTAAGTATGTGTGGGTTTGTTCTTTTATCTCACCATCTCTCAGAGGGGACAGAGCTGGTTCACATTTTTCAAAAAGCTCAGATAATTTTTGGAGCAGCCACATGGCTCATCAAATCAAGGCTAATGTTTGTATTTATATTGTCTTCCAAATGCAAGCTAAAGCTAGCAGAGAATGAAGTTAGCTTCTCACATACACACAAAGCTTAGTTGGTTAATGAAAATGTATGGAATTCTTATCTAGTCTGCTTTAGCAGGCATAATGATTTACACAGCCTGACAGCACTAGTGCTGCAAGTAAATGCATTAGTCATAGTGTCCATTTTTCTTGCAAATTTGTGACACAGATTTAATTATGGGAATGACCAGCAACTTACAAATCTAATTTTGGTAGGCTGAGCCAACTTTTTTATTTTAATAACAATGGATTTTTTAGCAATGATTTCATTACTACTTAAAGAAATCCAACCATATGGAAATAACCAATTGGCTGAATTTATTTACTTTATTTTACCTTAATGGGTGTTGAATGGTTTAGGTTTATTTGGGGCTTTTTTTATTATCACTTTTTTCATCTTAGTTATTTCTAGGATAAATATCCTTATCTATCTTAAGTATTTCTAGTACAAACATTGTAACTATTTTTCTAAAATCAGGCACATGTTTGTATACCCCTTTGTTCCCTCTTAATTGTGTCTTTGCAGTATGAAAAGGGGCAGAGCAGTCATCTGGGATTCCCTTTTTACTGTGCTAGCTGTTTACGAGGAAGTCTTGCCAGGAAGTCTGTTCACAACAGGTGCTGAATTCTAGATCCAGTCTTGCTTAATTTCAAAGTAGAGCTGCTTTATGGTGAGCCACTGCACCCTCGAAGTGGTCTCCTCTTGCTCTGTGAGCAGTACAGAGGTGCTGCTGGTCTGTGCTCTGAATTGGATCAGGGTAGTTCTCCAAGTCCTGGGCAAGTTCTACCTCTTAATCAGCCACTAGAGAAGACACCTTATCCTTGAAGGATTGGTTTTTGCATGAGTGGAAGGGAATGGCAGATCTCGGCAGCAACGAGCGTTTGGGCCAGAGGGTATGAACCTGGCAGGAAAAGTTGGTATTGCATGGAATTGAAATGATCTTGGGAGCTGCTTATGTTGCCTTGCTGTAACTTATTTCATGGTTGGTGCTCAGATCTCATGTTGTTAACATCCTCATTTTAATTTCTGCTAGCTGGAGCTGAGCTCTCAACATAAGCTTGGGCATCATTGGCTGTTTCCAGGTTTGCCAAGTAACTTTTCAAAGTGTGTGGACCTTCACTGTCACTGTGTACCTAAACTTTCAATGTATAGCCTGCTCAGTTGAATACCTAAATTTGAGTTAGTTTGTACTATTTTGGTACAAGCAAGGCAGAATAACAAAGCTCCCTGTGAAAGACACCCTTTAGCACGGGCTTCAAAAAAGAGCCTTGACATACATGCTTGTTTTGAGGGATTGCTAGGCATGTGCACCCATCCCAGTGTTCCTTTACTGATCATCTCTCTCCCTCCCAAAGCCAAACTGACCAAGTGGGTGTCAGATAGAATGAGATGTAGAAATTTTTACAAAATAAAATAATTCAAAAAATAAATCTGCCTGTCCATGACTAATGCTGAACTACTTTAAAATTTAAAAAAAAAAGTAAGTTATAAGGGTGCAATACTCAAAGAGAAGTAAATGGGATCTTGCTCCCAAGGGATAACTGGAAATGTGAGTATTGTAACACCCACTGTGTGGTCTCACTGATGACACAGCTGGTCTGAAAAGGCAGTCAGTCAGTAGGGATTTGCAGAGCCAGCCAGCACAGTTCACAAATAACAACGCTGCTGGTGGTTATCTTTGAAATGTTACAGAGGAGGAGAGTAGCTAAGAGTAACCAAGAGGAAAGAAAATGTGCTGTCAAGGTCTCAAAAAAGAGTGTCATCTAGAAGGCCACTGATTAGTTCCTCTATTTTTTTTACAGTGGCCAAGAGGAAAATGCCTTGAAATCTACCTAATAACAAAAAATGAAGCCATTAGCTGTCAAAGGTGTAGAAATTATGTGGGCTGTGGCTGGTCTCAGGGCTTTCTCATTTTTCCCATTAGCTTTTGCTACCGATCATTTAATTCATCTTGCTTGGTCTTATGGGACTCAAGCAATTAGTTCTGCCAAAAAAAGTTTGTTTAAAGATACCAAAAAGTAGGCCATTAAATACATTCTTTGTATTATCTTTGAGGCCAAAACATAAGTAACTGCTATCTTCCTAAATATGTTTGGAAGTGAGATATACTTCCAAGATAAATATATTTGAGTATTCTGCTTTTCCCACTTCCTCATATGACAGCAGACAGGTAGGATTTTTTTTTCTTGCACCAGCTTTTTTTAGTCAGCAACCTCATCTAGTGCACTTGCTTGGTGTGGCACTTGGTGATGACTTTTGAGTAAGTTGAATCCTGCTCCCATCATTGCTGTTTCCATGGATTAGCAGGCTTTCAAGAAAAGAGAGAGCTGAGGATATATGTGCCAGTAACATTTCTTGGGTTAGTAAAACAAACATTAAAAGTGGATGTTGCTGGAGAAAATTCAGAAGCAGAACTCAGGGTTTTTGTTACACTTTGGAAAGACAGTGGGAGAGCTGAAGCAGCTTCATTCTTCCAGTTCAATTGTCACTTAAGGAATTGCAAAGTAGAAGGGAGAGCAGTTTCTATAGCCAAGACTGGACACTCAAAGTACCTTAAATTTTGGGATCTGGCATGTTTCTTTTGATCACATAGCATGTGGAAACTGGAAATGAAAGTGCATCTGTGACTGTGGTGCAGTCATCTCTCTTATTAATGGAGACTGAATACTGGAAATTTATAAGGAGCTAGATTCCATTTTAAGTGGAAGCTAATGAATTAGAGAATCAAGAGTGCCTGTCTTTGCTAACTATTATTTGGAGAACATCTAGAGAAGGAAATATATGTGTTTAATATTATATAATCAGGTGATTGATTGGATTAGTATGTAAATCAAATCTGTGCTGATACAGTTTTAGCTGTCATAATTAGCAAGATTTGTCATTGTCCACTCTAGTGTGAAAATATCACATTTTTGGCAAAAGAATATACTTGTTTTGGGTAGGTTTTTTGTTTTGTTTTGTTTTTTTTTTTGCTTACTATGGTTATTGGTCAGAGCTTGAAAGAGGGAAAAAAAAACCAAACAACCAAAAACCACAAGTAAAAAAAATGTCCCAGGGTGGAAATTGTATGCAGATCATAACCTTGAAAGGTTCTGGGTTTAGTTTGTGATGTTTTCTTGTCTTCTATATTAGAATGGTTTCCTGTTTTTTCATTTCAAAGTAAAGAAAATGTGAAATTAACAGAAAGAAATATCACTTGTTCTGTTATAAAGTAACATCAAGGGGTCTGACCTTTAGTTAAGTCACTGAACTTTGTATCATGGAACAGTGTCATATCACTTAAAATTAGTTTTAAAAAATGTTTGCATTGAAAAGCTGTTTTATTTGTTTCTGACAACTACTTGGAGGAATATATATGTGCTTTTTTTAAAGAAGGTGAAAATGTACACTACGAAACTTTGAACAGTTTATATGTAAAGCAAGAGATTTAAAATTCTTGCAAGAATTTAGTTGTGTCCATGGGAGGCAAATGTTTGAATTTATTGGTTCTTTATGTTAGGTATGTTGGAGCATTAAGGAGAAACTGAGAAGGGAGGCACTGAGAAAGACAATTTGGTTTTTATTTTGCCCTGTCTAGTGTCTTTTAATACTAGAAGAAGCATTCCTCTGCATTCCTCTAGGGCTGTGGTTATACACAAACATGTAGTCATTTGGCCTGATTTAAGGGTAAATGTTCCCTGCAGACAGATTTGGAAATGCACAAAATATGTAATTTTCTCCCTCACTTTTAAAAAATTCATCAAAAGGAAATGAAAATGTTTTTAGAATCTGCTGTTAATGCTCTCCCTCAAAGTTTTAGCTTCTGATTGAAATGGAGCAATGTTCTTTCCTCTGTGCTGAAGATTGTAGTCACCTGCATAAGAAGTGTGTGGGGTGAGAGAAAGTGAAGAGAAATGATCCTTCCCTGGGAATAGGGATATTTAAGCCCCTGTTTTGTACTTGATTAGCACTTTGAACTGGTGGTGCTGCTGCAAGGAGCTGTGTATGTGTGCTGTAAAACATGAGCTGGTGTGCTGAGCAGTCACCTACACTAATCCATCAGGGAGCATGGAGCTCTTATTCCTTCTCTGACCACCAAACATGGGTTCAGTAGCTGGCAAGAGTTGAGTTCTAGTGTGTAGTACAAACAGCAATATCAGAGCTGCATTGTTCTATGCAAACCACCTTTCACCTTTAGTTGACTCTTTGTAGGAGGAAAAATATCCTAAACATGTTAATTTATTAGGCTTTGTGATTTTTGGCCCAGAACAGGTTAAATCTCTGCCTGGGTTTTTTTTCCTGTGGTTCTCCTCTATCTGACTGAACAGTGCCTGTTCAAAACTCAGCTCTTCTCAGTCTCTAGGGGTGAAAACAAGACGGATATCATTATTACTCTAAGTTGAGGGGCTGGAAATCATTCCCCTTGCTGTCAGGGTGACAAATACTGTCTTAGTGGAGGTGCCAGAGGTTAGGTCAAAAGCTCTCATAAAGTCTTTAGCTCAACTAGCAAGCAAGGCATGGTCATAAAACTGGAGCTTCCTTTGGAAATTGTGTTTATTATTTATTGTTGGCTTTTTAAAAGTCAGTTTTGGGAAACCATCATGACCCTTCAGTAAGAGCCAGGAGTAGTTCATTAATTCTTTTTTTTCCTAATAGCTGTACTTGTATTGTTGTGGAGAGGCTCCCTTCATTATTATTTTTCCTTATCTTCTTTGTAATTATCAAAACAATATTTGGCTTTCATCCTTAATGACACATATTTGAAAAGATCAGTGATTGTGGAGGACGGAGAGAACTGTTTTAGTTTATTATCTGTCATTATTTGGCTTCTTTTAACACTGTTCTGCCAGTGGCATAGAGTTTTCATTTTAACTTCTTGTAAAACCAAGAAATAAACATAAATGCCATCAAAAAAAAGCACTCCAAAACACCAGCCCAGCAAAATCCAAACCATCTTGGAGGTTATGAGGCTCAGGCATTTATCACCTTTTTGGCATGGCACATGAGCAAATGCACTTCCCAGCATCTTGTTTCATTCCAATTGTCCACCCACCTCCTCCTGATTACTTTCCTACAATGATAAATAAATTGTTGTATTTGTTGTTTCTACTTCCTAAAAAAAGATTGTATGACAAACTTCCTTTTCTAAATTATCTTCTGGTGGTACCTTCTTGATCACTCCAGCATAACTTGTTGCAAGGATATTTATGTGATATCCTTTCCCTGAGAGCTGGTGGAAGATCAGACTAGATGAACATCTGACTTTACCTATGACAAACTCAGCTCTACAAAGGGTGAAATGATTGAAAACTTGCCATTTTTTACTTGTATCTAAATTAGGTGACCATGTCAGGTAGAATATTTTGTACATTAATATATGAAGATAGGTTTTTCATATCATCTTTTGTCTTTCAATCAGTGTCCTGAAAGCTCAACATGGGACACTTTCCTTGGATATATTTATTGATATAGACTGTTTAAGCTGCTGGATGAAAGCTGCACATGGTTTCTCCCCCTCTGTGTACTCTTTCCACATCACCTTGCACTGTGGTAGCTATAGGTGCCAGCACTGATGCCCCACCTGATTTGAAAAGTCATTCTGGCTTCTTCCTCCTGGTGCATTTAAGGCAAGCTCTGATAGTCTGAAAATGCACACCTTGCTATATTGTGGTCTACTTTCTTAACCATGTTTTTGCTACTATATGGAAAGCAAATGTTAACTATTTGAAGGAGGAACTATATTACATAGAATTAGATAACATGAATAATGGGGAAGTGTTTTTGAAAAACTCAAACCTTTTAATAAAATGGTGTCAAATATATGAGCATGTCTTTCAAGCAGTGATCAAAAAACGTGTGAAAAGTTTCATATCCTTTTAAAAGTCAAATAATTATCCACTATGATAATTTTTTTTGTTGGATGGACAGTACAAAGATGAAAGAAAATTTTATAGATAACATTGCACTTCACAGCTGACTGAAGCAGGTGTTAGAAATGCAGATTAAGTATACTGACTAAAGACTATATAAATTTGAAGTGAAAATGCCACTGGTCTACTTGCAGTGCCCTGCACGTGTGAAGTTTCAGATAGTTAAATTATTAATTTTATTGTGTGAAATAGTGCAGTGGTTAGGGAGAAGGTCCTTGTGCATTTATGATTTAATTTTTCCCCTGTAGTCTTTTTAATATTATGTGATGAACCGCTGACAGAATTTGCTTCCTTGTGTGAGTTTTGCTTGGAAAGAGGATACATAATGCAGGTAGATCAATCCACAGTGTAGGTTTATTTGCTAATCAGGTGTTTTACAGGAACATGCAGTGCAAATATACAATTGTGGGTAATTGCAATTTCCGTAAATGAAGAAGACTAAATGTTAGTAGTGTTGCTGTACAAATCTGCAGACACTGGGAAATCTGAATCTGGTCCTTCCACACAAAGTGGCATAAGGTGTTAATTTGCAGGTCAGTCTTTTTTGGACTTCACAGGCTTTGTGTAGACATTATGCTCCATGATGTACAGGTGCCTTATTTTGTGAGTGGTGTGAAGCATGGGAGGAAGGCACTGGGAGAGGAGTGAGGATGTTTTCTACCAGCAGTTCAGTAACCTGCTAATAAACTGTACTAGACTGTGAATTTAATTTTGTCGTGACTTATCAGGCGCCTGGAGCTAGTAATCAATCTGTAAGAGGTCTAATTCTTGGACAAATTAAAAGTGGAAGTGGATTGCAAAACGGAGTCTCTTAAAGTGAGGAGCAGTACTGAGGCCCCTGCTCAGCACACAGACAGCCAGCGTTGTTCTCACTCTGAACTGCTGTTACAAGAGTCTTGTGGGAGCCCACAATTGCCCAACATGTGACTAGCAAGGGGGAAAACAACAGGGACATGGTGCTGTCCTTTGTCACCTAGAATGACTGCAAGGGAAGGAGAACTTTTGCAGGATTTATTTCTTAAGTAGTCTGTAGATCTGCTGGTTCTAAAAGTATGCTGTTATGCAAGAACTGCTTCTTTGATTTCGGTTTCTTTGGGTTTTTGGTTTGTTTTTTACATAGACAATACTGTTTTGTCCATCAGCTCACAGGGCATGGTATTTGTATTGGCAGCAGTTCTGCTCTGACTGGAGGAACTAGTCCATGGTCTGTAAATATTCTGTACATGGTTGTAAAAGTTTGGTTGTAATAAGTGAAAAAGATATACAAGAGTCTGTCCAGTGCATCCTGGGAAGCAGACAGCATGCAGCTGGCAAACCAGTTTTTGGAAATTTGAAAAGGCTGCAAATGGGTCTAAGTTTTTTACATGCATGTACTTTTTTTAAATTTCCTATGTAAGAACAAATAAATCCCATAGGTTGTACTGTTTTCCATAAGCACCTAGACACAGCTTAATTTCTTTCTGATCTCTGATAACTGGTGCTTACATACACATGCTTTTGTTCCTTCAGTGGTCATCATTGTATCTTTCCCTGTGCTACAGAATGGAGTTCCCTACAGTGGGTACAAAATCATATGAAGTTGTATTCAGTCCCCAGGAAGGCCCTTTGGTGCATTTGTAACACAAATAATGCACTATAGTGAAGCATTTAGCAAAATAAGTGTCAATTTTACTGTAGTCTTAACACTTGATTAGCATTTTGGTAAGGTTTTTGTGGTCATTGACTTTGAGAAACAGCTTCTATCCATCTTCCCGACTTTGCAGGCCAATTAACACAGAATAAAAGACTACAGATTCATTTTATAGACTCTGTAGTGTCCCCAGCAAAGAACTCTGGTACATGAACTCATGTATAAAATATATTTACTACTATTGCTTTTCATATTTTTAGTAGGTAGTTAAAATACAAGCTAAGAGCATCACTGTAACACAAACAGCTTGCAAATAATAAAATCTAGATGAAGCCTAATATTTATAGAGTACTGCCTTACTGCCTAGTTTAGTCACTCAGTTAATAAAACTGTAAGTATAGTTTTGCTGCATGCCTTTTCTTTTTCCTCTTCCCCCCTCCCTTCCTAATTACAGTGTGGGCTTCCCAGCAAAGCTGGCCCATCTGCCATTTTGTCTTGCAGTCAGTGTGTATATGTATTCAAGTCAGAGAATTAAAATAGAATTTGTCATTACTATAATTTCAGTTTGCTTACCCCAAAGCAGAGTTAGTGGAGGGCTGTTCCTCCCTCATTCATGAAAGTCTGTCAAATTGGGATATGTCATTCCAAAGACATTTGGAAAAATATATTATTAGAGTCCTACTAAGTCAAGCTGTGGCATAATTATTGCACCATAAATGCTTACAAAACATTATGCCGGATCCTTTATTATTTTTCAATCTGATTTCTTTTAACTCTCGGGATTAAAATTGTTATGCTAATTCAGACAACTGCACAGTCCAGTGCCAGCTGAACTTGTATTGAGACCATCCCAAGCCAGTGTTATCAAATAATATACAGAAAACTATAAAGTCTGTAATATATGGTAGGAGGCATAATTTGTTTTATTTGCTGTTGTTATTATTTTATAAGCTGTTAAAAACCCTCCACAGCCTCTTACAAATAATTATTGTGCTTTCCTGTAGGAGAAGTAAAGAGCCATAGCTGATAGAAAAAAACACTACAATCTTATCAATCTGTTTCATAAAGCTGTTCAAACACTCTGGAATAGTGAGATATACATTAGGACTTGTAGGTGTATGTTTTTCTGCAGGGGTACTTGCTGTTTTTAGGCTGTCCAGTTAATGTTTTGGTAATGTACTTGGGCCACGGATTTCTAAAAGCCCTGTCAGAGTAAGAAGTTTCTTTCTCTTTGGAGAACTAGTGAGGGGGTGATCCATCAGACATCAGAGCTCGGTCAAGCACTGAAATGTCCAAGCAGATTAAAAAGAGGTTTGTGACAAAGCAGGATTTTGGGACAGGAGAGCCCTGGAGAGCAGGAGGTCTAAATTAATATAATCCACTGGATAAGCAAGAGAGGATGGGCAAATCTCTGGGGATTGTGCTGGCTTCCATGCAGAAGGAAGAACGGCAAGTTCTGGCTCAGGCTGAACCGGGGTTGTCCTGAGGCAGCCCCGACCTGGGGGCTCCCATTTCAGCAGCAGGGTGCACACACCTCAGCAGTCCTGCAGATGTATTCCCTCTGCACCATTGCCACACATCCTCTGCCTACCTGTTGTTCTTGCTCCTGTGGTTTCTTCTTTTTTCATCAGAAACACAGAAGGCCTTGTCCAAATAATCATTTGAGAGCCAGCACTAGCATAACTTGTTTAATGCTGAGATGGGAATGTAGCTCTTCAGGGTGTTAACATCAAGTAAAAGCTGCTACAGTGAAAAACTTTTGAATTACATTTTCCATACGGATTCTGTTTATGAATATCCCAATAGAAAAATAATTGGTTTATGACATTACATGATAAAATTCTTGAACTGAACTCAGAGTTCAGTTTTCATGGGCAATCAGACAATTATCTTGTAGAGGATTTGGATGCTGCTCCCTAGGTTTTACAGGGACTATCTTAAATTATGAAAAGCTAATCAGCTGGACTGAGATGTTGAGGCATTCCCTGTGCCATGAAGATTCTTTCCGATCACCTATCTATTCATATTATTTCAATGGAAATCTAGCAAATTAAGGAATTATTTTGTGGTGTTTTCCTCCACTAGCTTCCCTAGTGCCTGATCTTTGTAGGGGAACATTTGTCCTTCTGCCCCTCAGGAGCTGTGGTCCACATCAAGTTGTACAGGCCTGGCTTAGTGAAGGTACAGTGTGGGCACATTAAAAGCATGTGGACAGAAATGGTTTTGAAGTTTTTTTTTATGCAAACTATGGGAATTAGGGTTTAGTTGTGGAAGGAAGGTTTTTCTTGTCTAATTATTTCAAAGCCTGTTTGAGGTAAACTCTAGATACAGACACATTCACTTAGATTGGCTACTGCAGAAATGCCTGAATTTTACTCTGTATTGCACAAATACCACGAGCATTTCAAAATTATTTTTTCTTTCCGTGCTTTCCATTGATATGTGCAAAAGAGAATTTTTGCTCTGCCATCCAGTAGTTGTGCATGTAATTGACTGTGTTATATACAGAGCTATTAGCTTTGCACCAGTATAAACGTTTGAGTCATACAGCTTTATTTCTTAGGCCGTAAGCTCACACACTCTCTGTGCTGGCAGTAGCATCTTGCATAGACAACATTACTCTCAGTGGCTGGATTCCTTTCTCCCTATCCCATTTTATAATGTGTTGAAAACACCACTGTACATGCACAAGTAATGGGGGGGAGAAGCCTTTCAGTGTAATTCTTACAATAATATCTTTATAGGACCTGGGATTTTTTTTTTTTTTATTAGAAATGCTCAGAGTTTTCGTTGTGTAAATTACAGAAGAAACATTCCTGAAGTCCTTAAGAAGGAATCATTTTCCTCTGCATTGTGATAAATGTAGCAATTGTGTGTGTGTACTAGAATAGATCATATTGAACATCCCCTGAGCTCCGTTTGCAGACAAGTCCTATCTCCACCATGACAAAATTCCCATAAGAGTTTAAATTATTAATGCCCTGGAATCTGCAGGGTTCAGCAGATATGTTCAGCGTTATTGATGGCAAACTTTATCCCTTTATTCCTAAGACACATAATGAAATAGGGAGTGCCTCAAATAACTGCATTTCGTGTTTAGGCTAATTTTGTAGAGGCCAGTGGGCTTTGCCTTAATGTGTGTAAATACAATTTTTCTGGTTTACAGCAGATTGTGTGGTAGCTGGGAATGAGACTGATTTGGCACTAATTTATGAATTCTTCCAGCAATCTCTGTGTGCTTCACCCTGTGCGGGCAAGATGCTCTAATTACACCTACTCTGTATAATGAGAGCTTTTAATGACAATTACTGATTGTAGTTATGGATGTTTAGGGACCATTTTTTTCTAGCTTAAGATGATATATTGACTTTTATAAGAGAAGACTTGTATTTTCACTTTATACAATATCTCTCCTTCCTCCCCCCCAGCCTTCTCAACTGATAAGCTGACTGGTGAGGCTGCTAAAGTATTGCCACAGAGAATTTTTGTTCACTTAATTTCACTTCGGCAGATATAATTTTTCACTCTTTTTTATTTCTGAATTTATATAAGCACATTCACATGTTCTTTTTCATAGCAGTTTAGTATTTGAAGTGATGTTATACAAGTTGCATTTATTTTATATAACAAGATAAAAGTGCTTCACACTGAGTATTTCACTGCCATGTTAAGCAAGCCCATTTACAAAAGCTTCGTTTTTCTCTTAATATACTGGTAGAAATGGCATTTTAATATGAGGCTGTTGATCTTAAACAGGAGTAGGTTTTACCTTTGTTCCAGATATCAGTTAGATTAAATTACTGTTCACTGTTGAAATTACTATTGAAAAACAATGATTCCACTTGCTGTCCCAGATTGCAAACTTGCTTTGCAAGGGACCTGCTCCCTTTAAGGCTGTGAGACTTCTCATTGACTGTTGGCTTGAAATACAAATAAAGATTTGGGCAGCTTCCAGTTTAGTGGCCACTCGAGAAAGCAGGATAGTGAGGTATCAATAATTGAAGGATCAGTTTCACACTTGTGTAGAAGAGACAGTTTAAAGATTTTTTTTTCCCCTTTCACTTTCATTTGCTAGTTTTTAAGTGGTTTAGGGCTATCTTTCTTTGCTTTGGCTTCTGCTGCTGGCAGTCTTGTTTTAATATGGGAAGTGAAGCTTTCTTGTAATTCCAGGGAAGCAAAAGCAGACTTGTTCTAATGCAACTAGCAGTAGGAGTGGGCTGGAAGAAAGACATGGTCTGAGTATTGAAGTCTCCCTTTCCATGTTTGTATGGCTTTCTTGTGCTTTGTTCTGTTTTTAAATCCTGACCGTGGCAGAAGTCTAGTTTATCAGAGAGCTGTCTTAGTTGAGAACATGGTATTTCAGAATGCAGGAAGGGAAGTAAGAGGTTAGATGGAATAGAGAATGGCACTAGGCTATGCTTGATCCTTGTGAGTAGAGGAAACCTGGGTCCTGGGCCATGGAACTAAGGTCTTAGTCCAGAGAACAACAATACACAACACAGCTGCCAGGGAAAATGGCAAACACAAGGGAGAGTGCTGGCAGGCACAGCATCCCAAGGGCTGTCTGTGAGAAGTGACATCTCCCACTTTCTGTCTCCTGGTAAAGCTCACAATTAGTTGAAATGGCAAGAACCTCACACAAAAACAGGCAAGGCACAGAAACTGGACTGCTGAGTTTCTAAACAGGCTTGTATCTCTGTCTTGTATAACAGGCAAGCAAGCTTAGCCTCTGTTTTCAAAACTGGAAATGCAGCCTCAGAGAACAAGGATTTTGTCTGAGGCTTAGCCAGCCTGTTCTGTTACGCTGATTATTTTTAGTTTGTCTCACCTCCCTACCTCTCCCCCCTAACTTAGTGATGAGTTGAAGCTTTGATTTTCTAATTACCCTTAGCAGGCAACACTTTTCAGGAAAGCAAAGAATCACAGAAAATGAGAACATCATTTCAGAAAATGAGTTTAGTTTTCACAAATGTTATGCAACAAGGGATTTACTCTCTGTAAAATCAGACTCCAGTTCCTTTGTTCTTCTGTCACTGCTTTTGGGAGTCTTGCATTTGTGCCAAGCCATTTTTCCTGCCTTCTTGGCTCAGTGGGCTTATTTTTTGGCATTGTTTGACTTCTCTTGCTTACAAAAGGACCAGCCCTTTCAAAATTAACTGACTCCCAAGACTATGTGCCACAGAAGATGTGGAGTGGTGGTTTCAGCTCCTACCTCATGTCTCTTCAGTTCCAGTATTCTCTTCCCAAGCCTTCCACATCTAAGTAATTCAAAGTCTCTGCCACAATTAGTGGAAAATAAGCTGTTGTAGTGAAGAGGAGTCACCCTGGTGTATCTTCTTTGCTTGGTGGCCACACCATCCACATGGTGTCAGCCCCTGGTAGCACAGGGAGGTTTCTGGTTGTGTTGGCAGAAGGTGGTGGTGGTGGAGATCAGTGTAGCAGTGGATCATCAATGAAAGTTCTCTTCACTGTCATCCCTAATGGACAGGCAAAAAATTGTATCACAAGGACTAGAGAACCACTAGGAGAATTGCTGTATAGGACAACATAGTATTAGGGAGGAAATACACTTTTGAATATATACATGTACTTACATGCTTGAATTATTTTTTTCTTTGATTAACTGATGTTTTTCTTCTTAAGGAACACTGAAAATGTGTCTGAAAAAAGTAAAACTGAATATGAAAAGTAGAGAGGAATTTTCTGTTTGACCAGAAAGAAACACTTTGAAATATCTCCATAAGTGGACTTAGTAAATTTACCCGCTGGAAGTGGCATCTTGGATGTCTAATGCCTTCTTTAGAGAGTTGTCAAATTTTTCCTTGTAACTGGAGGGAGGGATAAAAATTTGGTTTAGTCTAACAAAGATGTGGTAGCCTTTTCAGGAATCAAGCTGGTGAGCAGGTTTGAGGGTCTATCCTTTGCTTGTCAGTGTAACCAGAGACTGTTAGGCCAGATATTGTTGATTATATGGTGCACACCACAGTAAGTTATTTCTCTGGGGTCCTGCAGGAGGCTTGAGTGGTGCATGTATTATTTTATACAGCCCTGAACAGTGATGAAATGGCTGAGAGAGGTATTGCATGGAATGCTTTTATAGTCATACCAAAGTCACTTTAAGATTAATTTGGGGTCCTTAGAAATGCATTGATTTCTATAGGTTGCTCAGGTGAGTGGAATTACAAAAGTGAAAAACCATCAAGCAAGTCAAAAAGCAAACTTGGCCTTTTCGAAGAAATCTTATGAGTTTGGAGCTAACCTTGTTTGGAGAAAAAAGTGTGGCAGGAGAATGGGTTCTAATGTGGCTCCAAATGGGCATTTGCCAGTTTTGTGTGTTTTGGTGAGGACATCTCAGTGGGTCACAGTTCTCCGCTGATGCCTGGAAATATTGAAGATTACTAAACTTCTTCACTACTTACAGAAAGAAATGTGCTTTGAATGCTGCAGTTGTGAGAGACTGTGTTCCAAATACAGCATATGTTTCCCTAAATGTGATTATTGGCGTACTTCTAATGAACCTAGTTCTGAGGATCTTTTGGTAGAGACAGTAGCAGGGTGCTCAGAAGGACAAATGTTCTTGCCCAGCAAGTTCAGAGGTTTTTTCACAGACACTTTTGGGGGATTTTTTACAGCACTTTCAAAAGCAAAGTGTGATCCAGCAAAATGGGATATTTTTTCTTTTTTTCTTCTTTTATAATCTGAGGTGCAATTCCTTACAGACTTCTCTGGTGACAAAGTCAGTTTAAGAGGTGACAACCCTGCTTTCTGCTTCTCTTATGCTGCAAAAAAAAGGTGCCAACATGTTGGTTTCTTGGGATGTGTTTTAGACCAGAGCAGTGAAATGAGCTGAGTTTTAAAACAAAAACCAGGGGTTTATTTCCCCCACTCAATCATGGCTGTGATCCATTTTAGAAAAGGTTTCATGTGTGACTGAAGAAGAGAAGGTGGTTAACTGTGGCCAAAGGAGTGAAGGCTAAAGATGGCAATTTTTGCTGGAGGAGATTGAAGTGAAACTGTGCCTTGTGTAAACTTAAAGGTGGAATTCTGCCCTTGATGAAAATCAATGGAAAGGACTGGTCTGGTGCCAAAGTGCAAGGTTTCTTAAAGTAATGTTTTTGCTACAAAACAGGACTAGAAGGAGCAGTTACTTTTTTTTGGTGGAGTTGTTCTTCTGGGGTTTTTTTTGGTAGTGTATTTTGAAGTTTATCTTGTCAAGTATTGAAGTGCTCCAAGCTATAGCCAGAAAAAAAACAATCAAGCATGTTTCTTATTGCTCTCATATCGACTTTATCTCTCTGCACTACCTGAAAGGAGGTTATAGCCAGCTGGGGGTCAGTCTCTTCTGCCAAGAAGCAAGCAAGAGGATGAGAAGAAACGGCCTCAAGTTGCACCAGAGGAGGTTCAGATGGATATTAGGAGAAAGTTCTTGGAAAGGGTGGTTGGGTATTAGAGCAGGCTGCCCAGGGAAGTGCTGGAGTCACCATCCCTGGAGGTGACCAACAGACATGCAGATGTGGCATTGAGGGACAAGGTTTAGTGGTGAATGTGGCAATGCTGGGTTTATGGCTGGACTTCATGAACTTCCAAACTAAATGATTCTATAATTCATTCCATTCTTATGGTTAAAAAAGTAGAAATGCTGTAAGTTATACACTTATCCTTACAAAGTCTTTCTGATAATGTCCTTCCTATGATTCTACTGGGTTCTCTCCCTGGTCCAAATACAAATCATGTACACAATATTCTGGTTTTTTTATAAATAGGATGAGTACCTTCCAGCTGGAGAAATGTTACTGCTTTCAAATCCCTTTTACTTGAATGGAACAACTGCAAATATTTTTAAGATGAAGTTACATGAAATCACTTACTTTTGAAATGCTGAAGTTAAGAGTTTAGATAAAATATATGTAGCACCAAATGGAGGTATAAGTAGCACTTACTATATTGTTGACATTCCTTTTTTTTTTTAGCTGTTCAAGGGCTTCTACTTATATTTTTTAGCATTTGTGAGATGTATCACACAGTTTGATAGCCAAGTTAAGACTTGGTAATGCTTCTGAAAGGTATGGATATTACAAGAAAGAATCCAAATAAAAGTCTGCTAGAGTACCCAAATCAGATGGAGCCTGTACTCTTCTGCTTTTTGGGTAAGAAATCAGGAGAGAAATACCCTTTGTGGATACCAGTGATGTATCAGTCGAGTGTGGGCTATACTGCTCCATAGAGGACCTGTGTTCGATTTGATCTGCTCAATGAAGCAAAGTGGAAGAATTGTCAGTTCTTATTGATTATTTATTTACAGCCAGGTCTTCTTATCCCCTAAAATATGAATAAAGGGACAGTCTTCTCTGTATTTTTCATTGCTAATATGAGCTGTGGCATACATGTGACACAGACGGAGTGTTCTTTGTTTCTCCTTTTAGTAACCAGCTTTATCAAATGCACCCCCTGACTTCCTGATGATCAAGCAATGGCAGTCAGCACAACAATAACACTTTGTGTTTAATGCTTCCTTTTAATCTGTTGTCTATGCTAGCCTGTTACACAAGATTTTTTGTTAAATGCTGTGAATGCTCTGGGTGTGCACTTTACAAAGCTCTCTCTCAATTCCTTGAACTCTGTCTATAAATATCTACTTAATCCATTCTGTTCTGAAGCCCAAAAGCAGATAGGTGTGCTTGTTCACTTTGTGCCATCACTTGTAACTTCTGAGACTCTTAAGGGATCTTTATTAAAAACCCAGACTGAAAAAAAAAAAGCAGGGGGAGGGGGCACCAACAGAACTAGACAAACCCCATCATATATCTATCTGTCTCTTGGCTTCCTTTTCTGTCCTCTGGGATTTTTTAATGTGTGTCTCATAAGCCAGGTTATAGACTTTTGGAGGAAGAGACTGATAAATACATGCAATTCACTGCACATTGGTTCACCTAACCACTTAGTGCTACTGCAAAACAAATAACATAAATAACTCTGTGCTAGTGCTGAGTCTTCTCTGATAATTTGTAGGTAAGCACTTATCTGGGTGTTTTCAGTTTTTGTTTCTCCTGTATGTGTGTATGAAGGTTGCATACAGATGAAATAGGAGACTGATTAACTGGCAGTGTAGAAAAATCAGTGCAACCAGCTACTCTGGCAGTTTGACAACCATTTGCATACTAAACTGAACAAAAAGGAGAGGTGCTCTTTAGCCTGTTTCAGTCACAGCAGCCTAATGAATTGTCCATAGCTATGGAAGTTATTAAACATAATTTGTGCTCAAGCTTTTTAAAAAAGATTTTATAGTATTCCCTTTAATCTGTTGGTGCTTTGGTACAAAAAGGAGGATTTATGTTTTCACAGTTAAATAATTTGAGCTTATGCCATTTTTTTAACATACTTGCATAATATTCCTGTCTGGCATTTCATTATACGGAAGATTTGAGGTGGGTGAGAGAGTTAAAATTGTGTACAAGAAGAGCATTTAAGAAACCTCATTCATTCGCTTGTTTGATTAACATTTAGCTGCCTGTGTTCTCTCCATATGCAATCAGGGCAATGTTTAAGAAAATACTGTGTTCAAATATGCTATTTCACAGAGGAAAGACAAAGAGAGTTTGCCAGGGCAAAGGGCAAGGTCATCAATTTGTATTCACTGAATGTGGCATATATTGCATAAAGAGGATTTGATCAAACCTTTTTAATGTACTTTGTTCAAGAGGTTGAAAGGAATACTGCTATAATTGTCTACATTGTATTGGCATAAGAAGGACAGATGGCTACTAGATAGGTCTTCACAGTTTTCCTTTCAAAGGATTGCAAGTATATGATAAGTGAAATCCTGGTTTTGGATGGGAATGTGTTGATATCAATAAGATAAATAGATCCATGTGCAGATTTTCACCGCATCCAGATGCCTTAATGTACAGCTAATTGATACCATAACTCATGTACTTTGGTTGTTTGGATTTAAAAAAAGAACAAACAAAAAGCAAACAACCCAACAAGTTATTATTGTCTTTAATTTTGAGACTAAACACTTTGCAGGATGGGGATAAATAATTTCAACATACAGATGACCAAGTTTTTTGTATCTTATATTTTTTATATATTTGTTGACCATTGATGGTCATACAGTTTCAAAATGCACTTTTTGTCATGTCTCATTCACAATGCCATTTTCAAAAACTGTCAGTTTGTGTTTTTTGTCTTGCATATACCCATTAACTGAAAAGTTAGCTTTTCACGCCACTTGGAACAAGATTTTATGTTTATACTAGTGAATTTTCTTTTTCCAAGTTTTCCACACTTTATAAGAGTGAATGCATTTGCATTTATTGTGCCTGTGTCCTGGCCATCCGAAATTCTGCAGAATTTTGCAGTGCCTGAAAACCTTTCTCGATTGAACCCTTATATTATTCCACTGGGTATCAGATTTTGTTCTACAATTTATTTATATCTGTCCTCTTTTTCCAAAAGAATAACTATCATGTACAGGAGAATCTGATACATTTTGCTAGCAGGCCTGTAATACCAGAGTGCATAATTTGGGAAGAGCTTGGGGCTATTCTCCTAGCACTTGGACTTTTTACATCCCTCAGCCAACAGCAGTACATCCTGATTCATTAGGACACAGTGCAGGGCTAGGCTTTGTTCCCTCTCTGGAGGTGTTTATTTCTACATTCTGAGAACCTCAGTGGAAAGGGAGATTCTGTGCCATTTTGGCCTTTTAGCCTGTTTTTTGAACTTGCTGTTCTTTCCCAGTTCTGTCATGCTATTACAGAGCTTTCTGCTGGATCCATTATTCTTCAAAGACTTAATTAAATTGTACAGTGTAATTAATCTGTCTTCTTAATTTCTGAAATTCTCCTAGTCTGTAGATAATAAAACAACAGGGAGAGATTCCATGGCTGCTCAGTTGTATTGTGAGTCTGGGGGGAAGCAAATTATATTCCTTCAATGAAAGTAACTTTATACATGGATGGCTGCAACTGTATTGCAGCAAACAAAATATGATATACTGGAATTGATTGAATACTCCTTCTCTATCACTGGTCTGGAGCAGATAGTTAACAAGCACTGTATTTAAAGTTCAGGTTATTCTTATATGTCACTTTTCCCTGAAGTTCTCACACTCTCCAGCTCTGTATTTCCTAAAGTACTTATTTCTGTATATGTAATGAATTTCAATAGGTTTATCTTCTGTGAGCTTGTCCTGTTTTCTCTTCAACCCCTTATACATGTATCCAGTTGTAAAAGAATAGTTTCAAGGAAGGAGATGTCTGGAATGAGGGTTCTTCCATGAGATATAACCAGAAGATTCTGCTGGTTCTCCCATGTGTTAGCTGTGCTTACCTGCTGCTACTACTTGAGGCATTGTATTGAAATAGTAGGGCGTTTTTATTTCAGTGTCTCACACATCAAGTGGAAAACAGGCAACTGAGTGCAAATCTTTGGAAATAAACGATACTACATGCAGGATAAAGGCACAGCTACGATAGCTTGATGGAGATGGGCATCAGAAAAACTTGAATTTGTTTGCTGCTTGGTTAGGACTGTCACTCACTGAGCTCATTCACTTCAGGAGACCTGTCTAAAGTTTGACTTTTGGGTAAGGAACAGACAGGAACAGGAGCAAAGCTTTCTGTTTGTAACCTGTCCTTACTCTGCTTTGTCCATTTGTTCCTTTAACTATATCCCTTCTGATAATTTCAGCTATATATCTTGATTTTGAAAACAAAGCTTCTGTACAAAACTATCAGCAGTCAAAAGCATAATTTCAATTATAACTTTAAAAAAGGTCACATGATGCTTGTGTGCACTGATAGACTTATAAGGTTAAAAATATATGGGGGATTTGTTTTGGTTTTTTAATGTAGCTATTGATAGCAGAGGGGAATACAAATGTAACAAAGAATAACTGAAAGGCTCTTTGAATCTGACTTCACAGCAAACATCAAAGAAAAATGCACTGCCACCTGTTAACATGGCATGAAAGGTTAGGAAGTGTGCATTGTTCTCTGCTAAATTATTTTGCTCTTTTGAATCAAAGTTAGCTAGTTGAGAGATGGTGTTATTTTAATAGGTGGCTCTTTTAATTGCATTACTTCTGACATTCTTCATGCTGTTGTTGGGGTGGGAGATACTTTCAGTTTTGTGCTCATTTAGTCTTTCTGAGGCACTGTGCAAGCTGAGATAATAGCTTTGTTTTGTTGTGTTTTTTTTTTTTACCCAGTAGTCACTATAAAAAGTAAGATACAATTAAGCACAGTGCTTATGAAAACCATTGCTGATCCTTTCAGTCTGTGCTCCCTATTTTGAGCATGTGCATGCTAGTAGAACTCATAAATCCCTTGTATGATCTGTGGGGGAGGGCAGGAAGGATGACATATCTAAAATGCCTCAGGACAACATAAAGTTTGTTTAGTCTGCACATTCTTTAGTTCAAATACAACTGTTTTTATTGATACATTTCCTTTGTTTCATTGTACTGTCAGCTCAATTTTCATAACTTCACATTAGGCCTTAAAAGCCAGAAGGTGTGGAAGCTTTTCATTGGCTGGCTCTGAGTTCTGTATTACAAAGCTGTGTGTAATTCTGAGATCTTTGTGGGATAAGGGAGGAATGTCACTGATAGGGAGTGCCAGGCTCAGGAAATATGGGCAGAGCCTATAGCATGACACCAGCAGAGTGTTTTGATCCAGAATTACCATGTATGTTAGGTAGAGAGCTGGGATGAAGGATTGTCCAAGCATCAGAGCAGAGCTGTGGCTCCAAGGGTCTGAGGTTCAGGACTGGGGGAGTCTTTTCTTTTCTGGAGAGTGGGCAGGACTGAAACTCCCTTTCCTTGCTGACTCACAGGTGTCCAAACTCCTAAACTAGAAGTACTCTGTATTCCACTTCTGATGTCTGCAAGCAGATATTCTGTCACAGGTGGGAGTTAATTATTCAGCTTGTACAGCTCAGACATAAATAAATGTGACTCTCATGTAAAATGCTCCTGTTTATTCCCCTTTTCATTCCTCTGAAAAAGGCAAGGTTGCATCAAGTTGCCTATCTGTACTTTCACCATCCTGTGAAAGGGAATGTGTTTGCAAAGAGCACTGTGATAAAGATAAGCTGCTTTCTCTCTTCCCTCCCTGCACCTGAAGTGAGTAAATCTCTAATGCAAACATGAGCTACAGAAGTCAAGGAGCAGCAGCTTCTTCTAAGCAGAATCTCAAGATAAGCTGGAAGATAAATGGATTTTTTTGTGGCCACACTTGGCAGCACAGTAGAGATTGTAAATGACTTGAAGCATATGAAGAAAACAGCTTCTGCTTGCAAATATAAATTACTTCATTCATGAAAGTAAAAACCTTAATTTACATGGTTATTCAAGTTACATTAACAGGATAGTGAAAAGGCAATGTTTATCTTATGTCTGCAAATCTCCCATTTTTTCCTCATTAGCCCCATGTAATTTTAAAGTAGCAACACACAAATTGCATCCTGATTTGACCTTAGGAGCCTCAATGTTCAGCTCAGTGGTTTCCCTGTAGAAACAGAAACTGACACTGCCTCACTGGAATTTTCTTCAATCAATATAGTGTAGCACAGTACAAATTATACAGCAGAATGGTATTAAAGAAAAGCTCATCTATTGATACAGTTGGCTAGACAAACAGATTTTCATTTAAGAGCTTTCAAAATGTTTTTTACAAGTGAAATGGGACCCTATGGAATGAATGGTGTCTTTTTTACTTTTATTTTAAGATGCAGACATTCTTTTCAGTTGTTTTTAGCAGTGTAAAATTCCTTTGTATTAGAGTCTGTGTGGTAAAGAACTGTTATTGTACATCTCAAATGTAGCTGTATAACAGTATTTATGCATACATTTCTATAATTTTTAGAACAAACCCTCAGAGGTTATGTATTGTGTGAGTGCAAGTCTACAGCAGCCAAACTGTTAATTTGCCTGACTAGAAATATTAACCATACTATATCAAATAACTGCCAGGAACAATTCCCACCATTCCCTGTGACTTCATTTTAATTGATTTTTTTTTTTAAACTTCCAGCTTCTGAGATTTCGTTTACTCTGACAGAATGTTTATTAAATGTGTAAAAAGAAAATTGTTTTGTAAATTGTTTCTGAGAGTGCTTTTATCTTCCATAAATTGGTGGCTCATTTAACATTTTCCACCTACCTTTGTTTTCTACCCTGTGCTCTGCCTCATTTGTTTCCTTATTGGATTTGGTGATTAAATACTGATCAGCTGCTGGTCTGATCAGCTGTGCATATTGCTGCCTTTTAAACATTGCTCATAAACACCCTGAGGACAGGGTTACATACACAGTGATAAACTGGGTGGGGGTGTTGAGTGGGACCATTGGATCTGTTTTACAAATGATGGGGAGCTCCACAATGAGCATTTGCAAAAGTGATCATTGAACACAGACCTCTGCGTTACAGCAGGAATTCATGTCCAAAAGGGCTCTCAGTTGGGAGCTTTACATTGCAGAGCTGTAGTTTGTGTTCAGGCCTCTGATGCTGAACAGATAATTGGTGATGCTTTTATTAGGTTTTTTTTTTCTGTTTTGTTCTCCTTTCATTTTCCTTTAAGATATTTTATTTTCAATGATAATACTGTACAGTCTGTCATGCATTGCTGTGACAATCCATGAAGGAACATGGAATTTACATATGAATCTAAATGATTATTTTCTCTTTGAAAAGCAGAGATAACATATGCAAGTGCTACCTCTAAACAAAAAGAACAAATCAGGATAGTAAAGGAAATTGTGTAAGGGTTTAGACTGTACTTCAGCTGAAATATCAGTCTATTTTCTGGGAGATACAATATTTTATTTCTGCTTGAAACAATTATTTCTGAGTAACCAAGTTCTATGAAATCACTGGAAGTGTAGCAGGAACAAAAGACATCTTAAAAGCTGGTATTTTGTACAGTGAATTCATACCTTTCAGTAGACTTCTTCCAAGGGCAATTTAAATATCTTTACTGTCCCTAAGCCAGCAACAATGCTGGTCTGATAGCACTAGGTTCTTTTGCTATCAGTATTTCAATACATTGAGTTTTTTGCACATATTTGCAGTATGTGTGATAATGAATATTATTTCAGGAATACAGTTGTCTGTTGGAGCACACAGTTAGCTTTTTGTATGCTTTGTAAAGTCATGATAGGTACTATTCAAACTTTTCAAAGTACCTAATTTGATTTCAAGGGAAATTTCACTTCTAAGCTCCTTATTCTGTTTGCTTGTTTTAAATGTTTCTAGGCATCTCTGTCTGTCTTTAGTGAATTGGGAAACTTCAAGAAATCCATTTGGTGGAAGTTATGCATTTAGGCCACTTGATAACCTAAGGAGCAAGGTGTAGTCATGAGCATAATTCCACTTCATTTTGAAGTGCTTGGATCTGTTGCAGATGCTTGAAGGCATTGTCTGGCTCTTGTTTCCAGTTGCTGATGAGTTGGGGGTTTTTTATTGTTTCTGTAATGTAAGATCAGGTTCTGGAATGTGATACTCAGTCTTTGGTAAATGACCTGCTTTTTATTTACTAAAAGGTTGCCAAATCCAAAATTTACCAGATTTTGGTAAATGATGTGCTTATCACTATGTAGGAAGTAAACACAGAGCTGCTGTTCTCAGCCTAGACAGCAGCAGCTGTGGGCATGCAGAATAGAGGAGTATTAGGCACCTCTGGCATTTTACTGACCTGTTATTTAGCAGCTACAGACTTGTTCACACTTAGATTATGAGGTTTTATTAAATACCACTTCATTTGAGAAAACTCAATTCTGCTCTGGTAACACCATGAGCACTTGAACAGTTATGGCTCTACCATTTGCTTTCTTTGGTAATGTTGTTATTTTTGGGGGTTTTTTCTTTTGATTTTTTTTTTGTTTGTTTGTTCAGACTTTACTCATTCTGTGATGTTTAGAAAATGCGAAAATTCTAGGTAATTCTAGGCTCATCTTGCCTACTGTCCTATCTGGCTGTTCATTGTGACCCAGGTAGAACAGGTGGATACAAACAAGGACTGAAAACTTCATAATTTCAACTTGACAGTGGGATCTTGAAGGTTTTTTCCTAAAAGATTTTGTGATAATAGGGTTTTTCTGTGTGCTGTTGGGAAAACCATTTATACCTTCTAACTTCAGAGCCCAAGTTAGATCTCTCCTGGGCTTTAAATACAGAACCTTCCTACCCTATGTGCTTAAATTACGTGAAGGGGTCAAATATCTTCCCAACCAACACATGTGTTTAATAGAATAGGTTCTACCATAGCATAAATTGATATTTCCTTCTTTTACATATATTATTGTAGTTGTAGAAAAAAGCTCAAATTATTTGGGTTTTTCTATAGTTTGAGCAGCTTTTTCAGATTTTTTTTGCATTCCTAATTTCTCAGCACAATTGTATTTGATAGTTATATCCTGAAAATTACTTTCTGATTTTTTAAAAAAAATACTAGCCATGGGAACCACAATACTAAACATGTTTATATAGCAACTGGCAAAACTTGTATTGAGTGGGGTTTGTGTCATCAGCTGTCAGGGCTGCAGAAGATGAGTAGTTAACTGAGTAAGTAAAGTGTAACATTACCACTGACTGAACATTTCTTACCATTAAGCCTTCAAACTCTTATTCAGCTGTCAACACATGGGCACTTTCTGGAGCCAAATTCTCTCACGCTGTGCACTGCCTGCAGCTCGCCTGAAGCTCAACTTTGACTAAAAGTGTTGATTTCGCTTCTTTTAGCCTTGTTCTCATTTAAACGTTAAAACCTGCTTAGAGTCTGCCTTTTATTCTGCAAAGTACACACGGATGTATCATCCCTCGCACACTTGTGATGTGAAGTTAAGGCGCTCAAAAGATATGCTAGTAATCTTAATGAATAATTGATTAGAGAGGAGTCTGGCAGTGTTAATTGTGAGGTGCAGCTGAGTGCATGCCAAAACAAAAGCTTCTCTAAATGTTTCCGAAAACCTTGTAAAGTCTTTAGCATTGAGCAACAGGGTCAGTGCACTGAAGTGGAATTTAAAGGAGGTTCTTGAATGTAATGGATTTTGACTTCCCTTTGTCATGTGCCTCAGTGCATCATTGATTGAGCACTCATTTGTTAAATCAGCTGTATTTTTTGCCATTTGTCAGAGCATAGACACTTACTGCAGCCTTTTTCCTTCTAAACACGAGTTTCTTGTCTTAATAAATCATAGGTGTAAATTAGTTTTTATCTAAGGTGATCAATTTTTCAAGCAGAAAGACATGTGAAGATGGTCACAGAGAAACATATTGTGAGCTTTTATTTTCTTAACTATTAGGAGGAAAGGGAAAGATCAGGGATACATTTTAGCTGAAACATCGATAATTCACGTCTTTAAATTCAGCTTCCAGCAAAACACTCAGAAATTATTTTATTTGGAAAGCTCTAAATTGTGTGCATTGAAAGGCTAGTTCAAGGTACCCGGTGTTGAGTCAGCTCTTTGAGAAATGAGCAGAGGAAACCTCAGGGTTAAGGAACAATCAGTGTCCTGTATGTTTGCAGCAATGAGAGATGCTCTCTGATTAGTGGAAAGGCTAATTACCTGGAGTATGCAGGACCACTGTAGGTGCTGTGCATACCTGATTAGAGTTCTAACAGCAGGGCAGAAGAAAGAAGACCTTGAGAATGTGCCAAAAATACCCCTTTATGTAAGCTGATGCTGTTACCCTTGGAAGAGAATAGTCGCTTACCCAGAATGGTTATTGCTGCTAATTATAAGAATTCTGTGGATAGGCCATCAACTTCTGAGGAATGTACTCTTATGGTATTTAATACAGCCATTACTTGTCAAATCTGGTAATGTTCATCTTGATAATCACTGCTTTCTGGATAAATGACCAAAGCAGATTTATTTGCCAGTTGTCTGAGTGAGTTGCCAGTAAGTGGTGAGGGACTGAAGACAAGCTAATGTTGGGAGTTTTTTCAATACTGATGTTAGTAATGGAGTTAGAAGGTGTTTCTTGATCTCATGCTTAAGTAAGAGTTATTGGAAAAACATATGTATTAAAAAAAAATGCAGAGAGCCTCTGTGTCCTGCTGGGTATAGGATGTTAGCGTATTAAATGTTAGGTACTTGGAAGTCAGCTCCTTGAAGGGTTATAGTTTTAAACTGTTTGGAAAAGATTTTGAGGAGAGGCAAAAAAAGAAAAGAATAGAAAAGAATGAGCCTCAAAACGACCAGCAAGGGAAAAGTCAGTCATGTTGACAGAAGAATTTAAAGCTTGTCATTAGCATAGAGTTTAGCACTGTTTCTGCCTAGATGTAGAGTGAAGGGTGGAGAAAAAATCCTCAGCTCTGACAGCACCTCTTTTATAAAACAAACCTTCCTTCTAGGGGCAGAATCCTTCCTTTCTCTGGGAGAAGCTGTAGCTGCTCAGCAGCATGGTCAGGCTTGGTCCCTCATGAGCAACACTGTAAATTTACCACAGGGTAGATTTACCACTGAGTAGAATGACAGTGTATTTTCTGTGAATCGTGATAAGCAATGAAATCATGACAGGTAAGTATGTTTTGTTTTGCTGGCAAGTGCACTGCAGTGATGCCTGCAAACACTGCAGAGGTTGCTGCTGCCCCAGCAGAGCCCCTGGCTCCTAGAGCCACTCTGCAGGTAGCAAGCAACTCAAGCAGCTGTTTTCACTTCTGTTACTGTCAGGCGCTGGGGACAGTTTCCTTTCTTCTGCCTCTGGCTCCCCAGGCTCTATCAAAAGTGTGAATCTGAAACAAAACAAAATAAAGCATCAGTCCACATCTTTGCTCAGCCTTTACATGTACATTTTCCTGTTTTGAGTTCTTTTAAACTGCAGCTATCAGAAAGAATAAAATAGTGCATCACCTAGTAGAGTATTGAAGTGATCATCCAAGCAATTTTCTTCTCCCTGAAGCCAGACAGCCAAAGCTTTTTATTACTGACTGACTGAACTTCCTGTGTCTGTCTGTCTAGGTTGCTAGGCCACCTCGTTGTCATGATTTGTGATGTTAGAGGCTTTTGATTGTAGGCAAACCAGAAATGCTAATTTAAGTATAATATTTACATTTAAAAACCCCTCTTACATAAGCTATATAAAAAATAACTCAACAGTTTTATCTTTTGTGTGTGTGCATCTAAAGCTCTAGTAGGCATCTGGCAAGCAATCTTTCAACTCTTTGTGTACCTTCTCAATAAAACAGTGTGGTTAAAAAAAATAAAAAGTATATCTTTAGATAGCTTGCAACTTGGGTACAACCATCCCAAGTTATTGTTACTTTTAGCCGTACAGGATGGTTATTTTTGTTCTGTCTAGGAGGTAACCTGATGCCCTTTTTGTCTGATCCAGAAATGGGAGAAATGATGGCATTGTGGCCTTTTAGTAATAGGGCCTTGATTTTCCCATTGGGGTGCTGTGCCAACCTGTATTATGTGCATTTGCAATGCCTGAAACTGCTTTGGAAAAGAGATTAAATAGTTGTGTGCAATTGAAAATAACCAAAACAGTTATTTCTGGCTTTGTCACCTGTGTGAGAGTATACAGTAAGACTTCAGTAAAAAAAAAAAAAACAAAACATGAAATTTTGGCTTTTTCAAGTGAAAAAGGCTGACAATAAACTGGTAGTAAATAAACTAGTGGGTATGGATCTGTTCTCTGAAGAAACATACTTTTCATACCTAGGCAGAGAGGAGGTGTGTTTCTCATTTTCAAGCAGAACCAATATTAAACACTAAGATGAGACTGTTTAACTCTTCCATGCTATAGGTATTGAAACTGCCCTGTAATGGGTAACTATTACTTATTATCAGGTAATACTGAGCTGAGCGATGAGTTCATTTTGTGATTTTCAGTGGTAGATTGCAATGATGTTTTAATGTGTTCTTAGGTTGCATATCACTGATTTATGTTAGATCAATGAGGCAAACATCTGAGAACTGCTTTGAAAATCATGTCAGTTATTTATTTTAGGGTGAGTTGAATCTTGCTGTTCTTCCTGAAATTCCCACGTTCAGGGTAGGGATGGATAGCAAGTGATTCAGTTCAGTGTTGTACAACTTCTGTGGAGAAGTCCAGTCTGCCACCCACCAGGTGAAACAGTTTTAGGCACACAAAATAGGCACAAACAAATATCTTTTTGGTTAGAAAATCCTAGAAACCCACAGTAAAAATCAAAGGCTTTAGGGATATGTTTTGTTCCTTCATCTAATGAGGCACTGTGAATGTGTGTGACGTGTCATTTAACTGAGTAACTGCAAAAGGGATTCCACTTTTTAAAGGAATATATTCTGCTTGTAGAATGAGAATTATTCTGGATCCAGAGGAATGAGGCTTTTGTAAATTTAAGTACATAAATGGTCTAATCCCATACTGTGAACTTCCAGCCTTGGCAGTGGCTCTTCGGGAAGAGCTGGGGCAAAGCCTGAGAAGGAGTCACAGAGGAGCCACCTCGAGTTGTGGTTCCCTGAGGACAAAGTAGATTGAAGAACTCCTGCTCTGAGAAGAGGAAGGTAGAAATCTTGGATAACATCTTTTAGTTGTTCTCTTGTTTTACCTCCTGTAAAATAGAAATACCTTCCATGTTAACACTGTCTTGCCATTTGAGCTCTTAAGAGCTGAAATAAAAAAAAAAAAGCGCCTTTATTGTGGGAGCTGTGAGAGAAATATTTTTCTTCCTTTGGTTCCAGTCTCACACACCAGCTCTTTTCCCTGCCTAGACAGTCTCTGCTAGACTAGGACTGTTGTTTTCAGAAACAATTTTCCCCCTCTGGAAATATTCTGTTATGTTACTGAATCAAAGACTCACATTTTGGGGCAGATGATTTAAATGCAAAACCAGTATTCATATCAGACAGGGGAAAAGCAGTCTCCTTCTGATGGCAAGTTGGAGTGGCACAACCCATACAGGAAATGAAGTACAAAGCCAAGTTTTGTTTGCTGCCCTCCTCCCTTATTTTTATTTTTTTCTTTTCCTGTTTGTTTTCTTGTTTGGGTTTATGTTGTTGTTGTTGTGTTTTTGTAAAGCAGTTCTTTAGGATGCCTCTACCTTTTTTACCTTTCCACTGTCACTTGAGCAATAGTGTGATACTGAACAAAGACACTGATCTTTTCTTGAATGTGAGATCTGTATCTAGTGAATAACTCACTCAAAAAATGAACATATTTGAAGCAGATGTATTTTAAAAAAATAAATCACAAGATGCTCCAAGGGTCATATGGCCTTGATAACCAGAATGAGGTTTTGGCCCATTCTACCACATATGAGAACCCCCCCTGCATTTTCTTGTTGCAGATGTGCATATTCAGCACATGAAAATGTGTGCTAAGTAGATTGTGTGTTCTGTGGGGATATTCAAAACAAGGCAGAAGTTTTGTGCTGCCAAACCTGTCTTTGGGCAGTGGGCTGGAGGAGGGGTATCTGAGCACTCACAAAACCACAAAAAGATGTCACTAGGAGAAAAGAACTTTTTACTGACTGTATAGAATTTGAAAAATGAAAGATATTAGTGTAGTCATGCTGAAGTGCATTTGGAATTAGAATTGAGAAGCAACTTTTTCTGCCATGAAATAATTTTGGAGTTCTTTAAATAGGATAAAGTTTCTTTTGTAAGTAAATGATCTCAATTTAATCAGTTAGTTTAAAGAGAATCCTATTTCTGTGGTTTGGGGATTTTTTTAACCTGAGTGTGTACTTTTGATTTTGAGGCAGTTATTTTATTATCTGCCACAGAAAGGTGGTTTATGGTCCTTTTTCCTTATTCACAGTCATTAATAACATATTCAGCCCATGAACGTTCAGCGATTTATGCACACTTGAGCTCAGCTGAATGCAATAATATCCCACTCTAGCCATTAAAAACAGTTATCACAAGATAACATTAGGTCAGAACACAGAGTAGGCTGGTTAAATTGTATTATTGATTGCTGCTTTCTGAAGATTTTCCTCAGTTGTGTTTAAACCATGTGCTTTTTCTTGTTACTGGCTGCTAGAAAAGAAGGCCTGGCAATGTAATCTGAATTGAGATGTCTTGCTTTTGATGCCAGCTTAGAAGTTCATGTTTATATAGTTTCATTTCTTATAAAAATTATCTCAATTTGTCAAGTTCTAGGTTTTTTGAAGACAAGGGTGCATCTTCAGCTGAGTCTTCCATAAGTGGAGAATGTATATACTCATCTACTACAAAAGTTAATGTTTCTATTAATTAAATATATTAATGCAGGACTTTTTCTGGAATTTATGCAGATGTGGAAGGCAAGAAAGATTTGGGTTTACTACTGGGTTTTCAATCAGTTTAGTTTGTGTGTGTCCTGTAGACATTTTGTAGTCTGCCACCCACCCTCCCCAGGGGGTGGATTGGTAGTGTACCAGCTGGTGTGTTCTGTTTGTAAAATGTGAGATAATCACTCCTGTAAGACCACAGTCATATCTGTAGAAATGTATTTGGGAACGTTTGAAAAGAAATAATAAATACAAGTGCCATCTTTTCTCTTTTTTTCGTGTTTTCTAGCCCATTCATGAGGATTTGCATATTTTTTAATAATGCCATTGCTTTCACTGACTTTGTGTTTATGTGTTTCAATGCATTAAGTTTCTTCTTTAAGAACAAAATTACTTGATACTGAAGTTGCTGGATTCCTAAGAAAAGAAATCCTTTCTCCCTCTGTGTAAACTGTGGTATTTGACTTCTCTTGAGTATGTATTCAGTATCTTAAAATAGAAAAAAACCTCTCCTCCCTGGGCTCAGAATCAACTGTAAATCCTCAGGCCTAGGAGAATACTGGTTGCATTGCAAGCAAATACTTTTCTAATCTATGTGGCTGAAGAAACTGTTCATTTCATACAAAGGGGGTTAATAGTATTACCCCTTTTTAAATACCTCTTTGCTTTGCCCTGCCTGCATTTGCAGAGGAAGATACAATCAAATGGCAGACCTGTGTTTTTGTTCCTTTTCAAAAATCCCTGACAAGCCCATGACACAGGCTACTGCTGTAGCTGTACATTTCTATTCATTATTGATGACTTGGGGCCAGGCAGGCAGCACAGAACACTAGCAATATAGATTACCATATTGGGGGCTGGGTTTGGGTCTATGCATGGACTTCTGTGCATTTGGGTTGGGTTTGGCCTTGGAAATACTCAATGCTGAGTAGAAATCCTACCTGAGAATAACAGTGGAAAGTGATTAAATGAGCTTTGTCATACATTTTATTAAAACAGTTCAGGGCACTTAAAGATAGAAAAGGAATGTATGAGCTTGCTCGCTCCCAAACTTATTGATAATAGCTTAGCTTTCCAGCAGACTTGGGAAAGATCTTGAAGGATCCTGGGGGATTTGGAGGGCATTTCTCACCTTACAGACTGCAGGTAGCGCTTTGGCTGATGATTTTTCTGATAAAGCCTATGTAACCTGTCTAATTCATAACAATAATTACAGACAAGCTATGCTGTTGGTTTGATTTGGGATGAAGGGCATAGTGTCTCATTTTATGGATACTGCAGATAAAAACCACGTTCTGGGGGAGTGGAGAATTAAGCCAGCACTTTAGTGATAAGTTTTAGGTGGTATTTTTGAATAGCAGGTCACCAATAGACCTTTGCAATGCTAAGTGTTTTACTACTACTGATGCATAATTAACCGTTATCAGTTTTTATAGGCACAGCACTCCTGCCCATTATATAAAGTTTTTATTTTCTTGTAAGCACCAAGGAGTGGTTTTACAGTGTTTATGCTTGCACTGTTTGAGGTTCTTGGCTTGAAGAAGAATGAAGGAGATCAGCGTTTATTTAAACATAGTATTTATGTTAACAAAATGTGCTTTGCTTTGTATGTTGGTGATGTCTTTATACAGAACCTGTTCTACTTGAATAGTTTTCAATTACAAGGAAAGCTATAGAAAGGAATAAGTAGAATCAATGTTGATAACTATTTATAACTGCTAATTTCTCTAGAATTTGCCTTAGCTTTTCTCTCAGGTTTCTATAATCATTCATTTATGCTTCTGGTTTTTTTTCACACAACTTCATGAGGGAAAGGTAAATGCCCAGATTAGTTCATTCGAAGTTGTGTTAATTCGAAGATTATTGCGTCAAAATGATTTTTTAAATATTGACTGGAATAAAACGGTGTGTGTTAAAAGGTGGTGAGGGAGGTCCAGTCCCAAAGAATGATAGAATAGTCTTGTGGGGGCCTTGCCTGTTGGAGCTGTTACTTGGGGCTGTTTCCTTTCTGTTTTACATGTAGAATCCTTTAAAGCAGGGCTGATGTAGAGAATAAAATTGCATCCTTTTACTTTGGGAAGGAGAGGCAAGGAGTCTTCCAGTGGAAGAGTGGCACTTAGCTACTCCAAAAAGCAGTGTCAGTTAAAGCAGAATGTTTACTTGGTGTCTTCCTTCTACTTCTGTGGGTCTCGTTTCTTTTGTTGGGACTTAGTATTCTTCAATGTGTCCCAAAATACAGACTCAACTCTCTGGCTAATTGAACAATACAATAACTTCTGTTTTATAAGAAGATTGTTTTCCTTGGAAGGTCCCACAGCACCATCTAGTGCCATCCTGTCCTAGTGCCACACATGGCTTTGTGGGAGCAGAGGTGCTGAGGCTGGCAAGCTTTGCTGGGAATGGCTTCCTAGTAATTTAAATTAAGATTTGCCTGTGACACTTGGCATAGATCCAAATACAGGGGAAATTTACATTCTTTTTAACTTTCTTCTTCATGAAAACAGACTTAAAAATTTGGTCCAAAATTACCTTTTCTTGTGAAATATGTTTTTTACTGCTACTGCATTTTTATTTTCTATGTACAAAACAAAGAGAAATTGTGGTGCATCCTTAACACTGCACTAATATGCCTTGGACTTAAAGTACACCCCAACACATGTAATTAGGTTCATTCTATCCTTATTATATCTTAAAATCTTTTTCAAGGTAGGGCTGTGCTTACAGCTACAGACACTCTAACCGTACAAGCTCTGTGCCTTTCCTCCTCAGTCTCACTGAGGTCATGCTCACATGGTGTGGAATCTGCTTGCAGTGGTAGAAATTACAGGATGGTTTCCAAGTGATTTTTGCAGAGAAAAGGGGGTTACTCTGAAAAGAGTAAGGGTGTGGATGATTGAAAAGTTCCTTTCTCACTTTTAGGTCTCCTCTAACCAAGGTCCATTTAATGCCAGTGTATAAACTATCCTGACATACAGAACCTTAGTGATCTTGTTCTCTGCTGACACCCCATGAGAAATCGATTTGAATAGGAACAGACTGGTTTAATCAGCTGTAATTAGGAAAAATATTTGTGTAGGATGAAGTTTTAAAAGGCTTCATTTGGGGGGGTGGAAGGTAAAGAAGAGGAAAAAAGTCTTGAGGTTAGGAGTGATGGTCAGCAAAAGCAACTGAAGAGGAAAATGTAGCTCCAGCAGGCTCGGCAGTATCCTTGAACAGCAACAAGACAGCTGAGTTAAATGCGTTGCACAAGAGAGAGGCAAGAAAAAGTTGCAGGAAGGTGTTAAAGTTTGGTGGATGGGGCTTGGTCCTGTTCTGGAAACATGAGCTAGACCCACTGGAATCTTGTAATCTCCTCGGTCGTACACGGAGCCGTGGAGCTGCTGCAGAGAGGTTGCAGCACTTGGGAAGTGTCACCAAAAGCAGCACCTGGGATCCCACCTGTTGTAGAAGCTGTTCCACACCCTGCCAGCCAGCTCCCACCTAACTGATGGTTTCAGGGCTTTTGGTGGAAGTGGTCATTTCCAGCTCTGATTGAGGCTTGTGTTGTATTTTGTGCATCATCCCAGAAATTTCTCCTGTATCACCTGCGAAGCACCAGGAAGTTTTCATAGTTGCTTTAGAACTTCAGGGTCCTTACTGCTGTGTTCTGAACTATTCTGTTGCTGTGTAAGAAACAGATTTCTAATGTGTTTAAGATGCCCTCTGCTGGGAAAGCCAGGCAAACTGGGTTTATCTCTAGTTTTACCTTTCTAAAATACTCTTTTCTTATTCTTGGCTTAACATTCAATCTGATACCAGAAAATCACCCCTCAACCTTAGTGAAAAAAATGCTCTCTCCTTTTAGTCTTATTCTTTACACTTCATCTGTGACAAGTGTGGTGGTGTTACTGCTGGTAGCTCAGATCATGGTATTTCTTGTTTCTCTGATCTGTTTCGTTGAAAGAATTGAACTCTGGCTGCTCACATTCCTTTTGATTCCATATTTTCATGCTTGTATAAAATGTAGGCAAGAGGAACATCTGCAAACAGTAATTATTAATAAATACTGGAAATGCTTTTGATTTCTACTGTTATCTGATGCTGGTAAGCTTTTTAATATAATCTCATAATTTTTTTTTCTTCAAATTAATGTCTATTCCCACAATTGGAGGCACTAGATTAATACAACA
This sequence comes from Toxostoma redivivum, assembly GCA_013397375.1. Taxonomy (NCBI): domain Eukaryota; kingdom Metazoa; phylum Chordata; class Aves; order Passeriformes; family Mimidae; genus Toxostoma; species Toxostoma redivivum. The sequence continues at coordinate 1,833,926 of VXBI01008664.1, read as the reverse complement.
GACCAAAGGTGGAACAATGTCTGGAACAGCTCACAAAGCCCTCTGCATAATCTCGTAGTTGATATAAAATCTAGTTTATTTTGCCTCGTCGGATAAATCAAAAGCCATTTTGACAAAGTGCTTCTAATTTCACAGTTTTGTTATTAAAATCTTGGCCTAATTGGATGAGTTACAGCTATTGTTGTGGTGTTTATTTATAATAATAGTTGAATTAGGGTTACATAGAATTGTATTTTCAGTTTTGTTTTGTAGTTTGTTATCTTGGTGGGATGCAGTATTTATCATTTTACCAAAAATGTGTGAACTTCATACTCTGTTCAATATCTTTTCAAATTTTCCTATTATTTATTGTGGGGAGAATGGGTGTATTAAGCATCCTAAAAATCATCAGTTCATAAGCCTTTGTTCTCCCCAGCTTTCAGAACAGTCATTTCATATAGAACAAGATATAAAGAACTAAATTGCATATTTTATTTTGAATAATTGCAGTTGTATAAGCTTTCTCAGATCCAAAAATGTCATTACAGTAGCTGACAGAGGAAGGATGTATAGTAGGAGTTTTACACTTGAAATTATTTTGAAAATAATTGAATTGGAAAACAAAAGACAAGTAATTGTCTAAAACCAGGAGCTTCTGTGATGTCCGTGGGGGAGCAACACAGAAACACAAGTTGCATCTTGGGGAAAGGACTGAAATTACAAGAATATGAGAAAGCTATAATTTAACCTCTGAGATTGCAAGAGATAAAACCAAACATATATGTAATTTACATGGGGATAAAGTTAGAAATGGGGAAAACATGTTTTATTGTGGAAACCAATTTCAACATCTCGATCAACAGAAATTTGTCATCTCTGCTGCCATCTTTAAGTAAGTCAAATGTACAGCATAGCTTGTATAGCACTGAAATGTTTTTGGAATAATTTCAGTTACAAACTTGCAATCTTCATGCTCAAATGATTTAGTACTTGAAAATTGAGCTATGTAAAATTCACAGTTGCCTCTGCCCCTGTTACCAGGCCCTTTTCTGTTATGCCCCTTCTGCATTCAGTGCCTCTTCAGTGGTTTCGCAAGGACTTGCCTGGTCCCAACCTGACTTTTTGTGGGTTTTGCCCTTCTGGTTTTGGATCCAAGTATGTATTTTTAGCATAGGGGGTTTTATCTCCATCTGTGGTGTTCTATCAAGAGATTCTGCATAGTTCTAAAGCTATGTGGGGACAGGTGGAAAAAGGGAGAAGGTAGCTAGTTTCTGAGGATTTTGCCATGTGAAAGACGTGTTTTAGCAGGAGTCATTCTGTATATGATATCTAAAGTTAAGATTACTGCAAAGCAGTCTGACATGGGAGCACACTTTAAATCAGTTTATTCAAGGTGATGAATAATGTGGTATCACAGGTAATAATCAGTGTGTTTACTCAGGGGTGATGCTGTGGAGATGTGACCAGTCTGGATGGTGAGGGTAATGTGAGTCTTGTGTTCCTTGATTTGCATAGACTGAGAGTTGGCACTGAGTTCTGCTGTGGTCTTTACAATCTCTGTCATGTTAGTGAAAAGAGGGAACAATCAGCTTTTCCATCTTTAGGTGTCCCCACTTTATTTCTTTTGTCTTCTTTTTTTTTT
>VXBI01008664.1:1688619-1832288 GCA_013397375.1 Toxostoma redivivum | reverse complement strand
TTTTTTTTTTTTTTTTGAGAACATCTGTATTCTGTCAGAACTTTGGCACTAGATGTCCTGTTGCTCACAAATATGCCTAATTCAGATCTAGGAGCACTTTTCTAGAGGCAAGGTTTTCTTTTTAAAATGTAAAACATTATAAAGTTGTCTGCAAACTTGTTAAAAATAAAGGAAAAAAATTGAAAACACACTTCCAAGCACAAAATCAAGGAGAAAAAAAAAAGATACAAGAAATGGAAATAATACATATTTTGACATAAAGTTTCTCTCTCACTGCAATCATAAAAACTGCAGTTTTGTGTTTGGAACATTTGTTTGTTGGGTGGTGAGGTGGGGTATGCAGGCTGGGGTTTTTTTCACTTCATATTCTAACCAACAGAGCTAATCTATTTTTTGGTTGATCTTTCTTTTCCAAAAAGTGCCAGTAACTCTTAAAATAAAGTAATTTGAGAAATACTGCTGTACACAGAAGAAGACTGAGTTTCATTTCTCATTTATGCTTGTCTTCTGAGGAAATTATCCAGTGTTCATAAGATTTTTTTTCTCACACCTTACCCTATCAGTAGCATGGAAATGCTGCCCAGTAAGTTTTTACATAACACTGCTTCCACTTCTGCTTCTTTTGTGTCCTGCTCTGATGAAGCATTCAGGAGCCTCTGTAGTATTAAGCATGAGTAGATAATTGATTTCAGAAAATACACATTTGTTCAGAATCTTGGGGACAAAACCCTGTTTTCCCTTTCTAGCCCTGGCTCTTTAGATAAATCAGATGTGATTTTGGTTAAGGTTTTTCTCACTGGCAGGTGCCACATGCATGTCGTACTGATGACCTGTGAGAATGATGAAAAATTGCATGGGAAATTTGTGGGTAAAGGAAACGAAGGAAAGTTCACATGTATTTCATGCCTCATTACAATAATCCCTACTTGTCTTCTGCCATGTGTCCCTCTGGATCTGTGCCCACCTCTCTCTTCCTATTTGCATAATTTCATTCTTAATGATTTGCCACCATAGTCTCAAATTCATTAGGTGACTTCTCTTCCCTGTCTGAGTTGGCAGCCAATTCCATGTATTGATTTTATATATTCTTTTGGAGGATAAACACCTCTTAATACCTGCTCTACAGCAATGCTGTGCTGGATGAAACCTATAGAAAACCTCTTAGCAACTTTATCTAATCAAAGCAGATAACAATTAAATGGATCTCCCAGTACATCCTTGCTGTTTATATGTACATTTATGTACATGCTTGCACACAAAAACCTGTATTTAAACTCTTTTAAATAAAATCAGTTTCATGATCTTTACTGTAGGGAGGTGTTTCCAAGCATCTGATTCTTCAGACTCCTATGTTGTATCAGTGTCTCATGTTAGGCTGAGATTTTTTTCTGCCCTTTCCACTAAAATCATTGAAATATATTCAGTCAGTCTTTCACATCAGAGGTGTAAATGGATTTCTTGAAAGTTTTTCTGCAGATAGCAAACGGCAGTCACTTTACAACTTTGACTCCATTGTGGGCAGCAGTCGGGAAGCCTAACACTCTACCCGAACTTTGAAGATGCTAAAACTGTGTAATGACCTTGCATTCTCAAGGGCAGATGCTCAGCTTTGGCTGAAGTGCTAATCTACAATCTGTTTATCTCCATACACTATGTATTTGACAGCACTTGCCTGGAAAGCAAGGCAGGGGGAAAGCATTGTCAAATTTAGTTCCATTTTCCTCTCTGATGGTCTCAGTGTCCAATGGACTTAGAAATAGTCATCTTTATTTTAATTTTTAGCTTCCTTTGTGCTTCTCAGCCAGCTGCAATCTTAGAAAGCAGCTATACTGCCAGTGTCAGAATTTTCTCATTTTTGTGAAGCCTCTGCTGGAGTGTGAGCTGGGCTCTGGAGTAACTATTTTCTTTATTCTTAGTGAATCAGACTTTGGGCTTTACCTTCAAAATGTAAATCGTCTCCTGTATTTTCTGTCAGTAGGCTTTAGGCTTGAAGTGGTCTATTTATTATTCTTTAGTGGGTATGAATTGAGATGCATCACATAATGCTCATGAGCACATTGAGGAGCATGTTCCTAATGAAGAGGTAATGTGTCAAAGCAAGGTTCTGTGTGCAGGGAAAGGTAATGCCTTTTGTTAGACAGATACACCATGGTCAGGTAAGCCCTTCTTTATGTCTGGGGCAGGAACCTGTAGAGAAGGGCTTCAGCACATAAAAGCACATCAGTGTTTTCAGGTTAACATATATAACATATATATATAACATATGTGTGTGTATATATATAACATATGGCTTTACGTCCCCAAAGTTTGTTCTTTAGCAGTTCCAGCAGTTGGTTGGGTAACAGCTGTTCCCTCCCTGAATAAATCCTGCTTTGCTTGCACCTGTAAACCATCACAGCCACCACTGCCCTACTGACTGAAGAAAAAATACCCTTTGGTTTTAATGTAATCCCTGTGGTTTTTCAAACTGGCAGTCCTCAAAATAAGACATTAACATCAAATTACTCTGATTCAGCAACAGCATGTATTGTTTAATATGAACTTGTCTGTTCTGTCAGGTAATTGTTTAGCTTCCCAGGGAATTGTGTGTGTGTTGCAAATGGAAAAGTTCAACCTTAAAAATCCTTTCTGTGGTGAGGAAACAGGAAACCCATTTCTGATTATTAGGATCACCAGGTTTAATAGCAAAATTTAGTAACAAATTGCTAAAATTGACCTTTCAAGTGCTAGATTTGCAGCATGCTCAGTCAGGAATCTCTTTATGATTCGCTTGCTCTCCACTTACAGAATTACTAGAAGTGTTACTGTCACAGAGGTGCAGTTTCCTTTTGTGGCACATGCTTTGAATTAGCAGTGGCTGTTGCCCACTGTGTTAATATCAGCAAGCTTCTAATGTAATTAACTAGCAAGTCACAGCTCCCATCCCAAGGAGGAAGGACACCATCTTGATTTATCAGCAAGATAAAGAGAAAGGTTGCTTTGGTTTGGTTTTTTACCTTTGCTTTTTTTTTTTTTTTTTTTGGTAACATATAAAACCACGCTGAGGCATGAAGCACATAAGAAATGGCTAATGGTGTTGGGTCAATGAGTTTGTTCAGGTTTGGAGGAGAGCTCACTGTGCTCTCAAGCTGGCAGTGTGCTCTCTTCTCCTTACACTCAGTGCTCAGTTGGAGTACAGGATGCTTTTGGAGGAGCACTCCTGCTCCATCCATGCTCCTCCTCACTTGTGCAGAAGCCTGAAGGTAGAACCCTGCTGCAGTGGTGTTCTGCCATCCCAAAATTCGAGGAGGCTCAGGGAACACTCAGGCACTTGGTAATGTCTGGTAGTATTTGAGGTGTGCAGTGTAGCTGTCAATGGGGAAAGGGGAGTCGTCCCTAAAAGCTGGGGTTTGGTCTCTCTGGTGCAGTGACTGTGCTATCCCTGCATTACACAGATCTTGCTCTTCCTCATTGATTCTGCTGGATGCAATGTCAGTTCAGCCCTTGCTGCCTTCTCCCTTCCTCAACTTTTGTTTCTTCCTCTCCAGCTGCTGTACTTGAACACCTATATTTCTTCCTATCTGTTATCTGCATTTTGGTCTAGACATCCTGTAAATAGTGAGTGGCTCCCTGAAGCAATTCTTACTGCTTCTACTTCTCTTTTCAGTCTTTTATGATCTATCTCAATTGTGACATTTGCAAAAAGATAAATTATTATGGATAGCTGGGCTGTGGGGCAGTCAGATATGGCATGTATTATTTATTTTGAAATATGTTTTTAAATTCTGCAGAGCCTTCAAGTTGCACAGCTTAACTGTTGCCTCCTTGATCCTTCTTGTCTGCTATAATTTGTGGCATTTATTTGTTGCATTTTGTTTTAGAAACAAAATAGGAACTCTCTGTGGCTGATAGTCCATCTGGATCTGTGATTTTTTGTGGACCCAGGAATACAAAACTAGTTGTTTAAGATTTTTCTTTATATTTTCTTCCAAGATATTGAAGTAAAGCCATGTTACTCAAGGTTAAGCGTAAAGTAGGGTACAAGTGGGGATTTTTGTTCAAATGTTTTTCACTTGTAGATAAATAAAACATAAAAAGTACCCTTTTAGATAAATGTGAGCATATTTTGGACCTTTGTCTTTTAAAAACAAAGTTTGTGAATAGCTGAAAAGCTAGCTATTCTTGTGACCTATCTGGATGAGGAATAGTCCTGGCCTAGAGAAGTTCTGAGCCAGCTCTATGAATTAGCATGCATTAAATGATGGAATCATTTTATTGAGCAATAATAAAATATTGAAGTCAGATGGAAGGGTGATGGGGAATTGCTATTTGCAGCTATGAAAGTGATGCATGTCATGTTAACTCCCAACCCAAACAACTCATTCTAAGATTTGCTTTCATGAAACTTAAAATCCTCTGTTTTGTCCAATCATCAGCTTTAAACCTGTTCCTTGTCAGTGAAGACAACAAATCTTTTTGCTTGCATCTGCCTGGGGGATATGGAAAGCCGAGGTGGTCCTGTGTGATTAGATTAGATGAAAGACTTGCCTTCTACCAGTGAGACATGAAGTCTAATCAAGTGAAATGAGTTTTGAGATCTCAGCTCATTTCCTTGGGGAATATCTGCTTACATTACACAGTCACGACACCTAATTCATCACAGTTGATGCAGCTTTTGCTCAGAAGAGGACCTGGGACTGGGTAGCATGGGACTTGATCAAGTCTCCCCCTAAGGAGGAGCTGCTTAGTGAAGTTAAGATACAGCACACTGAGGAGAGAGCTTTAATATGTCTTTTTTAAAATAAATGATCCATATTTCTATATATCAAATGTTTTGGAACAGAGGGGCTTAGGTGCTAAAAGATAAAAAAGGTATTTGGTACTGAGTGTAGTTTATAAAATGGTTGCTGTATAAATGTTAAAGAACAAGTTCAGTGAAGAGCGAAGTTGAGCTTGTTACTTAATTTCTATGATGTTAAATGATGTTTGTGTATTTTCATGTACTAAGGTAAGAAAGTAAAGATTATTCTGCCTCCCTGACTAACAGACTGTTTTTGTTTGTTTCTTTCAGGGCATTGTTATAACTCCACTTCTGCTTTTGCTTTTTGTAAGTATCATGATATTAATATCTTTTACTGGGTAATCTTGCGCCTATTAGACATTATATTTAAGGTGCAGGTTTGGATGGTTTTCACAATGCATAAATGATGAAGAAGATTTTTCTGGTCAATATTTGAAATCAGCTCATAGTGAATGCAAACACCACCCACACTTCATTCTAAGATGACCAAGAGCTGTTGCTCTTACAGAAGTGTAAAATCATATGCTGTTACTCAAGCTGGATAAAATACAAACACTTGCCAGGTAGAGAGATAACTCGGTTAGGAGAACTCTTGGGGAGCTTTCACTTGCAGGAGCTGGACAGGATTGTACTGATCTGAAGTGGATGAGAACAACTGGTAAAGCACTATTCAGATAAAACAGCCTTGCCTTGGAGCAACTGAGCCCATGGGTGTTTTAGCGGTAGAGGTTAGCAAGTTAGATTACTGGAGCCCCTGTGCATCACTAAATGTAATACTTCATTCCTTTTAGTTCAATTGTTACCCTTCAGTGAGGGCCTTGGATCCTTGCAGCTCCTGGTAGAAAGGGAGGAGACCAAGCTTTATCTTCATGTTTTATAAAGGCATGGACATTTGCATACAAATAGAGGCTTTTGCAGGTGGGTTGGGTGATGGTGTTTAGTAAATCCCTTGTCAGACAGGAAGTCTTGGTGCTTGAGGGTTTGCTGGCATTAATGGTGTGATGTGGTGCAAATTGCTGGGGGCTGTGGCTGCTGTGAAGAGCAGGGAATATAGGCTGAAGCATTTCAAGGAAGGCATACATTTTCTTTTATATTTGTCTTACTGATGGCTTTGTATGTAAGTCAGCACACTGCAAAAGGGGAAAGTGAGAAGTTGCTCTGAAACAATTTGTAAGTGGCATGCAAGGGATGCACTGTTTATAGCAGGGATGCTTAAGCAACATATGGACTGTATGCAAATATAGCAGTATAAACTGGAATAAATAGTACTGTGAGAGTGTGTATAACACCAACTGCTGCCTCAGAATAACTATGTGGGAAGATCTTTATTTTACTAGAACAAATTGTAATTCAGTGATGTAGCTATGCTTACACACAAACTGCTTTGACTGTATTGTATATATTGATACACACCAGCAAAGCTTTCTCAATACACCTGGGGCCATAGACTTACTGTAGTTTGAAAAAGATAACTTCTCTTAAAAAAAAAAAAAAGGGTGTTCTTGCATGGAATGTGTTGATTCACGATGGTATGCCTCTCTGTTCTCCAATCCTCTTCCCTCTTGTCTATAGAAAATGTCTCTTCCACAGGCATTTATTCAGAGACCTGTGCTCTTGTTTCTAAGTGAAACTTCAGCCCTTTTTACTTTTGCTCAGTGGCAGCTTTCACCATGCTTTACCTCACTGAGTTTGGTGCACTGAATAGTCAAAAGGGATATTTTCTGAAGAAACTGAAATGTTAAGGAAAGATCTGTATATTTTTTCAAACAAGATAAATTTATTTTCTTTGGTGTCTTTATAGGCAGATAACAAGATATTCTGCCCCATGAATTGCAGTTTGCACTGTTACTTCTCAGAAGAGGTGGTAAAACTTCGTGTGTGCAAGAACAGGGCAAATCATGTCTCTGTTCTTCCTACCAGCCCTGGAAACATTTGTATTAGAAGTGCATAAAATTCACGTGAATTGTTGGGTGGTTTGTAACATGACTTGGACTTGTTCTTCTTGAGGAAGATACACACATTAATTGCTTTGTCATCAGAGTGATAGACAAGCTAGTCTGGGGAAGAGAGGAGTTACAAAAACTGTGGTTTTTTGTCACGAAGCCCAAACTTGAGGGCTTCTCTTTTGGTATGGAAATAATTAAAACTTCTTGAGGTCTGTGTTGAGTGGTATTCTGGTCAGCCCAGCAGCACACTTTGCTAAGATGAGGTCTGTCTTCTCAGGAGATTCAGTTTATCCAGTGATAGGTATTTAGGACAGCTGAATGTGCACAACCTGAGTTCCCATGTCCTGTGACAGTCTGTGGTTTGGACTGCTGAAACCTTTTTTTCTTGTGAACCTCTCTAGTTTTCCTCCGAGTTTCCTTGATGCATCTGGCCTGGTGAACACACAGTGGATTCAAGCACACAGTTCACATGTTTCTGTATGCTTGCTTACAACCTGCAGCTCCATCATTTCATGTGGAATGAGAAACACTGACTAGGAAATTCCTGGTTATCTTCTCTGAACCATTCAGTAATTCAGTCATGCAACGTAGCCTTAATGCTTAATTAATACAGGGTGGAATTTTCAAGCTTCAAAATAAAACTTCCAATTACCTCTACAATAACTGAGCTGAGCTGCTGAATGGTATTCATGGACCTTTCAAGTCAGTATCATCCATGAGTTTTAGTTCCTGAATCTGCTACTCATGAGCATTAACTCTTCCACAGAGTTGTGCTATGATAGCCTGAGTGCTCTGTTGCATTAGTGTTCATATTTGTTATTCTCCCTGTGTACAGTGCATAAAATACCTTTAGTGCTACCAGAAATAAAATACTCTGTTGTCTATTAGCTTGTTTTTGTTATATAGCTTAACCTGAGGTAGCAGTTATTTATATTTTGCCCTATTGCATCAGAGAATAAATGTTCTGAGCTGTCTTTTTGTTCATAATTGCCCAGTAATGTAAGTATAAATTGTCTAAACAACATTGATAAAGGCATGTTGAAGCTATAATAAATATTGCATTTAATGCAAATAATTTATCATCTTAAATGAATGGTGTTGAAGAGGAAGTCAGTTTCATTTCTGAAAAGTATATTTCTGCTATGAGACTCCTGTTGTAAAGCTTACTCACAATTAACATTCTAAGAGATTCAGATTAATTTAATGAAGTCCTAAATACTGTGCCTGTAATTACTGGACTATATGAGGATGCTTAGCTAAACTTTATAAAGAACATCTGACTTTGTCAGATATCTCTGATTAACATTTTGCCTAATAAGAAGCTATTGAATCTTTCTTCCTAGATGTGTTAATCAGCAACATCATCAATCCTCATGTTAACCCTTGTTATTAACATTTAATATGCCATATTCCTAGCAAAGCTGTTACAAATGGCCAATGTCCCATAAACTGTATATAACTGGAGTTCATAAATGGGGAGCAGAAACAAAGAAAGTTAAATCAGTTTCAAGTTAGCATGAGGTTATGCTGTTTGATATTTCTTTGCAGCATTCTGCAGTGCTTCTTTAACAATGATTAGGAGGCTGTGTGCCAAAGCATTCAGAGAGTGAGTCTGTCCATCTCCCTTTTGTCACTTTGCACACTTAGCTGAAGCCAGAGAAACAGATCGATCGTGAAAATTATTAAAGCAGAAAAATAAGTTTTGTTTTCTCCAAGGTTAGTTTTCTAAGCAGCAAAATTCTTAAGTGTGTGAATCTATGTACTTCTATTGAAAGCCATCAAAAATATTAGAGATAAGTCCATATTTTACATTTTTATGTACTTCACATTCTTCAGAAGCATGCCTGCAGAGCAATTAATGTGGAATGTTAAAGATTCAATACAAAATTCTTGTGTATTTTTAAAGGTACGCTTGGCAAACTCTCTGTGTGACTGTCAGGCATTACTCCCCTATTAGCTCTTTTGCCAATAAAACTACCATGACATTTGTTTCAAAACAGAATCTTCCCAGGGCTTTATCAGCTTGCTCCTGTTCTTGATTTCTGGATTTTTATTTTTATGTTGCTGTTGTAGTGGTGATGTTATAAGTACTAGAAATTAGCACTGCTGAAATAATTCAGGAGTAGACAAGTGAAGGAAATTTGGTGCAAGTAGTGCAGAGAAAAATGAAATAAATAAAGTGAGTGAAATTAGAAGCTTGTTTAAATGCTGAAGAGCTCTCACTTGTGCTCACAATCTCTAAATTAAAATATGGGTCCAAAAGTTCTTGATAGTTCTCAGACTTTTTACCAAGGCTACTCCAATCCCATTAATTCGGATAAATCTTTTTATTGAAAGGAGCTATCAGTACTTTTTTGTTTTTAAACAGATCTTCTACACACTGTGCCTTGTTTTTCTTCTCAAGCACTTGGTAAATGAGAGTTGATACCAGTCAAATGAATCGTTAAATATGCAAATATCTTAGTAGCTGGAAAGCCTTGGAAGTTGATAAGGAAGTTGCAGCTAATGGATTTCACTGGTATGTGACAAAAGGCTGATTACAATGGGGGAAGGAAGGGAGGGGGAGCTATTAACAGATCAACTCGCTCATGTGGAAGATTTAAAGTGCATCATTATTTCTACCTGGTTATTTACCTCACTGTTTCCTTTCTTCTTTAATCATTGGGAAAACAAAATTCTCTGATCTGATTCAAACTCTTTACAATTAACTAGAACTTTTCAATGACTGCTGTGAAATATTTACTTAATAATAATTTTATTGCTTTTTTTCATATTCACCTTTTATGGCTTTGTTATTTAAATTGGAACAAGTAACAGAGAATAATAGGGAACCTCCTTGTTCCTGACTCATACACAAAGCACTGTAGATTTTTCTAGGTGCTTTTCTGCATATTATTGCTCCTGAAATTTTCTTCTATATAAAACTAGGAGAGCCTTTCAAGTGCACAACCTGCTTCAGCATGGGTAGAAGTTAATCACACATCTTTAATGGGATCTTAGAACCAGGCTACCAGGAGAATCCCATCTTGACTCACCCAATCCAGCTCTATTCCATGCTGTGCACTTCACCTCAAAACTGAGCATGATCCAACCTAAAAATAAGGATTTTTGCTCTCCCTCCACCCTTGCAGTGCTAAAAACTTGTGTCTCTGAGGAACAGAAAACTAATTTCCAGTAAGTACTGGTTAAAGATGTGTAATCCATTTGTCTTTGTTGCCGGTGTTATACATCTGAATAGCACTTCTCTGAAATTTATCACCCTGACTCTTTTTGCCAGCCTTCAGTCAGCTAGGCTAAACAAGCCATGCATTTCTAATCTTTAAATTCATAAAACAAATCCCTTAATCTGAGGTGTTTTGTGCACCTGCTCCAGTTTTAATTCCTTCTCCAGCCCAGGTAATACAAATCCTGCACAGTTGTGCAATTTGCTTCGCCAAGGGCTTATCCAATGCAGTGTCTCCAGTATCCCCTATCTCAACTGACTTATTTCTTTTGGTACATCACAGTTTTCTTTTCCATGGATAAATAATATTAATGGTTCTTAACTACCCTGTATTGACTAATCTGTGTCTTTCCAGCTGGTCAGCCCCTTGTTTGCAGCAGAATTTTTTGATACTAGTCCTTAAGTCCCAGCTCTCCAAGGGTATTAATCTAATGCCCATTTAGGTGTTTCTGGGTTGTAAACTTGATCTTGTTTCTGTACATTAACCCTCCAGATCATTGCACCTCAGTTAAGTGGAAGAGTAGCTCTAGTGTACTTCAGATGAAGAATCCCTATGGTTATTTTTACAGCTCTATAAAAGGCTTTAAAATCCACGGGTGTGTTTGGATTGGCTTGGTATTTAATGTGTCATAGGGGAACCCAAAGGGGATTAGGCATCTGTGATCACTTTAACAAGGGAAACCCAAAATATACGTTCTCATTGCCCAAGCCAGGGGGGGAAAAAAAAAAAGTCTAGATTGTCAGCTTTTATTTTTCCATACTTCTTAATGTGAAACTTTGATTTTTTTTTTTTTTTAAATTTGGCAACAGAACTGGAGGGCATATGTAGACAAATAGATACCTTTTCATTGTACCAAATCAACTCCCACAGCTACACAAGCATATAGAATATGCAAGAATCTGCTAAATGTATCTAGTTATTTAGTGGAACTGGGGACTTAAGTTTAATTTTTAAGAATAATAGTGAAAGATCTCTTTGTTAAAATACATGACTGCCAAAGCATTGGATGCAATCTCTGTTGCACCTTCGCCCCTTTCTAAGGGAAGAGACAATTTGCAGCTTTTGACAGGTGTAATTAAAAGCTTTATTTTAAAATTTAAACATGTTCTATAGAAACTCCATTCCTGGTGATATGCCTTCCCTTCCACTCATTCCAGGTGGATTATTTTAGTACCAGTCAATGACTCTTGGTCGGTGTCTGGGAGCTGGCATCTCTCACACAGCTTCTCTGCCTTACTGAGATGTCCAAATGCTGTGCATGTGAGTGCCTGTAAAGCAGGGGGGTGGGAAGGACACCCCAGTGACCTGTCAGCTCTGTTTAGATGTTTTGTAGGAATGACCTCTTTCGACCTCCTACCTGAAATCTGGAGCTGGGCTCTGTGGAACTCACAGGAGCATGTCAGCTCTGTTCCAACTGCTCCCTGCTTCCCAGATCCTCAGCATCATTACTGCCCATGGCAGTTCCCATCACAGCATTTCCATTTCTGGGTTACTGATGGAGACATGGTTATTTGTCTGCTGTCCTGTAACATGCTGCAATGACTGGGTCAGGATAAGGGCTCTGGAAAGAGTCCAGATCAAGGGAGGGCTTTGTTCAGCTGGTAACTCTTGTTCACTGCCCTTCATCACTAAACTGGACCCCATCCATATCTTTTCCAAAAGTGCATTGCATTCCATGACCTTTTTGTAATGGGCCTGCCATCCACAACAGGACATAAAGGGATTAGTGCATGGGGTGTTCCAGACAGGCCTCTGGCAGCTGGATCTGGGCTGGATGAGTGGAACCAGAAGAAGTGACAAAACAGCATTGAATGCAAAATTTTAAGAGGGTATCAGAGTTAGCCAGACCTTTCCACCACAATGTGGAAGAGAAAAGCTTAAAATTGAATATCTTGTGTAAAAGAGCAGCCAGTAGTGCCCCTCCCCATCAGTTCTGCCCTCTTTTCACCCCTGCCTCACTTCCTCCTCTGTGCTCAACAACTGGTGAGGCTGAAGCTGGTTGATGGTGTGTGAAGAGCACAAAGACACAACCTGAGGAAGCATTAATTGCAGCAGAGCACTGGGAGAGTAAAAGCCACCCCCAAAGGACGGCCTGCTCCGAAGTGGATGCATTGTGTGCAGCACATGTGTCACTGGGCTGTAATTTGGGGGGACTGGGAGGATGTGTTTCTTCTGAGTCCATGGTAGTATAGACATGGGAACACCCACTGTGACACCTGCCTTGTCAGCCAGAAAGATGAGAATGGAGCATCTGGCTTGTGGAGACAGTCTAAGCTGGGAGATGGAATTGTCTTGTTTTTATGCAAGGAATGTCGGGTTTTACTCTTTGTTTTTTTACCATATCCAGTTAAATATAGCTTTTTAATTAAGGATAAGCCAGTGTTTCTACCACAAACTCATAAAGAAACCCACTAAATTATTTGTTGGGTTTTTAAAAACAGGCAGTCTCTTGAGAAGAAAGGTCTAGGACTAAATTAGCAAGAATGCTGCAGGTCAGGTTTGAAGTACTGCATGGTGACAGAATTGTTTGGGAAGATTTGCCTGGAATTATCTTTCTGCTTATCTGAGTTACCCTGCTGAAATAATTCAGATTATTTAAGTGAATAGTGTCTTTCCCCAGTCAAGAATTTTCAGGGTCTTTTCTTGAATAGCAAGTCCATTAAAGCAGGGCTGGCTTATTACTAATAATAAATATTGCTATCCAGAATGGTGTGTAAAAATCTCTTCACAATATCAAACTTTAAAAAATGTTCCTAAATAAGCATAGACAATATGGTGGCATGAAATTTGTGATTTCTTTTTCATTAAGTGGTGCATTTTATCTTCCATACATCAATCCAATCAGGTAGGGGTGGGGTTTTTTCAGCTATAAATCAGCAGTTTGATTTTATGATGTTTTTATGCCAGTTCTTACAGTATATCTGTTTGCTGTTGAAAAAAGTTGGTTTGTTTTTTTTTTTTAGGCACAGAGATTACTTTAACAAGGAGGGCACCCAATCAGCCATTTTAACATAATACTAATTTCTATGCAGTGCACATCATCTAGGTAGTTAGTTTTTAAAAAAGCTCTCATGACAGCTAATGGAGCACAGAACTTAGCTTGATCCAATTAAAATCTGAGCAAAATCCTATTTATTCATTCAGACAGAATATTTGCACTTTGTAGGGATGTAGGAAGGTTTAATTAACATTATATCAAGATTTTTGTTTCATCTGTTCCACAATTCTCACTTCTCTTTCTCAAAACAAGCATGGCAAAGATATCCAAAAGATGCTTTCAAAGGAAATCTGGAACCCAAGCAATGTCTGAGAGTCTATGGGACACTTACAGTTGTGAGCCTGATGAGTTTTCATGCTACAAATGTTGAGAAGACCCTGGTCAAAGTATGTTTCCATTAGCTTTGGGCTCTTCAGTATTTTCGATTCCTTGTGGTTAAACACCGTATGTCCAGAGTCTGGGTTAGAATATCCTTATTTTCTGTGTGATTGAGAATTTCATGCCTTCTCTTCAGCCTATATCTTATCTTCTGTGTCTTTCTCAGGAAATACATTTAAGGTTAAAGTAATGCAAGAGTTGATAGACATAATCTAACAGATTTTGTTAAAAACGGCCCACTGAAATTATTATCAAAATATACAGAAGGGAAACAAAGTTTAGAAGTCTGTTTGAAGATGTAATATCAGTACCTTTAATTCAGTTTGTAATTATGTAGAAAACAAAACAAATACCAAAAACCCCAAATCCAAAGCAGAACATATTCTTATATATACAAAAAAGTACTTAAGAATTCCCAACACTTTGAAGACACTGCATTTGAAGTAATGTTTTAAGAAGCTGGCAAGACTATGCCTTTTTCAGCAGTGTGTTACTGTTCAATAGTTTTTAATTCCTGACTTAGAAACTGATTATGCATCCACTGAGCATAAAACTTAAAAGTAGTGAGCAAAGTCCAATCAGCATTTTTATAGAAAAGCAAAGGAGTCACTGCCAAAGTGTTGTAGTTCTGTGAAGCTGTGCAATTGTCCTGGCTTGCTTAGATTGACTCCTCTGTGGCCCAGGCAGATTTTAAAGTTTAAAAATCTTCACTTTCACTTGAAAGGGCTTCCTGGAATACACAGTAAGTAATGCTTTTAGCTCCTCAGCACGTAACAATAACTCCAAATACAATTTGCAAAACTAAGAATCTTTTAAAATTTCAGAAGCTCCTTGCAAGAATTAAAACAACAAGGAGCTCGTGAGTGGGATGATGGAGGTCTGTGCTCTCTGTTGGGAAACACTCAGAGTGCTCTGTGTCCCTTTGGGAATGTGGCTGCACTGCCAGACTTTGGGTACTCGTGGGTGATGTGAATCTTCCTATGCAAGCTTTTACTTCTCAAATTTAGGCTCACTTAGTCCCTACCTGCAGACCAAAATTCTCAGCTGTGGCATCATCCTGAGGTCCTCTCCCATGTGCCCACATTATTGAAGCTGGAGGTGATGGTGATGAGATGCTAAGACTGAGTCTTAGCTGATGTTACCAGTTCAGGTAGCACACAGGAAACAGCCAGATCCTGTACACTCCTCCTGAGACTCTCCACCCAGGATGTATTCACAAAGGGACATATGAGATCTGATGTCATTTACCTGCACCAAAAGCTCACTTTGCCCAGAGACATCTCCTACAGTGTTTGCCCATTTCCCAAGCGGTGCATATACAAATGTACAGGTACAAAAAAGCAGTGCAGTTGTACATTTCTGCATAAAGTACAGTACTTCACTATACAAAATTTCCAATTTTTCTGTTGTTCAAATTTATGAAGAATCTTGTTTTATGTCAAGCCCATTTGTATGGCCATATGCTGATTTTGCAAGGCAGGCTTATGAAAGGTTACTAAATTGCATGATCACCTTGTCTGTCATGCAGGTAGCTTGGAAAGGAAGGTAAGTGGGAAAAGTGTAATCCAATATGAGTATAATTTATGAGAATGATGTATGTAAGAATGTTTTAGGAAATCAGCATCCTTTAGATGGTGCTGAAAGGATTCTGTATTCTGTTGACATTTTGAGAATCTTTAAAGTGAAGTGCGAAATATAAAATAGAGTGGATCTGTGAAAACCTTAATGTTGAGTCCTTTGCCTCATTGTGAAGCAATTGGTTGTCTATGGGAGCTCTGACAATGCTATTCAGTCTTCTTAGTGTATATTTTTTAATGTGTGTTCCATTGCTGTTAAAGAGGTGTTCAGTTACTTTAAGGGAAACTTTCTAATTACCTAGCCTAAAACAAGTCCAATCGGAATGTAAAAAATACTGTACATTTTCCTAAACATTCTGAGCAGGTTCCAAAAATCCCACTGACTGTTTGTGTTCCTGTCTTCTACCTGCATCTTTAAAAAAAACGCAAACACTTCTAGCATTTGCAATTATAGTTAGAGAGATCACCTATTTGAAGACTAAGCCTGCCAGTTCAGTTGTCTTAATGAAAGAATAATTCTATACTTCCACTATATCTCTTTTTTAACAGCACTGAAATAAAACATGTGAATGTTGTCTTCACTATTTCATTATTTTCATTTATTTATTGAAATAACTGCACTGACTTCTGTTGCCTGATGTTTGTATAAATGCTAAAGTAAGTTGTGCTAGCTGCTTAGTTAGGAGGATTCACTCTCTGTCTCTTTAGACTATCATCCTATATATGCTTATATAATTTACTTGGCATATATGTGTAGCAGGTTTTCAATTAAATGAATATTGATGGAAATATTACCCTAGGTTATAAAATAATCAGAGTTTGGTTTAGTTCTGTTTTGTGGAACACCAAATGCTTTATTGACTTAACTATTAAACATGTGTGCAGCTACTTTCAGTGCACATAGTTCCCAGTTTTTATGTGTAAAATAAAACGCATATTAATGTGCGATATCTGTGTATGACATTTGCAGATACTAAGAAAAAGCGCAATGGTTAATGGTATATCTTTGTTTTGTAGCTTGGATCATCCTCCTCTGTGCCTTTTACATCCATATTCTCGCAGCTGTTTATGACTGTTGTAGTCCCTCTTATTATTGGACAGGTATGTCTTTTAAATATACATTCTTATTTTTAAAAATAAGATAAAGAGAGCTATCTTAAAGACAGACTGGCAACCTGATAAGCTGCCACATAGGAACAGCCTCAGGATAGTGAAGTCTAATATCAGGGAAAAGATGCTACAGTGCTCTCTGGAGCCACATTGATCTTTGTTGAGATTGAGCATCTGTCCCTCACTACCACAAACATACGCTGCTGCAGAGTGAGGAGGGAGCTCGTGAACATAAAGTGGGAAAAATGGCAGCCCAGGCTGTGAGAAATTCCAGCCCCATACAAATGAGCTTTGAGGATACTACACAGTCCTTTTGTCACATGCCCTTTGCCTGGGGGTAAAGGAAGTCCTTCCTCCCTGTGTAGTATCTGCTAATAATTACAGGAATAAAAAAATACCAACATTAATAAGCATACAAAGGCTAAGCGATCACAAGTTAAGAAATCATAAAATTAAGGCTGCTCAAGCCATTTTGCTTATGCTTTGCAATAAGAGATTTAGTTGCACAGCTACAAACAAATTTTACATGACTTCTCTATCATGTTACACTGGGTGGAAGATATTTGTGGAATGAACAGTTATTCAACATTTAATTTATACTCATTGTTTATATGTTTACACAAAGCATATGGTAGAAAACTTCCACTGAATGTAAAAAATGCTAATTACGCATATAAGGTCTTTTGTGATCCCTGTTTCCATAGTGTCTGTTTGTTCACAAATGTTAATATTAATTATTTTTTTCTCCCATGTCATGTGGGAAATCACAATAGTAAGTCCAAAAGTTGTTACAACTGTTGTCACTGTTCTTGGACACTAAAACACCTTAAGTCTAATTTTTGCTTACTTATGTTGTTCTCAGGCATCCAGAGCTGTTAGTTGGAAGCCTTAGGTGGAAATTTTTAGGAAACAAATGCACAACAGCAGATTTAGCAATAATGTGTCCTATAGCCATGGAGTGTCAGCATCTGTGCTGCAGTGTAATAAGCCCAGAGATGATGGTAGATCGCTGGACAAAGTGATGGCAAAATTTCAAGAGAATTTTCATCTGTATATATAATGGAATGTTACTTTGGTAAGATGTTATAAGAAATTGATATGTTAGCTAATTGGTGGAGTTGGGTGTTCTTTCAGCTGTAAGAAGTGATAAAGCTGAGTATCATGAATTAAGCAGTAGGCATGTGAAATAAGTGCTCTGTGTGATCACAAGATCAAAATCAGAATTGTGATGAGACTTAACTGAGATGGGATTTAGGAGTTCTGATAAAGACTGAAAGAAAAAATAGAGAATCCTAAAGCTTTTGTAACCAAATGACAAATTAATAGTTTGGGTTTTTATATATACACTTTAACAAGAAATAGGATGATTCTTCTTTAAAAGTGTTTGAAGCAGTTTCTGGAAGTGAAAGGTCAACAGAAGTATCTCGCTTGAAGCATAAAGACTTTGTTTCTGAAGTTACTGCACTTGACTATATCTGTTCAGAGGATGTGAAAGAGAAGAAACGCTAATGAAAGCCACAGATCAGAAATGCCAGTAGTTTACATTGATTGTCTTGATTAGGTAGAGCTGTACAAAGGTAAACCAACCTGGCCAGATAGGAATAGAAGCTATTTCTGAAGGTGGATATCCAAAAGTAATGGGCAGGAGTCAGGGAAGACAATAAACCAGAAAAAGACTGATACCAAGAGATCCAGAGCTAGGTCTCCTTGCCCTTCATCTGCTCCAATTAAATGGGAAGTTTTGCCCTTTGTTCACAGACCACCACTGGCTCATCACTGAACTGTTGCCCGATATGTGGCTCAGGGACATGTTTGTTAATCACAGGCTGCTCACTCTGAGGTTCCAGATATGTTAGAAGATAATGGCCCAGAATTCCTGAATTATGCCTTCAGCATTTAATTTGAATTTATCATTTCATGCCCACAACATCAATTCCTTACCACATGCAGCCATACTGTTCAGCAGAAAATCAGTGGAAGAATGCCTGGTAACATTACCTGGTAGCAAATAGCTTGATTGGGGAAAAAAAAAAAACAAAACAAAAAACCCAAGCTTGAGACCTGCCTGCTTGGAGAATTGCCTCTACTCATCCTTCTTAACTCATCTGTGATCAACAGGAGCTTTATGCTCGAACCACATCAGTGTAAAACAGAGGAGGCTGCTTAAAGGAAGCGTTCTCCAAGGGCTTTATTTTCCTTTAAAAAAATCTTGCCTCTGGGAAAACCTGTGTTGCCTAAATGCTCATTTCCTGAGCATGCTGCAGAGCTGGCTGTTAGAGGAGCCCCTGGGATATGAGCAGAGCAGATAAGAAGGTACTTTTAGATTTGTTTTGTTTGGGTTTTTTTGTTTGCTTTATGGCAAAAAATATCAAGAGTTTTGGTTGCTTGGCTGGCTTGTCGGAATTTTTGATGGTGGCTGGGAGAAAGAAGTCACAATGGTGTAATTGATGCTTGTTTTCTACTGTTTTTTGAACATTCTTTTAGCTTTTTAGAACTACTATTAACGGAAGTCAAGCATGCTCTTCTATCTGCTGACATTGAAATGTGTAAAGGGCTGCAGGTAGAGGCTCTGCTCAGGTGGTGGCCCATTCTTTAGGGGAAGAAAGAACTGTTCAAGAAGGAAGAAGATACTATGTTATCAGAAAGTCATTGAGTCTCACAGATAGCAGTGATTGATAGATGGTCTCCAGTAAGGATAATCACTCTGTTCTTTGTCAGAGATGTACAGGTTGTCTGAACCTAAAAAATGTTTTAGCCTGTGTCCTCAGTGTCTACAGATGTGCTCTGCTAATGGACAGGCTGATGTTACTCAAATCAGTATTGATAGTATAATATTGCACTTGTATTTGTAGAGTAACGAATAAGACCCCTCTGACAAGAGGTCTCAAAAAGGGACATAATCTATAGTATTTTATAAAGATCTAATTTTCTATAAGCCTTGAAGATCTGTAGTGAGTAAGAGCTTGTTATTTGTGCGTCACTCTTGTATACCTCTAAGGGGAATTTGAGAATCCTTGTTATACGATAAACATGATAATAGATATTTCATGGAAAAGATTTTTGAATCTGTTCTGGCAGCTTGAAATTCTGATTATTGTTTTTATCTGGGTAGCAGAGTCCTGGGTAAGATTGTTGCTCCTGAGCTGTTATGATTTTGCTACAATCATTGTTTCCCTGTCCATAGACATTGTTAATACTTTTAGCCATCAAAATGTAAGGTTTTGAGAAATATCCAAGCAGTTTCATCATGACCAGTTGTGAGATTTAGCTGGAGACTGTTGTTTCTTTGCTTATTTTTTCTTCTGAAGTGACAGATAACAGGAACAGTGAAACCCACTGCAATGTTTCCTTTCCCCTTTTTGCAGACTTTCTCCATTCCCTGCACCTAAGTGCTTATGACAGACTTTTATTTTATGTTTTATATTAAAGAGCGATTTATGATTAAATGTTAATGAAATAGAATTTTCACTGTGCTTTCATTATATTCTACTAGTTTGAACATTTTTCAAAGCAGCACACCAAAACCCACTGTTTTCTATGAATAAATAATAAAAAGCTTGTCTGTACATTATCATTCATGCATTCTCTAGTTGCCCCATTGGTAATTTGTCTGCCAGCATAAAGTGGGCACTTAAACAGACCTTAACTAAAGCTAAAATTAATGTTATGATTCTGTGTAGTTCTTCTCCCCAAATCTATAAAATGAAACCAGTAGTACAGAAGTCCTCACTGAATCTAGTCATACACGCAAAAAAATCTTGATGTCCTACAAGTAAAGGATTTTAAGTGCCTTCTGCATCGTTGCCCAAAATGTTCCAGAGGAGCCCTATCAGCATTTGGGAGCTGTGCTTATAAACACAAGTCTGAAAGGGTGCTATGTTGCAATACAAGTTGTAAGTGAAATTGAAACTAAAAAGCTTAGCAAGGTATTTATTTTTAAAGAATGAGAAATGGAAAGGCAAAAGTTGGTGGCAGTCGGTAGGGAGTGGAAGGAGCTATTTAACTAAGGTGGGGAAAACAAAAAAATAACAGAATTCTTATAAAAAAAAAGGGAGGACCAGTGTCAAATCTTTCTGTTCTTTTAAATGAAATCCACATAGAAATAGCCCTGATTCTCTTCAAAGTCCAAAGGAGCTGTGGGGAGGAGAGGTACCCTGGGAGATGAGCTCTCTCTCCTAGGAGCTTGTTGGAGAGGACCAAAAAAGCAGATAAACAGCCTTTAGAGCACAGTTCATTCCCTACTAACCCCTGACTCAAACAGGGAACAGAGCCTTGTTTCCACAGAGTGCAAAATGGGAAGTACTGCTGCTGCAGGCATCCTTCACATTTTTACCATGTTGCACCTGTTTATAAGGTTTTAAAACAACAGTTGCAAATTACCTCAAACTGTGAAAGTTAATTTTGAAAACAGCCTCATGTGGTTTTTATAAACCTTGCTTTAAATGTGTTTATGTGTTGAGAGCTACCTCTTGTGAATAAACTGACTGATATAATGGAGTAAGATAGCTTTTAGGGGAGTTTGATAAGCTGAGGGAAAAAAACATGTTGCTTGTAGAAATTTTTTTTTCCCTCAGATTGCAAATAAGGCTTTTTTCTACCCCATCTTCAGAAAAGAAACATTGGATTGCACACTCTGTAGCATAAGGATAGATTTGACATTTGTTGATATTCTAGGAAAGCAGGTGAACCATCACAGAGTCTGAAATTTTACACCAGTATTGAGGACCAGGTGGGAATTTATGCCTTAAGGCATACAGGTAAAATCCCTCTAAAATGATCAGGACAAGGTCTAGCTGAAGAGGTGCAAGTTTTGCTTTGTAAAAGAGACTGTGCATTTGAACTGGCATGCAGATCTTGTATATATGGAGGCTGGTTATGCTATAGAAATCTGTGAAGAATGTCCTTCTTAGTATCTTATTTCATTTCTACGACCCAATTAATCTCTTTTCAATTCCAGAATCTGATTCTTTATACTTGTTTTTACAGCTGCTGTCATCTTAGTTGATTTCCTTCCCAATTTTCTCACCTTTCATGTCTTACAGGCTTCACTGATATAGTTCCTAATACTCCATGCCATTGTCTTTCTTGGTTTGCCATCACTGTATAAGAAAAGATAGGGAAAAATTACTGGATGGTTGAAAATATCTAGCCTGACTCAAAGATTTTCAAAAGAAATTTTTTCAATTTCAAGTTCATTGCAAAAGTCTGTTGCCATAGGTGGTAATGATGTTAATTAAGAATGAGTTAAACACCTTAGAAGACAAATTAAGTAAGGTAACTGCTGCATTTAGGTGTGGTGATAATTCAGCACTTTTAGCTTGTTTACTCATGTTTGAACACAAGAAAAAGGTGACTTGTAGGGTTTTTTTGAGATGGTGAAGCCTCAGGTGCTTTTCCCAGGTATTTAGAAGAACGTACCAATACACAAAAACTAAAAGAAGCAGAAGTATAGTAACACCACTCTAAATTCTGTTAAAGAGGAAATCAGTCCAAAAGAGTTGGTAGAATTAGGAAAAATCTGTTTTACATAATGATGTAAATACCAAGAGACACTCTTGTGTGTAATGGAAACAGAAAAGGTGAATTCCTATCTATTCTCTTGGGGCTTTTTGGGGCTTGGGTTGTTTGTTTGGGATTTTTGGTTTTTTATTTTCCTATCTTGGGTTTAATAAACAAATAAGTTACAAATCTACATAATTTTTAGGGGATGTGCTGCATGACTAATGTCAGAAATTATTCCATTCCATATTAAGTGGGGGGAGGGGAGCTCCTTGCCCTATTTAGTTTCATTAATAACGAACATTAATGAATTACATTGTTTGTTGCATTTTTTATCTTGTGTGTCCAGCACTTGAGCAGACAGGTGGAAACAGTCTAGCTGTATTTTACTGACAGATTTCTCTGGGCATACAGTTGTGACTGTTTTGGAGGTACAATTAGAGAAGTGAATTGTTTTTCTGCAACACACCTTCTGCTATTTTCATGTGTGATCTACTAAGAGATGAACATTATTTACCTGCTTTCCTGGAACACCAGATCATGTTTCTTTGCCCAGGGATGTTAAATAAAATAAGCATTTGAGCAGTGAGCCCCTATGCTTAGGGAGGTTGGTATTTAGACAAGGAGGTTATGGCAGGATACAGAGCAGTCTGTAGGAAAAATACTGTGGATATAACTATTCTGGTCAGAGAACTAAATTGAAATGGGGACACTACCGTTAATTCAAGTGTAATTACATTTCTTTGTTGTTAAAAATTAAATCCTGGGCAAGGGAAAAGTTTGAGCCTGAAACAGTGTTTTGAAGCAAATTTGAGCTGATGCTTTTCCAAAACTTTTGGAGATTGCCAGAATGTTGTCTTCAGGAGGTGGTTGCCTGCTGGACACATTTGTGTTCTTTTATTGTCTAACTTTTCTGTGAGTTTATCAGCATCTTTCATCATGCGGGTAATTTATAAAATATCACCTAATACAAAGTTTTGCTTCTGCTGTTTTCTCCACTAAACTGCAGTTTGAGGGAAGGATTCACCTTCATGTTCTTTCATGTGCAACATCTGGGTCAGCCTTTCCCTGCTCTTTGGGGCTGGCATTTGAATCTGCACGAAAATCTTTACAGTGCATCACTACCAGCATCTCTGCTGAGCTCAGCCTCGGCCAGGGATGGATCCATCTCAGAGCTGGCTGGCACTGGCTCCATCAGTCAAAAGGGAAGCTTCTGGCAGCTTCTCCCAGAAGCCACCCCTGTTGCCTCCCCTGCTTCCAAACCTTGCCACAAAACCCAATACATCCCTTTTTGCTCTTTTCCATCAGTATGAGGCATCTATTTTGGATACCAGTGGTTCATATTAACATTCAAAAATTAGTGTCTTAGCTTTTGCTGCATTTCAGACAAATGAAGCTTTAACATCTCAGCCCAGGCTCTGAATGTGTGATGTCTTTATTATATTTGTGGCATTTACTGTTATTTCACTACAAATATTCACAATTTTGTTTTTTGTAGTTCGGTGTTTACCCTGAAAAGTTAGAGAATTGGGTTAAGAATTAAAAGGCTTTCAAAGCATCCTTGTCCTGAAGCAACTCTGCCAGGCATGAATAACAAATGGATTGTTTTTCAGTCAAAGTGAATCAGCTGACATGAGCTTCTGTAGGGTTATATTTCTCCCCTCAAGTTATACAAGAATTTAGGTTACCTTGAATCAGTGATTATAGGCTGAACTGACCTCTGAAATTACAGATCATGTTGAACCTTGTGAGAAGATCAAAGTGTAAGGGATTCTGTATTGGAGAAGATGTATTTTGTCTGTGTCTTGTGCACATTTAGTACATTGGGTTGATTAGATGATTTCCTGAAGCCACAATTTAGTTCTTCAGGGTCTGACTGCATAATTTATTTTTTTTTAATACAGTGTGCAGTAAGAAGCTGTACTGGTATTTACGTTTGTTGATTCACAAAAATTGCAGGCTAAGTAGAAGTGGATATTTAAAGAAGGTATCACTCAATTGAAGATTCTGAGGAAATACTTGCAGCTTCATTTTTTAAATGCTTTTTAATTTTTCTTCTATATTAGTCAAGGATAAATATGTGTACAATGTTATTATTTTCATGTCTGTTAGAGGCTGAACAAGCACACGGTTACAGTTTTTGTATTAAGTTCTTCTACTAGAAATTGTACTGGGGCATAATGAACCATCACTTCTCTTTTTCAACATCTCATTACTTTCAGTAGAAATCTTCTGGAAGGACCATAAATTAATAGGTGGCCTTAAGTAGTTTTTCTTCTTCCCCAATGTGACAATTTAAAGGATAATAGGATATTTTTTTAAAACTTTCCTTAAAAAACCCACTCACTTTAGAAGTGAAAGACTTTGCTTTTTGTTTCTGATAATTTGCTCAGACTTAGACTAATCTAAACTTCCTAATAGATGTCTTTCACATTGTTCTCTGCACGTCTTCACTTTCTTGTGTCTCTTTCATCAATGCAGTGTCTTATTCCTACCCAGTAGCTGAAGGAGCTCCAGTGGAGGCTCTTTCAGAAGTCTGGCCTTATATTTTTTGTTATTTTCTCTCTTTAACATCTGGCAAGTGTGACATTTTCAAGTTCAGTGTTTTCACCGGGGCGTTGAGCATTCCCTTAGATATTTCCCTGCAAATTTGTTATTTTTCATCAGCAGGAAGCCCACAAGTGCTGGGAGGTGAGTGCTGATCTTCAGCCTGCTTAGCTTGGCTTGAAGGCCATGTGCCAAAGTTTTAGTGTGTGCCCTGATGGAGTCTCATTGCTGTGGTGACTGGGATAGCTGCTCCCTGGACTTCCCTGCTGAGAGGCTTGCAAACAAGCCAGGAAAGCAGTGAGGAAAACTGAGAGCGGCTTGATCCCATGGCTTTGGCATTTGTTGTGTGAAAGGGTCTATGGTAGCATTGGTGATGATGCCCTGATATTAATCTTTAATACCTCTAAGATTTTCTGTGTTATTCAACCAATGGTGGTGATGTGTGCTAGTGGCACCACTAAGGGAAGGTCACGAGACACCTTTGGAGCCCTTTGGCAAAAGTGCTTCAGGATCCCAGGCTGTGATTTCCAAAAGAGTGTGGTAACAGAGAACATCAGGAGGCCTCAGGAGAAATTAGGCAAGATAATGTGTTTGCTGAAAAATTAACACAAGTCACAGCTGTACAGTAAAAGCTTTAAAAAGTTTTTTCAAACTATATAAAGTAAACAGAAAAACTAAAAGCGAGTCCCCAGGCAGGACTAAAATAGATGCATTGTATCTGCTGAGGCTTAGAGCTGTGGTATTCAGTTTAATTTAAAAGTTGAGATTGCTTTAAAATTTATAGTAATTTCTAAAAAATTCTTGAAAACTACTCCATATTCTGTTTCCTGAAAGTGCAAAAGTTCTGCTAAGAACAGTAGGTTTCCTTGTTTTCATATGTTAATTCTGATATTCTAAAAGCGTGCAAATGGCATTTGTCTTTGGATTTACAAAAACTCCAGATATTCAGAGTCTGAATTATTTAAACTCCCACAACACATGCACTTTTGCTTTTCAAGCTTGAGTTATAATTTAATTAAAAACTTCTGGTGCATCGCTAGCTATTTAAATATTAAAATGTTCCATGGATCACTTTCGATTATCTACCGTCATGAAATTCCTGAAGATGTCAGATTTTTAAGATTCCCAAAGTTGCACTTGGAATTGTCTGTTGATGCAAAGGGGACTGTGATAATTACATACATCCATTAGTATCAGCAGAGGAGATAAACTTTGGGGAGGCTTAATGGGCATGTCTCAGTGACAGCTAGCAAAGAACATTTGGCATGATTAAGGATGGATTTGAATGTACTTGAAAATATACTCTCATTATGGACGCCCAGTGGAAGTTGCACTACAAATGTTAAATTCCCCAGAAGAAGAGTTGTGTGGCAGGGAAGCTTTGAAATCCACTGTGGCCGTCATCCAAATTACTCTCTTCTCTTTGTGTCTTTCCGCTGTCAGATTCACTTTGTGATGCCCAACTTGGCTCCCTGCATCTTTGAAAAGAGGCAACCTGTTGGTTTCTGTGTTTCAGATTGTCCGAAGATACATCAAGGACTGGCTTGAAAGGAAGAAGCCTCCATTTGGTGCTATCAGCAGCTGTGTGCTCCTGATGATCATCTACACAACCTTCTGCGATACTTTTGCCAATCCAAATATTGACCTGGATAAATTTAGCTTGATTATAATCGTGTTCATAAGTAAGTTCAGCCCTAAAGTGACTCTTTTTTGTGTGTGTTTCAGGTCTGTAATGAGCTACATGGACTGGGGGAGCTGTGGGAGTACTGGCATGGGGTTAAGAGTTTCTAAAGCATCTAGTAAACCAGATTGCCAAACTTCTTAGGAGCTGGATGCATTTAGGAGGTCGAGTAAGCATTTAGAGAGGAATGAACCCTGCTATTTAGATGTGCCTGAGGTTGCTCTCTGGCCCTTCTTTTCTAAAAGGGCATAGTAGTACTTTACAAGCATTTATTGGCATTCTGGTTGTGGCTTCTCTGTTATTAAACAGCAATAAAAAACACAGATGTCACATTCCAAACAGCAAGGAAAGATTTGGAGTTGAGCAGTTACTCAGAAGCACTCTTATAATTTTTAAACTGTTCTTCCTTAGCATATTATAAACCTAGAAACTAGTTGGGAGTTAGAATGTGTTGATCTGTTTCTGTGGATGAGCACATTTCTTAGAGTTTCTTTTAGAAGCACTCAGGTCATTCAACCTTAAATAACACCCACGTGAGAATAGGCTGCTGGTATCCTTGCCATCAGCTGGAAACATGCTTGCAGATCCCTCCCTCCCAGGGAAAGGCAGAGCTGTACAGGCACTGTCTCCTCTCCCAGCAGGGAATTCCCATCTTGCTTCAGACTGTCCACAGACAGGAGTTTCAATTTGCACGGAGGAGAGCTAACTACAGTATACTTCGGTATAAATCACATCTCATACTCTAAAACTGTTAGATTTCAAGAAATCAGTCCATCACCTACTTTGAGGTGTGTGTCTGCATATGCTTTTGTCCAATGAAAATAATGTATCTTCTACAAATCTGACCTCTACTAAAGTCAGTAGGAAATTTGTCCCTCCCCTTTGTGCATCAGATCTTAATTCTTTCCTATTTGTGGCATTTTTTTAGATTATGAAACACTATACCTGTGTAAAGTAATACATGAAATTATAAATGGTACTATATAAATGCCTTATTCTGAAAGCAAAGAAGTAGGAAGCAATGCTATGGAGCTTTTTTTGAAATGGAATAAATACTTCTTTTCACTGGCACCCAAGAAGGAGCTTGCACTTAAATCAGTGCATAGTTGTCAGCAAAAAAAGAATGGTACAGAGATTTTCAACTCAGGCTTAAAAGAGAAACTCAGGATGAAGTAATTTTATGTTATTGTGCTCATCACTAAAAAAAAAAAAAAAAAATTATTTTATATTTAAAATAGACGTGTTCTTCCTAGAACAGTTGATGTACAGTGTTTGCTTCTGTTGTCTTGCTTGGCCTTTATTTCTCTTCAAGACAACTTTGTATTTGTGCCATGTGAAATGAAATGTACCATTTGCTGTGGAATACACTGATAATCACATCTGTGTGTTCATTGCCAGTGTGCATAACTGGAATTTCTTAGTAAGAATATTAACATAAGTATTGGAACTGCTTGGAACATATTAGACAATTGGTTGAGGGTTTTTTCTGGACTATTTATAAAACCAAGAACCAAGGAAGTTTTGGAGATGGGTATGCACATTCTATTCTAGAAAAAGCTTCTGTATCACCATTGGATGTGTTGACTGGATGTGTGTATTGTGTTACACCAGGAAGTGAAATTAGCACAAGGAGTTTGAGGTGAAACTGAGTTTTTTATTCTGTTGATTAATGTTTTTATGTAATTTTTATGCTAATATTCTAGCCATGGCAAAATATTCACAAGGAATAATTGGTAGCAACACATTTTTATTGCTTTACAGAATTATGTGTAATAAGGGATTGGTTTTTTTCTGTGCATATTAAATTAATGTACTTAGTTGGAGAAAAATTGTAATTCAGGAACAATGGATTGCTCCCTTAGTTCATGAAGGAGGAATCAAGTGCATGCTGAGGTGGCATTTATACATTCTAGGAAATGTATGTAGGGGAATAGAAAATGTCAC
The DNA here is from genome assembly GCA_013397375.1 of Toxostoma redivivum. Taxonomy (NCBI): domain Eukaryota; kingdom Metazoa; phylum Chordata; class Aves; order Passeriformes; family Mimidae; genus Toxostoma; species Toxostoma redivivum. The sequence continues at coordinate 1,804,604 of VXBI01008664.1, read as the reverse complement.
CGGTAATAGCTAATATCCTTGCCATGTTTCCCAGTTGTAAGCTGGGGTCAAAATCAAATGCATTGTGTTTACCTGCACTGCCCTATGAGGTATGTCAGCCTCACTGCATTCACAAGTTTTGCAAGGAGTAGGGAGAGAGCCACCCCAGATTCTGCTGCAAGCAAAAGCCTTTTCCCCAAAACCCATAAAGTCAGAAAAGGCCTGTGCAGGTCACGGGGTCTCTCCTCCAGCCTAGTGGGGAGTCCCCATGCTCTGGGGTGATCCTCTGTCTCTGCAGCTACTCATGGAGGCCACCAGCTTCTCCTCATATCTCTGCAATCCAAGGGTGGGCTCTGTGCCCCCAGAGCCCCTGTGGGTGTCAGCAGAACTGGCAGAGAAGAGCTCCCCTTGGGATGCTCACAACTACCTGCACTTGAAGAGCTTGAAGGAAATGTCTGAAATTCCTAGCCCAGGAATTCGCCTTTGTCTCAGAAAGAATTCAAACATCTATGATGATCTTCTCTTCCCTCTCCCCATGAATGATCATGATTAATATACTCAGGACTGAGAATATTTATTTGGATCATCCTTACACATTGTGCTTTCTCCTGTAAAATAGCAAGTCTAAATGCCCAGCAACCAGAGCATGTCTGACAGATTTTATGTTGTCAACCCAATAAACAAAACCTGTGCAAAGAGATGTGCATCATGTGCACTATTTCCTGCCATTCGTTGTGTCAAGAAATACTTGACTCAGAGGAGTTACCCCAGGAGGAACTTGTGCAGCCATACCATTAATTCTAGATTCCCTGGATATAATGATCTGTATTGTTCTTCCAGGCAGTCTTTAAAGGTTGTCTGTCAATGGATTTCTCTGGATAGACTTGGTCCATCCTCATTTCTGAATCTGTAGTATGGGAATAAAAGGCAGGGATTGTAATGGTAATTACAATTGTGGTCTAATTTTAGCTTGTTTCTCTTTCAGTATTTTCTGTTCAGATGAGCTTCATGTTTTTGACTTTCCTCTTCTCCACAAGGTAATTGAATGTGCTGAATCACAACCTTTGAATATTTCTTTTGTGTGATATCTTTGGTTTGGGTGACAGAGTTGATACAAATGTGTAAAGGCAGGTTTCTGAATAGGGATGACCTCATTTTGGTATTTCATATTGTCCTTCCTGCATTTTCTCTGTTAGAGTTTCATAGGCTAAGAGAGCAGGACCTGAATTCTGTCCTTTCTTGTGTGTTAATTACAGAGTTGTTAAATCTCAATCAATCACTGCTCTACCTCATCCACTGAAAAAAAATGGATTTGCACAGATGTCACTGAAGGTATAATTTGCCCTGCAGCACATGCTGATGACATATGAGAGAGAGAACTCAGTTTGACTTTTTACATCTCAAGATACATTTGCTGGGCTGGCAATTCACTCCTCTCTGTATATGTCAAATTTGCTACATTTATATGGTGATTCTTAAAAGACAGTTGTCCTGAACTAATGTTTCACAGAGATTTTTTTTCTCTTTTAAAATATCAATGAGGAAGGACAGTTGTACATTCACTTCTCAAAAACTAGTACTGTGAGAATGGTGTTAGCCAGTGGCTCAGGGTATCACTGGTGCTGGTTGGAGTAGCCACAGCTGTCCTCTCACTTAGGCTTGCTGGAGTATTGGTTGTAGTAGCACTCTGTGAAAGGGGAGTGCCACAATACACCAGACTCCAGGCATATGCTTTATATAAATTATCCAATATCCATAAGGGAGAATCACAAAGAAGGATACAGTGTCTTAGAGCTACTTAGGCTTTTTTAGTGACACAAGAAAATTTCTCTGTGACAAGATCATATCCTGACCTTAAAAGGCATTTTTAAATAACTTCAGAACTGCTAGACCTAACCTGGGGAGAAGATATTCCCCAAGTGTGAAATCTAAAATGCCTTAAGCAGTAACCAACTCAGTATGGTGAATATTTAGAATCTCATAGAATTACTCCTAATTTGGACCAAAGGATGATCCACTGGCCAGTCATATCTCTCCCTCTATATATATATGTATATATGTCATTTTTCCATCCCTCCTGGCCTTAGTCCTAGTGTTTAAACCCTTAGATATAGTTTTTCTCTGAAGTGGAAGCTAACTCCTTAGTGCAGACTCAACATATTGTCCAAACTGAGCATTTTGTTACTGTTCCATACTAGAAAAAAAATCATAGGTCATTCTCTCTTCTTTTGTGGAGGTAAGTGGCCCCTGCTGTGATCTTTTTTGCATGTTTGACAAAATAAACTTGTGTCCTACACAGCATGTCTTCAAAATTCCAATCTTTCACATGGGAGTGTATTCATTAGAGAGTTTGCCACAACAGAAAAACAATTATGCTAAAGAAAAATAAAATCAAACAATGCTGTTCATTTATGGGTGGAATTATTTCTATCACTAGATTGATCCAAGTGATGTGAATGTGTATATGAATCCTCAAAATATACTTTTTGATAGATGCTGTTTTAAGAAGGTTTTTGCTATCAAAGGTTATTACAACTCTTTTGTTTTGTAGGAATAACTCTACTTTCACACCAGCAGACACAGTGGCTATCGTTTTCTGTTCCACACACAAATCCCTCACCCTGGGTAAGTCAGGAGATAAACTTGTGAGCAAAACAACAGTAACATCCATGTCTTGCTGCGTTGAAAAAAAAATTGGTTTAGTTGCTGTTTTTTCTGCTTAAATGGTTTTGGGTTTAGTGTGACAAGTATTGCTACCAGTATGATACTAATAGTAGGATAATATTCTTGCACAGATGAAATGAATGCTTCCTACAGGGCAGAGGACACAATCTGCTCAGATGAGATTTTAGTGTTTGTAGAGTATGACCACCTGATTTGTGGAAAGCTGTATTTTTCTTTCTGTTCTTATTCTGTTCTGTTGCCTTATCTAATGCTGAAAATTTTTCACATTTGTTTCTGAAGAGATTGGAAGGTTTATCTGCTCAGTTTGGTAGTAAAATCTTGCATCTAAAAGCTGGGATGTACAAGTGAAAATCAAAGGATATTGCTTATTCAGAAATCACAGACAACAGTCTTTTGCTAACGTGAGCAAAATGTATGTGTTGAGGTCTGCAGATAGTTTGGATAGCTTTATTTCTTGGAATTAATTTATCAAAACATCATAGAGGTATTTGTCACTTGTGACCCCACAGTGATAATAGAATGTTCTGATGGATATTCACAAAACACTGTTAAATCAGAAATGCTTACAGCCACTTGCTACTGGTTTGCCCATTGTGTTCAGTCAGGGACACAACTGGACTGTTTTCAGATGATCAAAACAGATATTGGTAAAGCATATAATATGACTCAATATCTGACTTTTTTCAAGAGTATATCTGTGAAAGAGGAACAGGAACACAGCTAGTGTCAATAACAAAGGTAAGAACTCAGCCTGAAACAGGGGAAGAGCAAGTTGGGACTTAGATGTTTTTCAAGTTGGTTTGATAGAGTGAAACTCACCTCAGGGTTCTTTGCTTCAGCCAGGCCTGTGCTGAACTGCCAGCAAGTGCCTTTGAAAGTCTGTGGGAAGTGGAGGAGTGCCTGGAAGACAAGGAAAGTCAAACAAAATATCTCTTTTTACAGTGGAAATGGGGAGGGGATGAGGAATTAGAGATCAGTGAATTTTGACTTCATTTTGTAGAAAAACTACTGAACTAAGTCATTAAATAAATTATTTTAACAGCCTAGGAAGAACAAGGAAATGAGTAACAGCCCCATAGCTTTGTCAAATGCATAGCATACTAAACTAACCTACCTTCCTTTCACACACGGTCCTATGGGCTGCAGAGAAGTAGCAAAAATTGTGTGGCTTGAGAGTGTTACAGTTTTTGATATTTGCACAATGTTTTGGGCTCCACAGTTTAAAAATTATGTGGACTAACTGGAAAGAGATCAGAGGAGAGTGCCATGAATGATCATAGACCTCAAAAACATGACCCCAGAGGTAGAATGGAGCAGTTGGGATTGTTGAGAGAAGATATCTGAAATACTGCAGTGATCTTCAAATGCATGGCAGGTTGATGCAAGGAAGGAAGTAACTCTGTCACAGTGGACTTTGTAAAGGGAAGGACTTTGTTACAGTGATGATGATTTAAGCTAACAATCAGGGGAACCTGTCTAGTGTAAAACAGTTAAGCTTTGGAATATGTTGCCTATTGATGTCTTCAATCTCCTATCATGGTAGACAAGCCTCAAATGGGAATTAAATAGCTGGAGTTGATCCTGCCTTGGAGCAGAACATAGATTAAATGACACTGGTCTTTTCCAGCCAAAAGTTCTATGAAACTGAGCTTGGACTAATAAATGAGCTTGTATTCAGGACAGTTACACTTGTATTTGTAGATACAACTACACACATGAGTCATAAAATGCTGCTGTGTTGCTGTTTGGAGGTGTGTATGAACTTAGGGCACAACTGTGATACTACAGAAAAAAAGCTGGAGAAGCTGATTATGTTTAACAACACAAATGTGCAAGTTTCCCCTTCTCGGTGAGAATAGTTTTATATATGCTCTGTTGAATATTTCTGTCAGCTTGCCATGACCCTAAGAAAATAAGCACAAAACCTTTTAAAATATTTAAGTCTTAAAGGAGCTTGCCATCACCCCCCAAAAAATGAGGACGGTTTCTTTTACTGACTACCAAGATCCTTATGCAGCCTGTCTTGACCTGTCTCTGTGCACACAGCTGAGTCAGTTCACTTTTCTTCTGCTACTACACTCTCAATTTTTTTTCTTCTTTAGAAGAACTTAGTTTGAGGTTCCTAGCTTCCTCGACCTTTTGGCTCACATTTTCCCAATTCTGAGTTACTGCTGCTCGTCTTAGCATAGCCTCATGATCCGCTTTTGTATTCTGCAGTTTTCTTTGCCTGAGTACACCAACAAAAATACTTTGGCCACCTTGACTTCAAGAACTCCTGCAGCTTCTCCTCAGGCATAAATACCTTTTTTCCCTACTCCAGATATCCCATGTCTAAGTGTGCAAGTTGAAATGAGGCAGGTAGATTGTGGAACATGGTACTGTGGGGCTGTTTCTCAGCTATGGAGTGTTCTGATAGCTTTGGGGCAGACTGCTTTCCATTCATCCTGGGAAAGGGATGGGGAAATGCTCCTTTTGGCAATCCCCTGGGAGCCTGACCTTGGGTGTCCAGGTGTGCCTGCTGTGTATCAGATTCCAGCTGACTGAGTTTGGAACCACTGATATGTTATGCTTTTTGGTGTTAGTACCAGTTCCATATAACGTAGAGCTGTATAAAAACAAATCTGTATGCAAGTAAGGAGTATTGGGTTTTACAAAGCCAGGGTGTGATGAGGCATGCCCCTGGGCTGGTGATGTAAACAGATGGGTTAACCAGAGCAGGCAGCATTTTTTTCTTCACTGAAGGTGGGAGTAGAGTAGATCTAATTCATTTTTAAGGATTAGCTGTTTCTGAACGACACTTAAATCTGTCCCTGTCCACCCTGGTTTTAGCAGAAACAAGACAAACAGACATTTTGGCCCTTACTCTTTCGCTGTTCTGGCACATTTCTGCTTGTCCATAGATGTTTATTGTAAATCATGCAGCGAGAGATCTTCTTCTTGTTTATGGTGAAGAGAGTTTTTCCGTCTCCCTCTGTCACTGCAATGCCTGGAAGCACAAACGTGGCTCACACTCTCATTTCACATCTGTTGTGGAGCTCTGCTTTGTTTGTCTTCAAGATTTCAGTGGTAGTGTATAAATGACCCCCCAACACTTGTTCTTTCACTTTGAAACTGATTTCTCTCAGCTTGGCAGGTGAAACTCCAAATAGGTATGTCTGACCCATTCCCTGGGGAGCTGAGAATGGCACCAGCTAAAGTGGGAGAAGAGCTGACAGCTTTAAAGCTTTAGAAGTGGTAATAGGAGAGGCATGAGAAGACTTTTGTAAGTCACTTTCTCCCACACCATGTTATGAAACCAACTAATTCCCATGCAGTGCATGCTCATGAGGCCAACTGCCACTTCCACTGTTGCATCCATGAATAAGTGCTTGCTCTGCACGGAGATGAGTGCTGTTCCCATCTGCTGGGGTTTATTTTGTAGACAGAACAGTTGACACACTTTTTTGTCTCAAAGATCAGAGTGCAGGGCGTGTTTGTGTAAGGACAAATTACACAGGGTAGGTACCTTTGTGTTCCTTAGTTGGGAGTACCAGTCAGTACCTCTGCAAAGAGGTGGGTGCTTCAGCAGGGTTTTGAATACGGGGCATCACACATGCAGAAAAACCAATGTTTATTTGCATTTCACCTGATGACTGAAGCAGGATATAAACTTGCAAGGAAGCCAAGATAAAGATAGTATCCACAATGGCCTCTGGCACTTTCACCCCCACGTTGTTCCCTTTCTCTCCTTCTCCCTGCTCACATATATGCACAGTACATGTGAGCACACACATATGCAGACATTTGATGCATGGCTTTTATTAGTGCGTTTGCCATTGATTGATTAGTACTTAGTATTAGTACTTCTTCTATTGATTGATTGCAGATGAAGTGACTATTTGACCTTTAATTATGAGCCTTGCTATTGAAAATGACATTGAGCTATGGCTTCACATAATCCATCTGGAAAGCCCGACATGATGCCATTCCCTGGAGTTCATTCAGTGAGAAGAGGCCTCAAGGAAGTGCAAAGCTATCACTGTGGCTCATTTAAAAAAATACTGCAGTTGTTTCTTGCACTTACACAAAAGTTGCAGCCAAATACAGAACATTATTTTATTTTTTTCAGAGAGTGAATTGCTAGCTAGAAGTTACAAGTCTAAAAGGAAAATTCAGGATTATCAAAAAATATATATCTGCTTTAATTCTTAGTATTTATTATGTGAAATTATTTTCTCAGCAAAAATCAAAGTAATGTTACCTATTTTGGCTACTACAAGGGCAAATATTAATACTGGAGGTATGATGAACAGCCAATTGGTAAAACAAAACAGCAAAAATAGCCCTACCTAATAATAAGGTCAGGGTATTGTTTGTGATGGAGGATGTATTTTTCCTCATTTGGATTCAGCAATGTAGCAGTTCTCTCACCATGAAGCCCTTCAAGTGATAAAATCAAAGTTTCTAGCCTAACAAATACTTTCAGGCAAGAATAGAGTTCATTCTAGAAATAAAAGCCAAAACACCAACTTTCTTTTGTCTTGTTTTAATTTAATTCAATTTTATTTTTTAAATACTCAGCTTGCCTGTATTTGAACAATTCTTAAAAGCCTGATGTAATGCACAAGTAGATTCAGAGGGGAGTGTGTGCAAGGGGATCATCCAGGCTATGGATTAATCAGCCTGTGCCTTCCCCCAAGCTCCCCAGCTGCACAGTGGGACAGAGGGCATCATGCTCACAAATAGCTCCAGTCTGCTCCCAGATATCTATAGTCTTCTATTCTGCTTTCTACAGATACCACCTTATAAGTTTTTTTAGGATAAATAATATATTGAAATGCTGTAGTAATCTATTGTAGATTCTTTTTATTGTATGGTGATAGTCACCTTTCTCCTTTAAATAGAAAAATGCTAAAATGTTCTAACTTGTGCTAAAATAAAGGGTTGATGATTTATAAAAGGAGGCATCTCTTTTTCATTCTATAATAGAAAAGTTAGATGGCAAAATCATGTGTGTTGCCCTAAGCGGGTATTCAGGCTATTCTCTGGTATTTTTGGAGTGTAGTGGTTTTTCTCTGCTCCTGGCAGAGAAGTTTCCTCTAAGGCAGTTATTCATCAAATTCTCTGCCTTTCACAGAAAGATATAGAAAATAATTCTGGTTAATTGCTCTGAAAGTTTTCAAGAGTAAGACTTTTGATGCTGTTTTTTACCTTCAAAATTTCCCCATGAGTGTGGGACAGGAGATGTTACTACATCCTGTCATACTTCTTGGTGTTTGTAGTGCTTGAATTTGCATTTGTATCTTTTACAGGCTTTTAGTCGCATTCCTTCCCTGGGTGTTTGATAGGCTGATGTGAGTAAAAAATGCCTAGAGCTATGGGTGCTGTCCCTCAGGGCAGAAGGGAAGCTGATGGGAGGAGAATGCTTCAGAGAATGGGTGTCTTCTAAAGGCTGTGTCTGGACCGTGCACTGCTGCCCAGAGAGTTAGGAACTCTTCCATTTCTACTTCTGAGATACCTCAGGAATGGGCTTAGTGACTGCTAGAACCTTTTTAAAGGTTTGGTACAGTGATTCTTTGGGCTAAAATGAAATTTTTTTCTCATCACTTCAGTCTTTGCCTAGCATTTGCTTGGAAGGAACAACAGGTTATTGTCTGGACTTTTTCCTCAGCTCTGTGATTCTCCTCTCTGTCTCTGGAGAACAAGAACCAAGGGATTTGTATTACATGAGATTACAGTGAGGAGAACAGAAGCATCTTGATCTACTGCACTTTTCTCATGATAGCATCTTTCTTTTGTAAGCAGCTGGGTCACACTTCCTAGCATGGCAGTCTTCTAGAGCCAACATTTGGTTATTTAGTTCTTCCCCTTCCCCCCTCCCCAAGGTGAGATGCTGTCTTGCACATGAAAGCATTTCTGCAATACTTGCATCCCTCACATGGGGGGACAATCTTCACAGGAAGCCAAACTGACAGTTTTGGGTAGGCTGTGGTCACTGAGATCATCTGTACCAGAGCATCTCTCTTATTTTCTCTCATTATTCATATGTGACTGGCCCCTGTTTACCTCCTTCAGAGCAGAGCATCCCTGGGTCTGAACTTTGCAGAGGGAAATGTGCTGGCAGGCCAGTCTGACACTAGGAAATGGCATAATCCAGTGAGTTATGGTGGCTTTTGGGCACAGAATACCTGGCTCTCCCTTGTTTTTTTTTAACCACAAGTATCACAATCTAGAACATTTAATCTGTTGCAGTTTAGTCAATTTTGACCTCTCTGTGATTCCAGAAGGGGAAATACTACAGCAAATTAGGGAATCTCCTTTTCTTTCTCACCTGAAACATATGTTTCTTTGATTAGTCCTAGAATGTGGCAAGAAATTCTGTACCAGCTCCCAGGGCTTCCTTTTCATCTGTATAGGTTTTTTATTAATATTTAGAAAGTTTGCCTGCAGCAGTACTAAAATGTGCATCAGAGGACAACAGTTGTTTACTGTGTTTGAACTGAAGAATCTCACCCAGGAGATCTCATTCACTTGAAGTTTACATCTCTCAATCTCGACTTGCAGAAAGAGATCGATGAATAACAATTGTCATTTCAGAGTTGCACCTCTCCAATTATTTATTTGGTTGTGTGTCTTTCCAGAAGCACACGTAATTGGATCAGACACTAAAAACCAGATTGCAGGTTTTTAATGACAGCAAGCTCATACCTCTTCATAATGAAATAAAAAAAGTAAACACACATATCCATCTGTAAAGTGATAATGACACAGGAGCTCTCCCTCCCCACCAAAAACAGTTAAAGTTAATTTATCTGCTTGGAGAAACTACATTATATTCAGCAGACAGATGACAGGTTACCCTTGGGAAGATCCATGTTTGGACATGACTCAAGTTTGTTTTTTTTTTTACCTCAAGCTGGCAGAGGCTACAAGTGTCACCCATACTAAAGCTGGTGACTATTGAGGATGATGTTGAGTCTCCCTGAGAGAGTTGTATCTACATTTGCTGCTCTCAGTGCACCTTCTGGCAGCCAGTCTGAGCTGCTGACTCCAGACACTTCTAAAGCAGTGGGTGCAAAGATGAGAGAAATCAACAGCAGCAGCAAAATCTAGAAATCACCTATTGCAGGATAGTCTGGGAGTCTGGAACAGGGATCCAGCTCTAAAAGCTGCCATGACCACTGCAAGCACATAACCCTATCCACAGAGTTTTAGAATAGGAGATAGTATCCCATAGGATTCCAGGGTGTAGGGAGCTGTTTTCTCAAAATGCTTTCCCAAATGAAGCAGTAAGATTTTCTGGCCTCATATGTTTGTTTTTTGGGTACAGAAATTAGATTAATAAAGGAATAATTACAAGTTTTTCCCTTATGAAAAGAAGGGTTTTCCTGGTTTACTATTTATAATGAATTTGTGTATCATGTTTTCCTTTGCATCAAGGTTACAGGTGGAGAAAAGCTTTAAAAAAAATCTGGTTAAAAGATAGTATGAACTAGGTTGGACCATAAACCTTTACTGCCTGTGTTTACAAACATAAGAACAACTATAAAGCATGTTTTTAATGTGTTTTTTAAAATAATATGTGTAAATAAATCTATATAATCAAAACTTTAACACTGTGAAATCTTAGCCTCAGCTGTGTGTGGAAGGGCAGTATTATTCAAGGAAATAATCAAATTAATCAAATCTCAGCTTTGTGGGTTTAGGTTGCTTGTCCGTTTCGGTGTCCAGAATTCCTTTCATTAGTAGATTTCCCATACTGAACCTCTAAAAATGGTTTTAAATTCTATTCATTTTAGCTTTGTAGCTTAGTTATTGATAGCAAATTTGTAATTCATTATTAATTTGCTGCCTTGCTTTGAGTACAGGGTGTGTATGAAGAGTGAGCTGATATCCAAACAATAAAGAAAGTACTGAAGTGTGAGTGTGAGCTTACAACATTGCTATGTCCACATTATGGTGCCAAATGAAGAATAAGTCACATATGAGAAATTACTTACAGTGGTTCAAATCATTCCTGAATTCCCTGTTAACTAATTTCTACCACCACTTTATCAGCCAGGTGGAGGTGTTCTGGAATCTCAGGCACCAGTCTTCAGTTGTTGGTGTTAAATGTTTCATTGTTAGCAGCTGGTAAGATTGCCTATGCTCTTCTTTAAACATCACTTTCCATCTGAATGCACTCGTTGAAACCCCAGAAACAGACAAACTGTACTTTCTTTCTCTTCCTCCCAGCTTTTGCAGTTTTATTTCCTTAAAACTTTGATGGTATCAAGATGTGTTGTTCCCTGGTAACTGCACTTACATTGCACTTGAATTACTGATTTCTGTATGAGTATAGTGGGCCAGTTACTGAGGAAAAAGAATGAGAAAAAACATTCAAAGTAAATTAGGTTTTCTTCTTTTTCTAAATTCTTGTTAGAGTTACAGCAAAAGGAAAATCCTCTTTCTCATTAATTTCTCTTCTTCTTCCTCCTGTACTTAAATATTAGACCAGTCCAGTCTCCTACAGCATAAATTCTTGCTTCCCACAGAACTGTATGGCCAGTATGTGGCCACATCACTGAATAAGGACAGAGCCTTCCCAGTAATTCTAGTCCTGCAAAGAGGTAAATAATTTAGTGTAATGCACGAGGATTGTTCTTTCCGAAAGAAATGAAAATGGTTTTGAAGATTAGGGTCTACACCTCCAAACTGAGCAAGGACAGCCTCCATTTTGCACTTTTCCCCTGCAGTTCTTCCAGAGTCTCCTAACATCCCACAGTTCCTTGTGTAACCTGCCCCTTAGATGTTTATTTTTACCTCTCCATGAGGCTGGTTTTTGCTTTCTATTACACTTGTTACTGACCTGAAATATGAAAACATACTGAAAAAAAATTGTCTTCTTTTTCCCTGAGAACATTTTAGGCATGAGTCTTCTTCATACAGCATGTATGTGGGCAAAAGGGCACATTTCTCCCTGCAATGTAATGTGATCTCAGATTGGAAGGTTCTTTCTTTGGCTGGGATGGGAATAATCAGTAGCAAACAAATATTTGCGTTGTTAGAGGTTGTCAGATATCATTTAGCTATTCCCATACCTGAAAGAAACTAGTCCTTAGGGAAAAGCATTTAACTTGAATTTAGAGAGGGCATGGATGTAGGAAAAAGAATCCAGTTAATTTGTCAAAAGCATCATCTTCTATCATGATCTCAGTATGTCCTAGCACAGTCTGAATGAGGGCAACAAACATCTCTCCCTGGCTTGGCTGCACTGAGGACAGGCATAGTGTGTGACCTTCTGTCTCCTCAAAACTAACCACAGCAATGATTTGCTTGGCAAGAAACATGGAAACCCTTAATAAAGTTTTCAAGTGAGATGAGCAGTTCTTGCTGTTTTGGCAGCTCTCTGCATGAGCAACTCTTTTCTATTCCTCTAAATTGGGCACTGGCTGAATCTTACCAGCCCTGCCCACCATGCAGTCACTGGGCTCCATGCAGAGCTATTCTGAAACTTGGCAGTAAAATTTCAGGTGCTCATTTGGCACAGTCTTTGTGGCATAAATTCAGACTCGCCCTGCTCTGGCAGCCTGGGAGAGGTTCAGTGCAATATATGCCCCTCTTTACAGGCCTTTTCTCAGATGAAAAAAGAAATATGTGTTTGACCAATAATGTTCCTTTCACATCAATCCCTGAGAGGATCCTTCAGTAAGAGAGTAGCTCTTACTTAAGAAGCTACCATCATGTACTTGATTCATTTTGTGTATTGCACTTGAAGATTGTGGCAGTAGAGAGTTCTGAAAAGTATTGACAAGTACAAGAGAGAGGTAAAAATTCAGAGGCTAAAGCTTTTCTTCCAAGTATTTCCACTGCCTCTTAGTGAGGGTTCTTTGGCATTCTGATTCCTGAATGCCTGATGGTTCCATAGCCCTAGGATCACCTCATTGTTTTGCCCCAGATCTCTTTTCCTCAGAAGAAATGCTGCAATGTTTTTTGTGATGTGGAATGTGTTTCAGTAATGTAGGCAATAAAGGTTTAGGATAAATTGTTTGTTATGAAGACACTGAAGGGAAAAAACCTATACAGTGAAGTATGGAAGTAGAGCACCAGCAATAATTCTGCTTTGGGTGTGAGAGATAATGGCCTGTGTTTTGGTGGTAATAAAAATGTTCTATTAAGTTCTCTGAACCCAGTGCAATGTGATAGAAAACAGCAAATGATGAAACAGTGCTGTAAGGGGAGCTTACACATCCAGCAAGCATAAAATAAACATATTAAAATTGAAAAAAAACGCCTCTGATTTCCAGTACTTATTGTTTTATCATTTCCATCATGGGTATAGGATAAAAGAAAACTCTTACTTGCTTGTTAGAAGAAGAAAGCTCCTACTTGAAGTTCTTACTTGGCAGATGTCAGTTGAAAGCTCTGCTAAGGAATATGCTGCAATGTCAAAGTCTGTTGGGTAATTTTAGACAAATGTGTCATGTGTGACATGGAAATATGGCATGCTGTACATTAGTGATTTCCCAAGTGTTTGGATCAGGTAGTAATGTGCTGAGAAAGTGCTCTTTATCTCTCCACACTGTGTACTTGTATAGCAGTGGGGAAAGGCTTTTGGTAGAAATTACTTTAGTCAGAAAAAGAATCCATTTACAATATGTGCCTTCTAACATCTTTCAGACAATGCATTGTATTAAAGAGGCATTTTTTGATTAATGTTTTATAAACATTTTTCAGCATGACAGCTTAAAGTCCCTGTAAAATTGTAAATGCGTGCATAGTGCTCACTTCCATAAAGTCAAATGCCATCTCATAAAGTCTAGTTGGATCCTGTCAGTGACAGTGACACAGAATCAGTACCTTGGAGCATTAAAATTAATTTGCTTCATTTATATTACTGCAGTGATAGCTAGATGAAAAGAGTCCTATATTTAAATTATCTTAAAAATACCTTCAAATCTTTTAGGGTTTTTTATTATTATTATTTTACAGTTAACTAAATGTAGTGAAGTACAGCATAATATTTTCATGGGCCTTTTAGGAAATGTGAGGATGTGGGAGGCTATGCTGGGTGCAAACTGGGGGAAGGATTAAGTAGCTTTCAGTTGAGCAGGTTATTAGAGAAGCAGTGTCCTTTGGCCAGGGCTGATAACCTACAGCCTTGGAGCCAAACTGGAACACCCTGGAGCAATGGAGAGCAAAGAGGGCTTTCCTGTTTCCTGGAGCAGTCCTCTCACCCTTCCCTGCTGCTGTTGAAGGTCATGGATAAACAGTGTTTCCCTTGCTTTCCTCATATTTGCAAAGTGCTTAATGTAGAAAAGGAAGAGCTGAGTGAGGGACACAAAAAAGGGTGAGAACTGAAATGTGCTCCCTGTCACAGGACTGTCTTCTCTCAGCTGCAGTGGGACTGTGATGTTGGTGCCCCTACCCTTAGTGGAGCTGAGTGGTTTTAGTGGAAGTACCCAAAACTTACATGGCTGCAGGGAGTGGAATCAAAGGTCTTGGGAAGCAAACCCTCAGAGGCTGGAAGCATGGGAGTGGAGGAGGGGAAAGGAGGAAGGGAGAAAATATAAACAGAAAAAGAGCCTCGGAATACCAGCTCCAAAGAGCAAGGAGGAAGATGGAAATATGGGGAGAACTGGTAGGAGAAACATTCCCAAACAAAGGGGAAGAAGGAAATTTGGAGTAAAAAGCTGTGAGTACCAATGATCTTGTTTGAAAGGGATACCTGTAGAAAAATCTTTGGTTTTTCTCCCTTCTGCTGCAGCTCTCTGTAGTTCTAGTCAGATGGGGTTCTGCTGTCTCATGCCACTCCTTTCTTGGAGGAGGATGGGATGCTTGTTAAACCCCCACTTTGAGCAAAGCTGACCAGCTTAGCACCAAAGCACAGAAGAGAACTTTGTTTTTCAGGTCTCATGATATTTAAAGAGTGAGAGTCTGGCAGAGAGTTGAACCAGGTTGCTGGAAGCCTGTAACTCCATAAACCACAGCAGCATGAATGGGTGTTTGTGGCATGAACGTTCAGTGTTTGGTTTTTTCTCAAGTGTTTATGTATGTATATTTATATATATATAAATATATATACATATATTATGTATGTGTGCATATTATATATATGTATATATATATGAGAAAAATGTAAGATTTTTTGTGTTTCTTTTTAAAAGAGGTAAAAGTAACTGTTAGGGCATGTTTTTCCTAATCAGATATTTGCATGGGTTTATATGTTTGGAAAACATTAGCAGTCATACTGATGCTTTCAGATACTACTTCTTGCTACTAAAAAGTATAGATGGCATTTTAAAAAATAAATAAAACTCATGCTGTTTAGTTTAGCTGCGTGGTAATGTTACTGACACAGGCATTTGTGACTACACTGTTGGGATCTCTGTCATGAAATATTTTCTAGCAAAGTTGGAATTATAAAGATCAGAAAGTGCATAAAGGCAACAAGGCTGGGGTTTTTTTCTTTCCATTGGACTAGTCCTTACCTGCAAAAATGATTATCATTACTTCTTTTCACCAGTTAGCATTTCCTGGTAAATAATAGGAACTTTAATTGCACATTAGTAGCTTCCAGGAACCTGTTGTTGTGACATGTATTTAAACAAGCTGTGAATTAAAAACCTCTTTCTACCAAGATCTAATTATATTGTCCGGCTAATTACAGTATTTTGTGTTTATTTTTGACAACTTTCTTTTCCTAGTTTACAGAAATAGTTTTCCTCTAGAGAATTTACCTTCTAGGCTGGAATTTCTTATCTTTCTTTCAGAAAATGTACAGTTATCTAAAGCCTGTCTCAGTCTGTTCACGTCTGACATTAGTTTCTGTGTGATCTTAGGCTAGTCATTGTAGTGTTTCTGATTCTCTGTAGGAGCCCTCTTCAGCTTTCTAAAATGTTTTTGGATCTGTGGATGAAATTGCACTACCAAAACACCAGGTACTGTCTTACAAACAGAAATACAGCATGTTCATAGCCTGGGACTCTAGTGTATTTTTCTATGATTAGAAAATAGAAAAGGACCCATGAGGATCAATTTGAGATGTGGAAACAGGCAGTAAAATCTTTATCTGTTTACAAAAACAGTATGATGGGCATTTGAGGTAAATTACATGCCCAAATATAATGCAAATGCCCATTTAATTTCTAAGTGCTATTTATTCCCAAGCCCCAGAAATTAGTGTTAATAATAAGCAATTGTGTGATAGGTCCATGATGTTGTTTTGAAGGTAATTATAATACTGAAATAAAGCATGTGAGCCTTTATTTATTTGATTTAATCCATCCCTTCGAATACACACATAGGTAAAGGCTATTAGCACAGGCATGAGATTTTTAGTAGTGCAATGTGATGAAGCTAATAATAATAATTACAAGAAATGGTGCTGTGGAAACATCATGAAGGTTTCAGCAAGCCTAGACACGTGTCAACAATAGTGAGGCACTGGTGAAGTGGTAATATTCAACAAATAAGCTGTTTGCTCACATAGGGAGGTGTCAGCTGTATTAAAGGAAACCTGAAATGGTGTTGAGAATGGGGGTTTATCCAAGATATAAAGAAAAGTTTCCATAAATATGACAGCTTTTTTGATCCGAAACATCTCCTCCTGGGGAAATGGAAGGTATGTGGCACAAGGCTCAGTGTTTTGTCATTACTGAGAAAGGAGACAAGGCAGAGCCAGGTTGGATGGGGATTGGAGCAGCCTGGTCTGGTGGAAGGTGTCCCTGTGGCAGGGAGCTGGAACAAGATGGTCTTTGAGGTCCCTCCCAACCCAAACCACTCTGTGATTCTATGAGACACTTGGATGAGCTCTGTGAAAACTGTGTGTAGTCTGCTTCACTTCAAGGTTGATGCCAGCCAAGGATTCCTAGAGTGACATTTAAGATGAGAGAGAAAAGAAGGTGCATTCTCAGGAGGCTCCTGAGGCATCACAGCTGCTCTTGTTGGCAGCTGTGCAAATGTCTGGTCAGGCAAGACAGAGCTGGTTGCAGGTTTTGCCCACACCTGCACTTTGTGGAGCATGGTAGCAAAGTTCCAAGATTGAAACAGATAATTTTGAACAGTAATATGTCCAAAGCAGGCATAATTGGTTTCATTACTGCAGAAGTGAATAAAACTTATTTTTACATATCACATCATCAAGCAGGAAGAATATGCACAGAGATGTCTGATAGAATTCGCACTGTTGAGTGCAAATTCTAGCTCTTAGGAAAAATGGCCCATCTCTAGGTCTTAGCATCCAGCAACTTCTGTACTCCAGCTACTGCCTAACTCTTTGTGGGCAGGATCACTTCATATTGCTCACCCAGCTGACTAAACCTTTTCTGTCTCATGGATCAGTCAAAGCAGGGAAGGCTCTCATTTGGATGCTCACCAACTGGAGGGAATGTACCAGGAAAACGTGACCCTCCTCTAGTGAAGAACAGACCAACAAAAGGTTGCAAGCAGGAGTTGGGCAGGTTGGTGGAGGGCAATCGTGCAAACACAGAACAGCCCAGTGAGAGGAAGTAATAAATAAGCAGTTCAGAATGTATTTTATATCAAGTCTTCAGCAGCAGTTTTTATTTACTGCAATATTAGCCTAATTAGAAAAGATCTTTTATGGCGTTCCCTACTCCTCTCTTTCTGCCACAGAACTTTCTCTGCCATGTATTTTTTGTTTTCATGTTCCTGCTCATTTGGGTTGGATTTTTAATATATAAAACAGTTCATTTTGGCTTTTGTTTGTTTGTTTGTGAAATGTCAGTTCAACATAAAATGCTTTGCTTTTATCTGGAGCTCAGAGTCTGAGGTGAGAGTCTGTCTCCTGTTTTTCTGCCTGCAGGGATTCCCATGCTGAAGATAGTATTTGCGGGTTATGAACACCTGTCCTTAATTTCCGTACCTTTGCTCATCTATCATCCTGCTCAGATCCTTCTTGGCAGTCTGTTGGTACCAACGATAAAATCCTGGATGGTTTCTAGGCAAAAGGTAAGAATTGTTGGATTTGATTTATAATTGCAGCTGTACCGTGAGGGGAAAAATACCTAAACACACATCCTAAACTCCTAGGGTTCCTTCTTTGATAGGGATTTTTCTATTTCCTTGCTTCCTCTATAAGTGATAATCACAGCAGTATCAAATTAAAAGTGCAGAACTTTATCCCACTTGAAAAGGGGATTGAAAAGACTCTGGAAAAGTTCAAAGCATGAAGTTAGATCTCTATGGTTAATTCAAATTACTAATTCATTCAAATTATGTATTCAGAATATGCCCCATAAGAATGTCTCCATCCATTAACTGACTAATAATCACAGCTCTGGATCTCCTTTATGGAGGAGTGACAAAGATGTGTTGGCTGGCATGGGAGCTGGGGAAATGAGGTAAAATAAGGATACTTTCTGAACTGGATTAAAGAGGATGAAAACTTTTTTTCCTCTCCCCCCACCTTGGGTCACCCTTTACAATAGCAAGCAGTCTACAGCAGTCTGGGACATCCCATTTCATGCCAAAATTAAGGCATGGGATAACTTGTAGGATTATAGACTACAATGTAGAGGGTTTGGAATCAACATCACTGATTGAAATTATGCTTATTTCAATACAAATTGAAGGTATTGAATGACCTGACAGTCATTCTGTGATCTATGTGAAATAATTGCAGTGGTTTTAGTCAGGTTCTCAGAATAACCACCCTAGCAAAAAGCTAGTCCATGAAACCAACTTGAATGCTGTCTTTTAATGTTCTGAAATAATAAAGATCAAGAAGCTGCAGAAACTGAAGCAATCTTTGGCAGCCATTTTCAGTGATGGTTGAGGCCTACAGTGGCAAGCCCAGGTCCATCAGCACCCTGCATTCTCCACTTAGCAGTGGAGAAATTTTATTGATAACACTCATATTTTCAGCAAAACCCAGTGGCTGTCATTTTACAGCTTCACACCACTAAAGTAACCTTGCTATCTTGAATGCTAAAATTCCCCAAATCAGTGATTTTCATGTGTTACCTGAACTGTAAAAAGCAGGAAAACTCTCAGTTTTCAGAAACTATGTTCAGAAATCAGACCTTGTTAACATATACTGGTCTGAGTATCTGAAAATGAAAATCTGAGAATCTAGTGGCAATTACCTATCAGTCTGAAAATCATTAATCAGAAATTATCAGGAGACTTTACTGGTGGTATAAAGAAAATTTCATGCTATTCCTGTAGAAAGACAGCCTAAAGTTAATGCTTCTGGTGACAGAAGAATCCCTGCAATGCTGACTTTTCTTCAGCATCTCAGAAGTGGGGCTGGAGCTCATCCAGACCTTCCTGACTCTCAGGGCAGTAATGGCCTTTAGGGGCTGCTGTCAGCTGCTGCAAGTTAAAACAACCTTTAAACAGAGCATCAGAACAGTCAATCAGCACTGGAGAGATTTACAGTTCACCAGCACTAGTTTCTTATTCATTAAGCATCAAATAAACCTCCTGTGCTAAGCAGACTGTAATGCCACTGTAGAACCACTTTGGGGGATTGTTGTTTTGTTGCAGCAGTTTCTTCAGCTGGTCTTCTGTATTATTCACAAATGTTATTTTAATTACTCTTTGAAAAAAATCAATGAGGTTGGGTCTGGTACAGTTGCAATAAGTATAATAGAAGTGAATGTTGTGACTGGATAATGGTCTCCTGCTTTGAAAATAAACATGTCATCATCACCCTTGATGTTTATTTTCTACAAACACCTTGGCTTCATTTTGGCATCTCTCTTGCAGGGGGAGGCAGTTATCCAGTCACAGTATTCAACTGCAGTGACATTCTTACTTAATTATGATAGTACATGTGATCGGGTTGTATGAAATTGAATTTAAATATTTAGAGGTTCATCTACACTAAGGTATTTCTACTTTGTAAATATGGCAGCAGAATCTGCCAAACTACAAAGTTAAAAAATTGTTTCCCCAAACAAAGTGTGGAATGATGTCTCTCTCTCCAAAGTCTCTTGCTGCATAATATCCAAAAGACTAATCTCAAAGGGCTGGATTTAACAACAGTTAAATGCTGGTGTTTTTGAGAGGAATATAGCCCATTTATTTTTAAAGGTTTGGGGGTTTTTTAAGGGTTTACATTTGTGCTGGAGTGATTTTCAAGCAGTGCTTACAAGCTTTAAGTGTACAATATTAAAGGTTAATATCTACAATAAGAAGCCCCATCAGGCATCTCAGACTGAAAATTGCTTGTTTTGCCAACCTGCTGGAAATGAGAAGTCAGAAAAATACCAGTCTGTCAGGGCTCTTCACCCAAAAGACTTCAGAAAAACAGAGATTCCAAACTTCAGAAATTTGCTAATTTCTCTAATTTCCTCTCACCTGGGCCAATTTGTCCCACTTAAGGAGACACAGAGATTTTTTTGCTGCTGAGCATACAAACAGCCAACATCCTTCCCAGTGACCACACTGCTGTACAGGAGCAACTTAAAACCTAATGCCTTCTAAACATTTCTCTCCTTAGTTAGAGAGGCTGCTTCCTGCCAAACTGGGAGCGTGAGCACTGAGTTGAACTTCTGTCACACTCTGAATAAATAGCTCAGCTACCATAATAGGCCAGCCCTGTGAGGAACACAGAGCTGGACCCTGCCATCAAAAAAGAAAGGGGTTTCTTTCTTCCTCTGCAACAATAGAGCTACAAAGATGTCAGGTGTCCCCTGGCATAAGATCATCTCTGGACTGATGCACTTTGGCTTGTTCTTACCTTTTATCAGAAAGAAAGATATAAACATCAGAGGTGCATGACATCCACCACTGCAGCAGTGATTATTGAGCAGGCTTTGAGCCTTTCCCAGGGAGGAAGCTGGGGACACAAAAGGGTTGGCACAAATTTCTTCTCTGTCTTTCCTGAAGTGGGTCTAAAGCTCTTCTGTCTGTGCCACGAGTGGTTTGAGTGGGGTCCAAACAATCACTTTCTTAAAGGCATCTGAGACCCATCTCTGCTTCCTTCACTGGCACTGTAGCCATAGTCCTTGTGGTTCCTGTGTTAAGGCTATCTGTGTAAGCAGAGGTTGTGATGGGCTATAAGAGACAAAACCATCATCTCAGACCCCACAGCCTGTCAGCTGCACGCTGGCTCCTCTCTCAGCCTCTCAGAAGTACACACAGTGTTTTGTTGCCCCTTACAAATGTGAATCTTACCTTGTGCTGTTGCTTGTGTTTTAAGGATATAAAAAAGTGACTGTTCTGTTTCCTGTTCACAGGCACTGAAATTAACCAGGCAGCCCAAAGCACCCGTGAAGGTATAATTGTGGAGATGGCCTGTGTCACAGTGAATGTATATATGTACTATACTGTACACACGGACAATTGACACAGCTGGGTTTTGTGAATGTTGCTTCAGTGCATATTTTATTTTTTTATATATATCTATATATATATATATTAAAAGATACCTGTTAAGTGCCTTACAGATGCATTTTTGGCAAAAACATTGTTTTCAGAAGCCACTTTGTTGGTTGCTGCCAGAGGTTGTACAGTATTTTGGAGTCCTTTAGTTTATTTTTCTAACCAAGTGAATGGTCATGACTGACAGCTGGTTCTTCCATTGCCCCTGCTTTGGAGCCAGGGTGCCCCAGCTGCAAGTCTCTGTTTTAAACTAGCCAAAATGACCAGAAGCCTATCCCACTGCTGGCTTACCTGGGGGAAGAGCTTTCTGAAGGTTTTTTCTGAGATTGACTTGAATTTCTGTGTGACTCTGTTACACTTCCTAGTCATATGACTGTGACATGCCTTTTTCTTCTGAGTTTGTGTATACTCAGCATGGGGCCATCCAATGGATAGAAGCTGAAAAGCATGAATTATTTGCATTTGTTGACACAGTTGTCTAGACATTCCTTCAAAGTTAATGGTTTCTCAAGAAAATTCTTTTAATTCCATTGTATGATATTGTGCCATTGTATATCTTAAATGCCTCATAAGCTTCTTCAAAGAAATGGTCTGGTGCTTGGGTTATGAGTGAAGTATTTGTGTTTGCAGCTAGGAGATCTTTTCATAATTTACCCCTAAAGAACACAAATTTTTGATTTTCTTTTTTTCTTTTCCTTCCCCCTGTGCAATGCACAGAGACCTGCACAGAGAATTTAGGATGCTGAACCTTTATTGTTGTAAGCCAAGCTATGTTTTCTCTCTTGCTGCATTGGTAATGAATAGTCGCTTACGAGGACAAGAAAGTTGACAATTTTTTTTTTTTGCTAATTAAAAGGATCGGTATAGTAACAGAAACGCTATCTTAGCTCATTTGACAATCAATCACAACTTTTTTAAAAAATAATATTACTCTTTCTAATAAACTTATATAAGAAGGGAATTCTAAATACTATTTCTAGGCATTGAAGAGAAAGGAATGCAGGCATATATTTAAACATGCAGCCAGCACTGCATTTTGTCTGGGAGGTGAAGATTTCAGAAATGTGCTCTAGTCCAGACTGGGGGGTGTGCCCATCTGCAAAAACTGTGCTGGCAATTGTGCATTAAAATATTCAGTAAGGAAGGGAATAGGTCAATGTGGGATCGATATAAATGCAGAGCTTCCATGTGTGTCATGGTTAACATTGCAGCTAAAGGTGTGGCTGAGTGCAAACATCTCAGAGCAAGTCTTTAGCAAATGTAGATTATAGGAGCTCTGATAAGGCTGTAAGCCTTTGCACAAGCTGAAGATCTTCTATGTGACAATAAGCATGTGAAATTCGTATCCTTTTGCCTTATTAAAAAAAAATGTGCTTGGTTTACCTAGTCTGTTACTTCCAGTCCTGTGAACAACAGGAAAAAAGTAATCTGGTACCAATCCTCGGTGCTTTGCCTGATGGCCACTCCCTGTTGCCATCTGTATGTGAAACTATGGGGAGCTGACAGCATCACCCTGCTCAGAACTGGCACACCAATAAAAGGACCATGTGACAAAGGTATGGGAGGTGGCACATGCTGAATTCTTTCCTTCCCTGGGGGGAGATCAAGCTCTCCCTGCTGAGTATAGGTGAGGAGGCTGAGGGACACTGTCCACTGCCCATGTCCCCAGGGCTCTGCTCTCTTCCCACTGGGCAAGTGAGCTCACAGTTTGATCAGTCCATCTCTAGATAGCACAGGCAGATCCACCAACAGGCCTGTGAGGAACTGAAGAGTTCCTGGGCCAAATTCAAGGTTCCAGTTCCTTAAGCATTCTAAGTGGTAACTGGTTCCATATGGGAAAGAAATCCTCTGGGTTTAAAAACCCTGCTTGCAGCAGAGGACTGCTTCCAAACTCAGGACAGTTTCTTTTTGCTCTGCTTCCACAAACCTGCATTTCCAGAGACTATAGAGACTTTATCCCAATTCCACTGATGTTGATGACTCTTTCTGTTGGTTTTGAATGGTGAGACAACAGGCCCAGAGGCAGTGTTCCCTTTTTTAAAACATATAGCAGGAGTTCAAGCAGACAGTAGCTGACTGTGGTTGTGTCGATGCTAAATAGTCAGAACACTGCAAGTACCCTTACTGAGCTACCTCTGTGTACTGAATCTCTACCTTTCAGTACTTCCAACAACTTAGATTCCATTGAACACATCCTTTGTTTTTTGGGGTTTTTTTCACATTTAAGAATATTTCAAACTGTTTTACAATGTAGTTTTGTTAGTCTTTACAAAGTCCTTGTTGATTGCTTTGGGGCAGCTTAAATATTGTGTATGAGTGTTGGAGGTGTTGGTCTAAAGGGAATATCAAGCTAAACTGAAATACATATTTTAAATCCATGCTTAATGAAACTGAATTGTGTGCATCAATTCTGTCAAGACTGTTAAGATGTTTGTTTTATGACTTGTTATATGTCTTTAATAAACAATGGTTTTGAATTCAATTTTGTTAAAAGGCAAACAAGATAAAATTATTTATCCCCTAGGTCAGACTTTTACCTCTGTTATCTGTTTTATTCTTTTGTGGGTGTGCTTTTAAACTGTTTGCTTGTTTAAAATAAAAAAAGCCCATTAACTGTCTGGAAATACTTCATGAACTTGGGGAAAGTCCTCAGAATACTGCTAGTTGTCATCAATTGAAAGCTAATGCACTGAACCTAACCAGGTTTTCAGTAAAGATTTAGAATACTTGTGAATCTTTCAACTTCTTGTCTTTAAATTTAACTGATATTAAACATAATCAGATAAAACTAATGGCAAACGAGAACTTTGCCCATGTTACAACATGAAGATTTGCTTGATCATCAACACTTCCTCTTTTTGCATCTCTATAATCCCATCCAATAATAACAGAGGAAAAAAACCCACCCAAACAATAAAACAGCATTTCAGAGGTCACAGGCAATGTTAGGACTTTGTGTTGAATTACTCCAATGTTTTATTTCCCTTTTTGTGCATTACATTGAAAAGCTTTTGATGACTCCAGTAACTTATCAAGAGAAACAATTTTAATGTAGTTAAAATCAAAGATGTGGTTGTGTTTTTTCTCATTGATCCTGTAGTAAGTGTGAACAGGTTATGTGGTAGAAAGGCAGTCTCAGCAGAAGCTGCGCAGTTGTGCTTGTTCACGGAGCAGAAGGAGCTTGGTTTTACAGAAGTAGTCCCCTACGTTACTCTGGCAGTCAGGGAAAAAGGAGCTGTTAGTTTTATTTGTGTACATTTTTCTGTGGAAGTATCTTGACAGCAGGAGGTTAGAAGGCAAGATGAAATATGGTCTGTCTGCAAGCACATTGATTTATGTGCGAGTGCATACGTGCATAAGAGATGAGCAGTTATATATGTAGAAATGACTAGAAAGGGCCAAGTCCCTGAGATACATTTTTTTTTTGTGCAAGACTGCATATGGAGAAAGACCTACTTTTTTGATGTTACTCTGCCATTAAAAATGAAATTTCAGACACTGAACTGTGTTTTGTATTGAATCATAATCTCATACAGAACCCTTACAGCAGACAATCGCAGCTTTATATTTGTAAACTCTAGACTGCTTTGCACTTAAATAGATGTTGATGCATTTGGGAATTACAACACAGTAAAGGGCTAAATCATAGTTTCTCCATTTAGTTATAATCCAAATGCATTTATATTACTATTATTATAAAGTGCCAGGAACACAGGCAGTCCCTTGCAAACACATTAAATAGACAAGAGACTAAATTCTGCCCTTGGTTACACTTGCACATCTCCAGTGCAAGGTTGTTAAGCTGCAGAGCAGTCTCCCCGGGGAAGCTGTTTGAAGAGCCCTGCCATCGTTCTAACAAAGCTCGGGGATAATGTAGCACATGATGAGAGTAAATGAAGAGCATTTTACTTTAGATTTGATGGCCTGCCCTTTCTAGCATCTTGTTAACCAAATCTCTTTTGTCCCTATTTCCATGGGGTAGCCCCAGTCTCCCAGACCAAAACTTATAGTATCCTGTCAGAACAGTATCAGGAGAGGGACGTGCTCTCCTCTTTACCATATTCTTGCTTTAACCACACTATTGCTCATGATCATTAGACTGTGGCTTCTACAAGGAGGCATTTTGACTTTAATTCCTCCAAGCGGAGGTGTCCCATTCCTGTAAAATTCTCATTCAACAGAGAGCACCCTGTGGGATGGTAAGGAGTCTTCTGGGGTTGCATGGACAAGCTGTGCAAGACTGGAGAGAGCAATGCTCGGAAATGCAGGTTGGAGGCATTGCTCCAGGCAAGTCTGCTTTGTGCTGGCATCTGAAGCTGCAGCAGAGGTCATGAAAGCAGCACCTGGATTGTTCCTCTTGCCAGAAAGGTGGAGAGTGAGATCTTCAGTGAGAAGTGAAATTAAATTTATTAGTGATTAAAAGGACAAGAGAGATGTGTTGGAAACAAGGAATGCCAATGAGGCCTCTCGACTGCTCCCCTAAGCAAATTGCAGTCTCGGTGGAGCATCAGCTTCTCAGTCCATCAAATTGCAGTAATCAAGTCTGGAGCTGATGGCAGCATGAGTCACCACTTAATTTTCTCATCAGTGGAGGCCAAGTTTTCAAAATATTTTTAGATGCATTTCCACAGAGATTTCTGCCAGCCAGTGACCTATAGAGTGACAAGAAAATGAGCAATGGCTGCTGCTGAATCAGGTTTTGCTCCCTGGCACCTACCCTTCTGACCACGGTCAGGGGAAGGGAGGGCAGGTAAACCAAAGGCTTTTGGAATTATTATGTAGAAAAGAGCCCTGCTGAGCTGATAGAAACACCTGGATTTGTTAAATAACAAAATAACCACTGAATTCTTAGGCTGCCTGGTAGGTTGAGATGAACTGTGGCTGTTGCTAGACCCAGCCAGAAGCAGGTGTGAGATTAGGAACTGATTGTGATCCGTGCTCCAAGGGACAAGCCTGTACCCAGCAGCTGCAGCAGCCCATGGAAGAGGCCACACATCTAAGGATCCCATGCTGGTGCATCTCATCCACTCTTTGTGTGTTCCAAACTGCCACTGGCACAACCATTTGTCACCCAGGTAAGAAAAAGGAAAAAAAAAGCCCGTGGGTGGACTACATCTAGTATGGTAGTCACAAAATCAAAGACTTGCAGATGTTGGCATGCTGGTGCTGGTTCATCTCTGTAAGGGAAAACTTGCTATTCATGGTCAGTTTTCTTATGAAACAATTCCAACTTCTAAGGGAAATCAGCTGTCTTGAAAGGGAAGAAAATGGGCTTCCTGAAGGAAAGACAATTTTATTGATAGGATTAAAAAATTATGGAGGTCATGTGAGAACTGGCCTTCTGCCAGGAGATATGCAGGAAATAAAATTTGAGAGTCCTGTGACAATAATTGGGTATGAAATTCTATTGACAAAAGCTTTTGCAGTTCTGTGCTCCCTCTGTTCTTTAGCATTGTGACTGCAGTCCTTCCCTATTTCAATCCTTTGTCTGCTGCACAGCCCGTACCCAAGGTGTCACAAAATTGTTTTATTTCCCGGTGCCTTCCCTGTATAGTTTTGCCACTTCTTGTCAACACTGTTTGATGAAGTGATAAAATGTCTTTTCCCCCTTTTTTGGTTTGGTTTTTTTGTTTTGTTTTGTTTTGGGGTTTTTTGTTTGTTTTGGTTTTTTTTTTTTGTTTGGTTGTTTTTTTTTTAGCTTCTCCCAGTTAGCTGTCCCTAACTGAACCTGGTGTCATCACCAAGATGATGCTCTCATCTCTTCTCCAAGCTCTCTCAGAGACCCTGTCCTGTAGCCAAGAAACCAGGGCAGCCTTCCAAGATGATGCTTGGGGAAGCAGAACTCAGCTTTTTGTGCTGACACTGAACAACTTAACCCATGCAAATTACAGTTCTTGTGTTCTTTGTTGGGACTCGCAGCTCCCCTGGAAGGGAACACGCACATGATGCAGACCTGAAGTTCACTGCTGGATCCATTAGAGTCACTGTCAGTCCTTTGGGCAATCCCATACTGTTGTTGACATATTTTGACAAGTTCTCCAGCAAATTCTCACTTGTTCTGTTTCATAATATTGCTTCAGATTAGAGAAATGTTGGGAGAACCTCTATTTTTCTTCATAAAAATTACAAAGAAACCTTTTTTGATCTATTTTAGGTCTCTGTTTGTTTGAAAAATTAACTGTAATTTCCCAGAAGTGGCTCAGGACTACTATATTTGCCTCACACATTCACTCTGCCCCTTCCCCAAAACATAAAATCTTTCAGGTACCTCACAGCAAGTTGCATAAAGCCCTTTTTTAGAAAACAGCTACAACATCTGTTTATCTGGTTCAATTCCCTGATAAATAAAATATATCCCAGAGGCATAATAGCATGCTAAAAATAAGAGTATGACACAATTTGAGCCAGCTAATCTGGTAACTCTCTTTGCTGCAGCTCACGGAGTGTTAATGTGAGAAGCCTGTATCTTTCCAGCCCGGCTGTCTGTGAACATCACGCGTGGATCTCTCCCAGAGCCAGAGCCAAATCCCACAGTGCTATGCCATCCTGTGCTCACAAAATTCCTCCCTCTGGCCTCTCCTGGTGTAAAAACATAGGGGAATTAATTGTGATAGGTGAGATTTTGTGTGAGTCAGTGAGCAGAACAGACGCGCTGCAGTCAGCAGAGCCCGACTCGTATCGTGTTTGCGATCAGGTAATGCCTATTTGTGACACAAAACACAAACTTGTAACCTTAATATCAAAAAAACCCAACAAAATTCAAATCTTGTTGGTATCAGTTTTTCAGACAATTTTTTGGTAGGGCTTTTTGTTTTGTTTTAAAGTAAGGTGTGTAATATGTGTAGAAAAACTCCTCCATGTGTATCGTGATATATATTCAATCATTATCCTCTATGTTCTGTAATTTGATCACATATTTTTAAGGAATATATTTTGCTTATCTAACTCTCCACTTTCAACAGCAAACTCCCTCAGCTAATTAATCCCGTTGGAATTTTTGTATTTCAGTTGAATATGAGCCTTGAAATTTGGTATATGCATAAATATGCTTCAGTGTATGGCAAGCAGCAGCTTCCTATGTTTAAAAAATAAATTTAGTGAGAAATTTCAGTATCTTTTAATACTGAAAATAAAAATAAAATTTAGTCTTTTAAGATGGCACAGTGAAATTCTTTGGACAGCTGCTACTTTGAATGTCTTTTAAGTTTTTTCCAGAAGCCTTAACTTAGGAGCTTATTCTCTCAGTACCAAATATTTGCTCTGAACAATCCCAGAAGCATAATACATTAGTAGAAAGAAAAGAGTATTTATGGCCAATAATTCAGCTGTTATAAATTATGACTATAAAGAAAGAGAAAAGGGTTCCTTTTTAAAACTTGCTGCCAGATTCTGGTACAGCAATGCTGAGTAAGGTAAGTAATGTTCTTTTGATTAACAGTCCAGTCTTGAGTAGTTTTCATTTAAAGAAGATTTTATTAAGCATTTTTCTCAAACTCATCTTTTTTGTTCTGTTTTGAACAGACTTCCATCTGAAGAAAACTCTCAGTGACTTTTTAGCCTACATTAAATTCCCACTGACAAACAGATGAGAATTATTATTAATTTTCTTCAGAAAGAACTAATAGGCTTTGCCAAATAAATCATGCAGATCCTAAGTGTGCTATTCATCTCTTCTGAAGATTATTGCTTAAAAGCCATGATAGTTGCCCTTTAAAAATCAAAAGTCAAATGAGACCTTTGACTTGAAGTGAAAAATTTGGACTGACAGTTGTCCTGGGCCTTATTATCGTTTGGTTTTTTTGCAGTTTGGAAAATGAGAGCTGGCAGACATGGATTCTTGGTAAGTGTGGTTTCTTAGTTTCTTGGGAACTCGACCACACATGGAGAGTGGAGGTAACTGGTTTGTGTTAATGAATGGCTCAGTTATTTATCCCTCCCCAGTATTATGGAGCAGTCCAAGTCTCCTGAGAAGCCAGAGCTGACAGTGGAGTTGAACATCTTCAACTTGTACACCCTTTGTGTCTGTGTGTCACACATAGCCCAGGGCCCTGAAATATTCCAGCATCTTCCACTGTTTCAGTTTCCTCTGTTCTGGAAGTTATAGGTACTTTATGCTCCTCTTATCTTTCAAGAATACACCGTAGGTAATTATTGTAGGTAATGTTTACTTAATTAGCTTTTTGTTGATTTGATGCAGTCACTGGTGCTTCTGCAGCACACATTCCATCATCTCTTTGATTTTTTCCTAATTAATGGAGGAGTCTGATCACTCACTTCCAACTAGTTTTTAAGTACCCTTGATTATTTTTTTAATTGTGTTTTGGGAATTGATTTAGAGTTGAAACATGTCTCAACTAATTGCAAGACATAATACCACTAAACCGTATGAATTAACAAATACTAATATGTACTTAACTTCTGTCCTAGATACCAGCGTTTGTACCCACATGCAGAGGATGCTGCTATAGGCTGAAAGTAGAAGACAGGAACAATGTAGTTTATCCAAAGTCTGTATTTCTCTAGTCAATTTCAAATCAACATGAGACATATATCCCATTCAGATATTCATCTGTTCAGCATCTTTACCAAAAAGACAACTTTCTAGACGACTCTTATGGCAGCAGAAGTTGTGATTCTAGCTGACATTACTCCATTAACATTGTATGAGATTTCTCCAAATGTTGAAAAAAAAAGAAAAAAACACCAAAAACCACCCCACAACCCAAAAGTAACCAAACAAAAAAATCTCCAAAAACAACAACAACAAAGAAACACCCACATAGTTTTAATTTCTCCTGTTTGTCACTAAAATGATGCATTATAAATTTACCAAGTCATAAAAACCAGCATCATTTCATATTCTGGGCACACTATTAATTTTCACAGGCAAATATGTGTTTAGAATCGCTGTCTAAATTAGGTGTGTTTGAACACTGAATGCAGTTATTTTTCAGTATCTTCCATGCATGAAGTTTAGCTACCTTGTTGTATCAAAAATCCATCTGTACTGGCAAACTAACAATTTTTTTTTTAAAAGTTTGAAGAGGAAAGGGGGAAGGAAGAAACCCATGTGTGACCTCTGGTGGTTTTAAGACTTACTCAAAATATTGTACCTTTATCAATGATTAAATGACTCTCCTTTTTAAAATGCATTGAGCCCTCATTTTTATGTGGATGGATACTACTACACCAGAAATTCAACCTCTCACTGAGAAAAAGGGTGATCATAAGAATGGGGAAACAACTCAGATAAGTAAAACCAATGCAAATGCAAACCTTTTGCCAACTCCTTGGAAGAAATTGACAATCTGAAGATGTGTAAACACTTGTGGCCTACATTTCCCAAAATAAGAAATGATGGCAGATGCTCAGCTGGCACTGACACACCAGGTAACCATCACTCTGGGAGGACAGGTACTCTCTGAAAACTGGGCACTTTTAATAGCATTGAAAAGAAAGTGCTTAAACACTGAGGTGTCCAAAAATTTTATTTGGTTTGCAAACACAGATTTTGACTCTTTTTCAAGCTTCTATTTTTTTCTTCTTTCTATGTGTCTTATGTGTCTTTTCCTTGCTCTGTCTGAAAACACAAAAAGGGGTAGAATGTACTATGGAACTAGAATAATATGTGTATACACGCATATTAATTGTATACATCTGTATCAGTCAGCAGGTTAATTTTTAGATGCCATTTTGATTACATATTTTCTTTTTTGTTTGTTTGGTTAAGGATCTTCAGGAGGTTTTCAGAATATATGGGTTGGGATGGAAAGCAAAGCCAGATTTTATCAGATATCTCTCAATGCTTCTTAATACCGTGTGTTTTCATCAGTGTTTTCTCTACGCTTTGTTGTTTGTAGGCAGCACTTAACACTTTATAGTCCTTCAGAGAGAGTGCTGACTGTGGCTGAGAAGTCATCCTGGAGAGCAGGATCACAGGTGTTTTTCATTTTAGATACACAGGCCCAAATACCATACAGACATGACCAAACTAACTTTTACTTAAGTACTGCATGATAGGAAAAGTCAGTCAAATTGTCATATTTTAAAGAATGAAAGCAAAATTGTCCGTCTTGCTGACAAATGCATCTGCAGTTCCCTGTGCCCCAGGGCCTGCACACCCTCATCCCACAAGCAGGTGCCTACATTAAAGCTGGAGAGGGATTTTTTTATAAGAGCAAGTAGTGGTAGAACAAGAGGGAATGGTTTCAAAGTGAAAGACAGCAGCTTTAGAATAGATATGAGGAAGAAATCTCGAGGGTGGTGAGGCCACAGGCACAGGTTGCCCAGAGAAGCCATGGTTGCCCCATCCCTAGAAATGTTCAAGGCCCAGTTGGATGGAGCAGCCTGGTGTGGTGTGAGATGTCCCTGCCCGTGGCAGGGGTTGGAACTGGGTGGTTGTTAAGGTCCACTCTGACCCAAACCATTCTATGGTTCCACGTTGCTCCCTGTGCTAGGGGCCGCAGAGAACACGGAACCGGCTGCTCTGTGACATCAGCCCAGGGCTGAGGGCACCGCGGCACTGTGGCTGCGGCTGTGCTGGTGCACAGAGGCTTTGCTCTCGCAGCTGACACGAGCCACAGGCAGCAATGCTGCTGCTCTTCCTCCTCGTCCTGCTGGCCACATGCAGGCCTGTGCAGGCCATGTGGAACACCTGCGAGTAAGTGGCCCCCGGCTCTGCGAGGGAGCTTGGGCAGCACTTTGGAGCGGGCCCACTTGTTCTCCGCAGCCAGGCCACAACATGGGGAAGCCTCAGTTCCTTGTGAACAGGCGCACACCCTGTTGCTTTCCTGGCCTGCTGTCCCTGCACACCTTGTGGGGAGCTTCTGCTGGAGCAGCAGCAAGCCATAGAGCAGGATGGAAATTACTTTCTACTTGCAGAGGGAGCTGTGGGATCCAGCCCTTGACTTATGATGATGAGCGAGGCATGACACGCGTCGTGGGTGGCAAAAGTGCTGAGGCAGGGACCTGGCCCTGGCTTGTCAGCATCCAAGATACCTCCGTTTCAGGCACGGGGCATCTGTGTGGAGGGTCCCTCATCAGCGTACAGTGGGTCCTTACAGCAGCCCACTGCTTTGCCGAGTCCAGGTAAGGAGGAGCAGGAAATGGGGATATCCTCACAACATCAGCAGGTGCCCTGTCAGCAGTGCCATATGCTCCTCCCATCCCGTTTCTTTGCAGCGTGCCCAGTGCCTGGGCAATGCAGAGCCCAACTGAGAAATTGCTCAGGAGAAGGCTGGGCACATGCCACTACTTCCTAGCAGGCTCCGGCTGACATTCCCAGAGCCTAAGGCATGCTAGAGCAGTGACTGCCTCCATAGTGCTGCTTTTCTCTGCCTTGAGAAGCAGAAGGCTGGTCACTGCTGGGCTGCCACAGCTCCAAGCTCTGCTCCCCCTCACCCCACTCTCCATGTGCCTTCAGGAACCTCAGTGCCATGCGCCTGCTGATCGGGGCAACCCAGCTGACCGAGCCGGGCCCTGAGGCTGAGGTGCGCCTGATCAAGCGGCTGCTGATTCACCAGGAATACAGTTCTGCCGACCAGAGCAATGACATTGCGCTGCTGGAACTGAACGAGCCTGTCCAGTGCAGCCCCTATATCCAGACTGTCTGTGTGCCCAACGGCACGCTGAGCGTGGAACAGCTGGACACCTGCTATGTTGCTGGCTGGGGTGCCACCACTGCAAGATGTGAGTTTCCAAAAAATGGAGGGCAAGCTCAATACACTGGGAGGATGGGTTGTGCTTCCTGACAGCAGAGTCAGGCTGCCCACTCTCTAAAGGCAGCAGGGACAGAGAGCTCCAGCACCTCTGCAGAGGCAAAGCCAAGCCCTAGGGAAGGGGAAAGTGGCAGCAAGCTGCCAGGTCCTCATTCCTTTCTGTGCTCACAGCTCAGACATCAAGTGATGTCCTGCAGGAGGCCAAGGTCCACCTTATCAGTGTCCAGATCTGCAACAGCAGCGAGTGGTACAATGGAGACATCCACACCCACAACTTGTGTGCTGGCTACCCAGAGGGTGGTGTTGACACCTGCCAGGTAGGAGTGTGTGTCAAGTTACTCAGCCCCCAGCAGCGCAGGCAGCACCGCCCCAACACGGCCCAGCCCCTGGTTTCTCTAGCCAGTCGCTCACTCAGCCCCGGCTCCCCACCTTTGCTGGGGCTTCCCACCCATTCCCCATCTGCAGGGCCTAGCCCAGGGCCTCCCTTGTACCAGAAGCCTGGCACTCTGCCCAGAAAGCCCTGCTAGTGCTCTTGGCAGCCCAGAGGTCCAGCTGCCAATGCTGGAACATCTGTCCTCTGAACATCCAGGATCACTGTCCAGAGCCAAGACACAGCCTGACTTCGTAGGCCCTCAACCCACCACCAGCTACACTTCTGGAGGTTCCAGCACCTGAGCAGAGCCTTGCACTGCTGGGAATACAGCTCTGGCAGGGGCTGTGAGAGAGAAGGAGGTGGCCCCAGTGCTGACAGGGGCCACCCAACACCACCTTAATCTTCTCTGCTATGCTGCAGGGTGACAGCGGAGGTCCACTCATGTGCCAGGACAACAACGCTGACTTCTTCTGGGTCGTTGGTGTGACTAGCTGGGGAAGAGGCTGCGCCAGAGCAAAACGTCCTGGAGTATACACTTCTGTTCAGCACTTCTATGAGTGGATTCTGGCCCAGATGGAACTGCTTCCACAAGTAGAAGATTCTCAGGCAGGGACTTCTACAACCATCTCAGAACGCTGGACTCATATGAACGCTCCGTGGCCCACTCTTAGGCCATTCCCGACAGTACTCCCCACTCTTAACCCATGGCCAAGACCGCCTCCCACTCTTAAGCCATTCCCGACAGTAGCAGGGTGACAGCGGAGGTCCACTCATCCACCTCCCACTCTTAAGCCATTGCCAACAGCATATCCCACTCACAAGCCATTGCCGACAGCATTCCCCACTCTTAAGCCGTTGCCGACACTACTCCCCACTCTTAAGCCATGGCCAAGACCACCTCCCACTCTTAAGCCATTGCCAACAGCATTCCCCACTGTTAAGCCATTCCCAACAGCATATCCCACTCTTAAGCCATTGCCAACAGCATATCCCACTCACAAGCCATTGCCGACAGCATTCCCCACCCACAAGCCATTTCCAACGGCATACCCCACTTCTAATCCATGGACAACAGCACTGCCTACTCAGAAGCCAAGTATGATGCCAACACCAGTGGAAGAAACTGACAACTGCCCATTTCCACTCAAGAAGCTGATAGAATTCTTCACTAAGGTCCAGGGGCTCCTGAAGGACATAATGGGAATTACAGTTTGAGCAGGAGAACAGACAGGATCCAGTGCAGGTTCCATGGGACTGTGACCATTTCCTGCTGAGGCAACGCCTGCTGATCCAAAGGCCACCTCAGTGCCAAAGGCCTGCTCTGTCCTGCCCACATTGCTTGTCTGCATGTATGCAAATGCTAACGTTGACTTAGTTGCTGAAATAAAGTTGCCTATATTTGCTGTTAACCATGCTTTCAGCCAATCTGGTCTCCTGAGCAAGGCAAGGACTTCCTTGCTCAGGACCTGCAAAATGAGGCTGTGCCAGACCAGTTGGGCACAAGGGGTCCAAAAGGCTAGAATTGTGCCTGGTCAGAGAGGAGAGTGCTTAGAGCCACCACAGGATGCAGACTGGCATATCAAGGCTAGGAAGAGGACAGGAGAAGAGAATGCCACATGCAGATACCTTGGGGGTGAACACACTAATGCACACAGGCTGGTGACTAGGGCCTGGCAAAAGTCTTAGCTAACGGAGCAGGACCTTGGAAGCTCCTGAGCATAACAAGCAAAATTGCTGACTGTCACAAAGACAGGGAGAAGCTGACAGGAGCTACAGTGCCCTAAAAGGAAGAGCAAGATTTCACAGGTAGCAAAGGGACATTGATGTGTGAGGCAGCCACACTTCAGAAATGTTTAAAGGAAGAGTTGGGGTCATTCTGGGGAGAAGAACCTGGTAGGAGCAGAAGGACCCAGGAAACTGCATCTGTAATGCCATGGAAGGCTGAGGTGAGCTAGTTAACAGCACCTGCAACACCAAGTCTGTTCACAGGTGGGACAAAGCTTGGATTCAGGGGGGAAAGACAGCAGGGAGGAGAGAAGGGCAGAGACAGGAGTTGAGGAAGATAAGAGGGATGTGTAAGCATGGCAGATAGGGAGAAGGTAGGATCAAGGAGCCAGTTTCACAGAAACAAGCTGTATCCTTGGCCTCAAATTCCGGGTACCTCAACTGCTCTTGTTAGTGTGGGCCCAGAACAGCACTAGCCCTTGTAGACATCAAGGACAGGGAGCCTCCCCAGAGGGTGTTGCTGTGGCTAACGTGGCCAGCATGGACTGTGCTGCATCCATGTTTCCCATGCTTTACATGGAAAGGATGACACTGCTTGGGTATCTCTGGCATATCTGGCTTTTGCTGTACTGCTCGCCTGCCATGGCTGTAACCAGATTGGACAAGTGCATGCTGTCTGCAGGAGCCACGTGCTCTAGTGGGTGCTTTTTGGGAAGGAGTTGCTGGCAAGCAGCTGCAGAGAGCAGGGTGGCAGTGAACCTCCCAAAGAAACCATGATGCCACACAGGGTGTTTTCCTGCAAGCTGTTAGCAGGAAGTTCAGGGAGCCCCTGCAAACATAGGGACTAAAATAAAACTGGAGAGGGACTTTTTTTACAAGGCCAAGTAGTAATAGGACAAGGAGGAATGGCTTTAAAGTGAAGGTAGATTTAGAATAGATATTAGGAAGAAATTCTTCTCAGCCAGAGCAACTCTGTGACTTCAAAGTTGCATTCAAAGCAAATGTCACAACCATCTCCTCCTCAGAGATGGAAAAACCTGTCACAGTCATTACCGTGACACAAGCACCTACCAGCAGCTTCCAACTGCTCATTCAAATGCCAAGTGACAGGCAGATGTTTCCAATAAGAAATACAGCCCTCTCAGAGCCTTTGGTTGCATCACCCACCAGGACAGCATTGCCTCAGCCTTCTCTGGCCAGGGCTGTGACCTGCTGGAGTCACTTGAGCTCAGCCGGGCTCAGCTCTGACCACGGGCCCCAGACAGACCGCGTGGCACAGCTGGAACTGGATAGAGCTTTGCTTTTTCTTGTCATAGACGTCTTCGTTAGTAGGAAGCTGTCAGGAGAAGGGGACACAAGACAATTTACACCCTGCCTAGTGTTTTCCCAGCAGCATTTGTGTAGTGGATTTCTGGAAGAAAAAAATCCCTACAAACGGCAGTTGGGAATTTGAAATAGCACCGAGGACAACTATGCATGCTCTGTAGCGGCTTGATAATTAAGACAGAGTATAAGCCATGTAAGTTGAAATGTCACTGACAAGGATTACAAGCCCTCCCTCCACCCGAGCGCTCCCGCCGCGCCGGGACCGGCCCGGAGCGCGGGGCCGCCATCGCCGGGACAACGCTGCCCCCTGGCGGCGGCGGGCGGGAGCACCCGGGATTGGGATGCATCCCGCGGCGTGGGCCCGCACGGACCTGCCCGGGAGCGCAGGTACTGCACGATTCCTGCCCGGAGCCGTGCGGGCATAGACGCTGCAGGCAGCCGCTGCCTCTGACACGTCGCGTTGGTGCTGCCTTAGACACTGGCAATTACTGTTGACACCTCACTTCGACTGGGTTAAATATTTTCCCACTCCGAGGCCTGTGTTTGCACAGGAAGGATCAGCAAGTCACGTCTGCTGCCGTTCCCTCTGCAGCAGCTGCCCGATGTCCTTGGTACCTGGCCGTCAGTTCTTAATGTACATCAACATGCGCTGATATACAGCCAGGCTGATCTTTGACTCACCTTTGGAACAGTGACACATTTTCTCAACAACAAATTATACTTTGACATTAGAAGGTGGCAATCTGTAATGGATATTGCAATCTGAAGATTGAAAGAGACTATCTGTGATCTTTGTCCTCAGCCAAGTAAGCTGGAGTCTCTCTTCCCTCCTACACATTATTTGATTGTGGGACATAACCTTGGGATGTACTAATAATCATTAGTCAGAGCTGATGTATCCGTTATGGGCCTGCCCTGCTCAGGGAGGGAGACGTTCTCTAGAACAGTAGTAAATCAGCAAAACATGCACTTAAATATACAGTAAAATGTGGTTTGAGACACGGTCCTTCATTCATCATGTAGTGAAATGTTTTATTGAGAGAGTCACACACACACTAATGAGGAAAGAGGGCTGCAGAGACATTACCTGTGAAGGGGAAGGAGTTCAGTGGCAGGAAGGGGCTGGGAGAGATCTCTGAGCAGCTCCTGGTCGAAGGGAAGTTGTGACTCCTCAAGTCCTTCTCTGCCCTCTCGTAGCCTTGGACGAGCTGGCAGGAGAGAGAAGGGAAGGCAAAGGAAGGAAGGGAGCCCTGTAGAGCTGTCCAGACACAATGAGCCTTAAGGGCCTGGCAGGGGCAGTGAAAGGGTTCAGCTTGCCAGGAGGAGTGAGGGGTCTGTTCTGCTGTTCACCAGCTTTGCAGGTCAGGCTGCTACTTTGTCATTTGTTTTTGCTGCTAAGCAGCTGTCCTTTTGGAGTTGAATGTTGCAGGAATTGTTAAAGCATTGTCTCCTTTTCTTTTTTATAGGTATTTGTCATTATTATTTAAACCTGAGTGAATAAATAGCACGTGCATCTGCTGAATGTTTTACTCTCTGGGTTCCTGACCTTGCTGTTTTACCTTCCTTGGGTTTTGTGGTCCTGAGTAGTTGCAGAAACTGTGCCAAAAGGGCTGGCCAAGCCAGTCAGATCTCTCAAATGCCTGGGGCCGTATCCAGCACTGATCTGGGAGAGCTCAAACATCCATGCTGGCCATGATTGCTAGGTCCACAGGGCCCTGGGGCTGCTTCCATGAGTCTTGTCACCCTTTTTGGAGCTGGCCAAATTGGTGAATGTCTGGCTTTTTTTACTTACTAGTGACAATTCAACCAATGCAGGAAATGTCTGTGATGTCCAAGCTTTGGATCAACTCTCTTGCTTAATGCAACCTCTCCACATTTTGTTATTTCTAAATTTTTTTTTTACTTGAGTTAAGATAGCTCAAGCATTGCTATAGCCATAGACATTTTTACTGCCAAAACTATGTTTGATGCCTGTTTGGCTGGTCAGGAGATAGGCGCAGGATAGGTGTGCATTAGCTGCTTTCAGTACTTCTGACCCCAAACCATGTCACTTTGCTGAGGGATGACAGCCTGATGTGGGCCACAGGTGACTGCAGGCTGAGCTGCCCTGGGAGAACTGAGATCCCCAGTCCCAGCAGAACTTCTGTGACCAGCCCAGGCATGCACCTAGTGAGGGAAACAAGGCAAGTCTTGCACTTGTCTCTCCAGTAAACATTAGAACAGTTTGTGCCTTTGTTTTCCTGATTCTGATGTTTTTTCTCTGAAATCTGTTACAAGTATGAGCTAGTAACAGACTAATTTCCATATAAGTAAGGCAAGTCAGTTAAGAATGGGGATGTTTGTATGGTTTGCCTTTTAATAAATTAACCAATGCTCATGTTTTTAAGAGCCTTAAGAAGAGATAAGACCTCCATTCCTCCTGTCATGGCAACTGCAACAAACCGAACATCATTCAGAAGTCAAGAAAAAAACACAGGCACTTTAGGTCTCAGCCAAGAGAGCTGCAAAGTAGCAAAATTCATTACTAATTCAGAGGAGCTGTATCCCTCAGAGCTCACTATTACTGTTCTTACTACTAATAATACTGGAGCACGTCACTTTAGCAGAAGGCAGAGTTTGGCAGAAGGCAGAATGGTGTCGAAGTGCCACTCTCCCAATCAAACATTTCTGTGAGGCCTTTCCTTGCTCTAGTCAGCCTAGAAAGAAGCAATGCTGGGTTGTGGGCAAAGAGCTGAGGAGAGGAAGGTTCTGGCTTTACAGCCAGAGCAGTCTGATAGCATTAATCCCAGAGAGACAGTGAAAGAGGCCATAGGTATTTGTAATTTATTCATAAACAGCTATGCCATCATAAGAAACTTTTTAAAATAATATGTGATAGTTCTTTA
This sequence comes from Toxostoma redivivum, assembly GCA_013397375.1. Lineage (NCBI taxonomy): Eukaryota > Metazoa > Chordata > Aves > Passeriformes > Mimidae > Toxostoma > Toxostoma redivivum. The sequence goes on along the minus strand of VXBI01008664.1, from coordinate 1,765,602 downwards.
AATATTTAAGAGTTTGTTGACCTATTTTCTCAGTTAAATTAGGATTTTTTTTGGCTGCATTAACAATGACTTGAATGCAGTCTGTTTTAGTCACTACACAGTTCAGCTACACTGGCTTACAGAAACATGATTTCTTTCTAAGGCACACGACACTGGAGAGGAATGCCATTGTAAGTGTCTAGATGTGTACTTAAAAACCTGGAGACTTACTAGTAGGTGGGGCATAAGCTCAATTAGTGAATATAAAACCATTCACCTGGCATCCTTCTGAGTCCTAAACCAAACTTTGTCTTTTCAATTACAGCACTACCCTTGTTTTTTCTGCAGCAAAGGGCTACAGTGCAGTTGCTCTTCTCTTCGAAGTGCAATGGTTAAGAGCATCAAGCTCATCTCTGCAAGCTGCATTTGTGAGTACACTTCTTTTCTAACTCATTTATTTTGCCCAGGGCTCACTGGGCCTAGAAGTGAAATTGATAAAAATTTGTCCATGTGTGCAGCACAAATGTCACTGATCACAGTGCAGCAGTATGGTCAGAAACCAGCTCTTTCTGAATGCTAATGGAAGGCACTGTTAACAAAAGCTGCACTCTGTGCATCATGCTGGAGCTGAAGCAGGAGAACTCATGTCCCACCTGTCTCCTCTGAAGTCAGTGGTAAGGAAAGGGAGGATGTGAGAGCAGGGCTTTGACTGACTATCCAGTATGGAGATGGCCACAGGGCCCTCCTGACAAAGGGGAAGCTGTCACCAGGAAGGCTGGGTGAACCACCAGAGTCCTGTCATTATCTGCTTGGTTCAGGGGGATTGCTGTGGGCTGTGAATTAGGCTGCCGCACCAAAATGTAAGTTTGTCCCCCACTACATGGCTTGGGAATGATCAGCTCTGAGCCGATCCACCCTAGAAAGGACACCAGAAGGGTCAATTCCTGTTCTCTGAAAGGCTCTAAAATGTATATCTCGAGAGGATCATTATCAGGTCTATTTCTGGCTCTTTTAAAGCTGCAGTAAAATAAAACTTTACCCTTGCTGTTGTCACCTGCCCTTCTTACGAGGTGTCCAGGAGCATACTGTTTTCCACTGGTTGCTTTAGGGGTCTCCTACAGAAAACCACATGGTCAGAGAGAAGTTTGCACAAACTCAGAACACAGGGATGCTGTTAAGTTCCCATGCAGCCTTGGCAGGACATCTCCAAAGTGACCTGGGAAGGGTACTTCTCAGTCCATGTTTCTGCACAGTGTCACTGAGCTGACTCAAAGTAAAAGACTAAATAAATGTTGGTTGTCAGGCTTCAACAAGCTTCTTCATCAGGTGCAAATGGACAGGAAAGATTTTCTTCCATTTACACCTGATGAGGAGGCATGTTTCTCCCCCAAAAGCTGGTGTCTGTCATCCTGTGTTTCACTCCATGGATCAATTCAGCGTTCTTGGGATCAATGTTCTCCACTAATGAGTTATTGCTTTTTATTTTCAAATTGAAACTTGAAATCTTGTGGCAAATATTTGTCATCCAAGGGATACCAAGTGTACAGAGTCAAACCTGTAAGCTCTTAAATGAGAATAGTTGGGTTTGTAGTTCCTAGAAAGAAATATAACACTAGAAACTTTTTTTTCTGAGATTAAACAAAAGTCAATACCACAGTGCAGTGGAAGAATTTCTATTTTAGGCTACACTCTTAAGGCAACAGAGGAAGTGTATGTCATGGCCACAGTGACAGCTAATGAGCAAATATACAATATTAATTGCAGTAAATGTAACACACTGAGCAATCTATCAGCTTCTATTTTCTCAGCAGCTGTAGCTTAGATACTTTTGCCTAACACCTCTGTCTGAACTGGCTGCTTTGGGTTTGTTTGCCTGTATGGCAGCACAAAGAGGGACTAAACCACCATTGTCTTCCTCCCGCTGCTCGAGGGGCTGACCCAGTTGCAGTGAGCTTGCAGCAGCACGAAGCTGTTCTGGCGGATCTTTCGGAAGTGCATCACCTCCCCGTCCTCCGTGATGGTGATGACGTCAGGCTCGGGCTCTCTGAAGGACACCTCGGCTCGCTTGTGGCAGTGCTGGGCACAGACACAGCGCAGGGCAGCTGCCAGCGCCAGGCCCAGCGCAGCCGTGCACACCAGGAGGATCCCGAGTTGGGCTGCAAGGAGTCGGGGTCCTCTGCCTGGACCTTCCCCTTTCCCGGCAACAGCAGATTCGGGAGCTGCTCTGGTCACCCATGGCAGGGTATTCCCAGCTGCCTCCTGCTCATCCTTGTCCTCCTCACCCTTGGTGCCTGCCTCCTCTGCCTGCGGTGCCAACTCTCTTCCTGCCATTTGCCTTGAAGCCGAGGACAAATTGCCAGCAGTGCTGGCATCACCAAGCCAGGCTGTGGTTGCAGCAATGTCACCCAGGTGAGTGCGCATATGCAGGGTAGAGGGAGACGCTGTCACACTTAGGGAGGCTTTCAAGATGGTCCCATTCTCAGTACTGCCCTTTGAAAGCAAAAACATGCCAAAATATGCAGTGAGGGAAGAGAAAAGGGGGCTGATTAAGTTCTCACTACCTACCTCATTGAACAGTTCAACTCTGTTTCTCATGTCCATGTGTCTCTCTGGCTTTAGATTAACTGCTCTCTATTCCCTGTTTACTCAGTGGCTTTTAGAAAATGAAGCAGATACAACCATGCTCTATCCTTACCAGAACTGCCACAGGAGGAACAAAGCACTCGAGTCAGTCCCAGGAGCCAAGGCAATGTGGGTTGGAGGGGCAAAGGTGAAGGGCACAGGTGGAGAGGAAGGTCACTGCTTTGTCTAACTAAACATCTGCAGTTCCTCTTGTGGTGGTGGTATTTTTCACAGGCATCATTATCACAAAATAATATCACTTAATAAACAGTTCCCACCTTGAGTGGCACCAGGGTCATGCTGAAAGGGCAGGTGTGATCTTCCCAGCCAAGCTGCTTGTGTAGGCTCACATGGGCCCACTGGGATTCAGTATTGCCCTTCTGAGGCTATGTTGTGTATGGACATGGGAGACTTGGGATGGCCTTTGCCATCAGCAGTTTTGGGGCATTCACATGCAACCTATAAACTCTCCCCAAAGCCTGTCTTGCTTTCTCAGTTTACATAGCCAGTCTGAAATCCTCTGCCCCTCTGTGCTGCTTAACCATCCATTTTAGTGGGAATGACAGTTCCTGCCTGGACCTGTTTCTGGGGATTGTCTGGTTCCATGCACCTTATTTTAACTGTCACAAAATGCCAGCTGCTCCACACTGGTTCTGCAGCCCAGGCTTCGCTGCAGGTATCATCCAAGACTAACTGGGGAACAAGCATGCAATTTAGGAGGTCCCAAATGAATTTTTCCATTCCCACTATGCACCTGAGCCCCCATCCAAAACCTGCAAAATGTACTGGAGTTTTTAATTTAGCTCCACTGAGATTTGGATCTGGCCCTCAGTAGCTGGCACCTCTCCAGCCTGTCCAGCCCAGCAGGCTTTTTCACACATCCATTAATTACACCAGAGAAACTCTCACCCTCTACCATCATTAGTGATTTCTAAAGCTTCCTGGGAAGACAGTGTGACAGGAGCACAAAGCTGAGGTAGGAGCCCTGGCAAGCTGTGAAGCAAAGTAGTGGAGGGTCAGAGCATCCTTTGTGGAAGGGATGGTTTCTGAAGGTGCTATTAAAATACAGTAGTAAATAGAAGACTTTCAGTGGCTGAACTGCAAACTGTAAAGTAGCAGGCTGGGAAAGTTAGAATTGAATGTGTATGGGTAACTTGCCCTCAAAATGCAAACACTGTACTATAAGGATATGCTGCAGGATCTGGGACTTTGGGATAGAAAATGGAACTGCCTCACAAGTCCTTGCCCCATCTCAACTGATTTCTCCTTTCTTTTCACACTTCTCTCCATTCTTGCCTAATTTCTCAGTGTTTTTGTTTCATTATGCTCTTCTGATCTTGCTTTGTGTAATAACTCGTCCTTCCCTTTGGTTTCCATCTTCTGCCAGTTCTCCACTTCTCTCCATGGCTATGCCAGATGCTCATGATACACATCTCTCCTTTACTTGTTCTCTGTCCTCTGCTCCTTCCTAAATATTTCTGGCTCATTCTGTGCTGTATGTCCCATTTCTCTTTTATTTTCTGTGAAATTATTTCTTTCCTCCTTTGGCATCCTGGAAATCCTAGTTCTTTCTTCTTGTATTTTTCTTCTCTCCATCACTGCATAGTGGAATTACCCCATTAACTCTGTATCTTGTATTTCTAAGCACACACATTTCCAGCAGCCTGTAGTCATGTCTACCTAAGGGAAAACAATTGCTTTTGCAGTGGGTCTCTTAAAAGCCCAGGCAGTGGGCTCAAAAAAAAAAAACAAACAAAAAAACCCCAACAACCAAATTAGAAAGAGATATAAGCCCCCATTTCCAGTTAAGGAAAAAGAATTAAAACTTTTAACAGTCTCAATGTAGTTTTAGCCACTTATGACACCTACATGGGCTCTAGGGAGTCCCCCCCACCCCTGGTGCTTACCTTCGTGTTGCCTGTACACATCAAACACAAGTGTAGGGTGGCAGCACTGGCAATGCTTCCTGCTCTGAAATATGGACAGAGGAAAGGCAGGGTTAGCAAGTGGCACCTGTGACTCACACCACCAAGAAGTGCTGCTCCTTAGAGCAGTTTTGGGATCCATGCAGTCAATGTAGATCATATTTTGTAGATTGTATTTTGAAATTATGCCTGATCATTGATTCCTATCCCCACAATTTTCACCCACAGTATGAAACGTTGCATGAAAGCTCATGCAGCCCAAACCTTCTAAGACTCCTGAGCAGACGTCCTCAAGCCCAAATGTCATAATTGCTTTGCATCCTTTTTTTTCTTTTTCCCTGCAGATGGAGAAATAGGTCTGCTGAGTTCACTGTTTCACTGAATATTTGTATGCACTTTAGAAAAATGTTGTAACAGTCGATAGGTTTTATCACATTTTTCCACCACCTGGCCAGTCCCCCACCGTGCTGAGCAATGCAGCATTGCGTTCTTAGGCGTTTCGGATTTTCTCCCTGTCACTGTCTGTCATGTGCAATATCCAAAAGATTATTTCTCAAAATCTCAGCAAACAAATACCCTCTCACCTCCCCCCTACACACAGACACCTTCCTACATTTTCCTTGTTCATCTGCAGGGAAAGTAGTACTATTTTCCTTCCCCATAAGGACTGGAGAAACAGCTTTTCCCACCACCTAGATTTACCCATTGAAGGTGCTGTAGCTGGAGGCATTGTCCTGGGAGAGGGAACCTTGCAAGGCATCCACCATTCCAACATCTTGGGTGGGAAGGGGCAGTTCCAGCCCCTGGCCTCTGGACTGGATGCTCCTGCCGAACACAGCCCGCGAAGTCCGGGCTGGCTGCTTTGGCTCAGCAACGGGACGAGTGTCTGACCCCACACCAAAACCTGGCTCTGGTGCTGGTGTTGCCACGATGCCAGTGGGGCTGGCAGGCAGCAGGGAGCCAGTGGCAGCTGCAGGAGAGATGGGACCTTGTCCAGCAGGGAGACAAAACAAAAATCAGGGAGAAAGGAGCAGAAGTCTATTGTCTTCGGTTTGTTTATTTCAAATCCCACTTGGTGCCAAGGTTTGCCAGGAAGGTTTGTAACAGTGCCTCTTTTATTTTCATGTCACTTGTTTTTAAGAAGGAACCCACATGGAAATTAAAGCAGCAAAGCTTGCTGCCTATGTAATTGTCAAGTAAAATAATTAAAACTCAGCCTTGGTGCCATGCCAAAAATGCTGAGAAAAAGTCTGATTTGGGTATAAGTAAATTCTTGGAGCATCTTACTGACCAAAGGCTGCATAAATACAACTAAATATATATCTGGAGGGTAATAACACATTTAGAGACAAATATGTTTAGGCAACATTGCTAATTGCACTTGCTTCTCTTCAAGAGCTGAGATTTTAGGTAAAGTATGTTAAGATTTGCATTGAAATAATAAGATCTGGCAGCCCCATTTAACTTTCTGGTGCCCTCCTTGGAACTGGCTCCTCAAATACTGACCCACACCTCAAATACTGACTCACACCTTCACTTCGAGGAGCTCACCATGGCCATCGCTGATCTCCTCGACAGACACAGCAGTTAAATGGGTCCCTCATTTAATGGCTTGTTTGGGCCCTTATGTTGGACACTTGCCCAGAATAAGCTGTAAAAGCTCTCTGCAGGGGGTGTTGGTAAGGAACAACAATGTTTGCTCACCATACCTGTGGGGTGAAGGTCAGCTGGTCCCTGCAGGGGCACGGGAGCTACGGCATTGGGTTTCTTCTCAACAAGAGTCTTGTTTTGCCCTCCCTGAGCCACAACAGCAGATTCAATCTTTGCCCAGTAAACAAAATATGACTGGACTATGGAGATGCTGTTAAAACACAATCAGGCAAGAATTTACTGGCTCTTTATATTAATAAAACATCTGCCTGTTTAGCTGATCACAAAGACTGCTTTAATCTGAAGAGAGAACCAGTGCAGAAGTATTTTAAAAGATTAACCTGTCGTGAATTTTCTATTACAAATAAAAGGTACCAGGTCCTATAAGAAAGGTTTGGGATAAAGAATCACCACTCAATTGATAATTAAGTTCAGCCAAAAATATTGATAGAGGAACATTTGTAAAACTTGGACTAGCTCTGCTTATAATCTTCTGTAGGCAGGGAAACAACAGTGGTATTTATTAATTAAAACAAGCCAATGTAACTTGTACAAACAGCAGAATAGGTAAGGGTAAGAAAAAGTCTCTCTTCTCAGCCATCTGATATTTGAGCCTGCCTAATCCTCTGCTTTTTGTCAGGTGCCAAAACTGTGTTGGCCAACCTTTAACTTCACCCTGAGAGCCTTATTTAAGCTGGAGATTTTGGGAGAATTTCAGCTCAGATTGCTCAGCTGCTTCTGAGAATTATCTAAGGGGAAACCAACCTGGGTTTTCCTGGGCCAGATGACACTTACAAGGCATTTTTAAGCCTAACAAGGCATTTTTCCAGATGCTGTGACAGGGTAAAAAGGGAGAGTCTATCAGATATCAGCTTGGAGGGTCAAAAGTCAGAGTGTGAAGGAAGTATCAGAGTGGATGGCTAGGACTAGGTCTTGTTGGGATTTGTTTGGGTTTATTTGGGGTTTTTTTAATGAGTTTAATAGTATTTCTTTAAACTTTAATAGTATTTTCTGATCTAAAGCTATGGCCAAAAATTGGAAATTCCAAGTAGCAATATTTCTGTTTCAATGAATTTTTCTTGAATCACAATGAGATACTCAAGCCACAACACTCAACAGGACACTTAGGTTTTGGGAAGCAGCCAAGGATCTGGCCAAGCAGTTTCTAAGTGATTTTTTAAAGTTTAAATATAACAATTTAATCTCTTTTGAAATGAAAAGCCACCATGTGCTTGCTCTAAGGCAGTCAGTTAGAAGATGTTTAATTTCATTCCAAACTAGAACTGAGGTACTTGGACAGTTTGGGACTTTGGTGCAAAACAGAGATGTCAAGTTTTGACACAGTGCTCACTCTCTTTCTATTGTGAGTAATTTGTGATTTTGTTTACATTTAACTTTTTTAAAACCTTTTTTTTTTTAAGTGATATACAAGATTATCCTGTAGGCAGGGAAGTTCTACGGGCTGTATTATTTACAAAGACAGGCAACATGGTCACAGTTCTCTCTTTATGCCATAATATTTCTGTTTCCTAAAATGCTTAAGCTGTCATCTTCCAGTGTATCTATTTTGAGAAAACAGTGACCATGTAAATAAAAAGCAGCAGGACACAGCAGCTATTAATGGTGATTTATGTACCAGCTGGGATACTGTTGCAGCATTTAGTTAGTATTTAGCTATATTGGGTTCAAGATACATAAACCAATGTACTGGACAGCCTGTAACCGAGAAGACACAAATTCTGATTAGGAACCAGCACATCCTTACAAAAACTTGATGTCTCCAATGGGTTGGTCTGGTGCTTTCCACACAAAGGACAGGTTTCTCTTCAGTGACTTGTCCGAGTGTGTGACAGTGTCACCATCTTCAAAACAAGTCAGCAGCTTGGAACCAGGAGGCAGGAAGATGAACGTGCCAGCGATTTCATTGTTGGACACTTTGCGAGCTTGCAGCATAAAGCCCATGTAATCCCGGGTGCTCCTTACTGTCACTTTTGGAAGACAAAACACGGGACACAAAGGGATTTATCTTGCTGTTATGGAGTGAATTGTCTGCAATGGAGTTCCCAGAAAAGATCTTGGGCAACGCGACTGAAAACACCTTTGGTTTTGCAATGTGTTATTGCACACAGCATTCGCCTGAGTCTTCCCTCCCATCCCTCCTTGATGATAAGCTGTTAACCACATTGGATCGGGCAGCATGCAGCCATTTTTAAGCAAGGAGGTTTGGACACCATTCTGTATATATGTGAAAGCTCATGTTCTGTCCTCAGAGGGGTTTTGTTTTGCACAGGGATGAATGGGCAAATGGCCACACTGGGGAATAGTGCCTCTAGCTCTGTCTGCATCTGCCTGAGGAGCAGCAATGCCAGGGATGGGAAATGCTGCCAACCATGCCCAAGAGTCAGGTGAGTCACCCAGACCCCTTTGAGGGTGTAGAGGGGCTAGGAAGGTGGCTTTACCCACTGGAGGTGTCTCTCACGTGCCATTGCATGTAATAAGGTCTGGTATGGTTGAGACACAGTTGACGTAAATGAATCCCACCTAAAGTACCTGTGCTGCAAAGAGAATTCCTCTGTAAATATGTCCTCATGACAAGAGAGGTGTTGTAACTCACTCAGTTATCCCTCTTCCCAGACTCACAGAGATTAATTCCATCGCTTGAGAGAAGTTACCATGTATTTTTCAGATGCAGGAATGAGAAGCTGTTCCTTACCTGGCACCTTGTCTCCTGGGAAGTAGAAGGACACATTGGTGTGGACAGTGACGTAGTTGTTGTTGGAGCTGTGCAGCTGCACCCTGAGGTGCCTGGGCATCATGTCGGTGCAGGCAGAAAGGCTCGCGCCCTGCGAGAAGGCGGCCACATAGGACACCAAGCACAGGGTGGTGCAGGCCCAGACAACAATGGCAGTGTGGGCTCTCCCACCATCCTCCATCCTGCAGCAGGAAACAACGGGGAGTTCACTTCAAAGCAGTGGCTTCCCAAATGGTGACACTGATTTATCTGACCTCCAGAGCCACCCTCCCCAATGTCTTTAAACAAAAGGGAATGAGTGATCTCTGTGGCGCCTGGAGCCACTTTGGGAATCCACAGCATTTACATTCTGAAGTGAACTGTTCAGGCTGGGAGAGGGAAGAGCCCCTCCACAAGAGGATGTAGTTCTGTGAAGCTGCCCATGGAGGGAGCGGCCAGAAAAGATTTGCTCTAAAAAGCCTTATGGGTTTTAGGAGGAGGAGCAGGCTCTGTACAGCCACACTCAGCACCCTTCACCACTCCCAGCCCCAAATGTACAGCCTGATCAATAGAGGGGGGAAACATCTCCCCCTTGGACTTGCAGAGCTGCTGCAGGCCCCATCACATATGGGGCTGGTGCCCAGAGCAGAGCCTGTCCCTGCCTGCCGTCACAGAGATGTGTCCCCGCAGTGACAGCACAAAACACATTTCCAGATTGTACAGAGTATAGGGCCATTCTGCTTTTTCAAAATGCACTTTTCAAAGTGAAGCTGAAGGATGTGTGGCATTTATTGTAATGGATATCACAAAGCAAGTGCTTCTGATTTTAATGTAGCACTTTCTACCATCTTCTTTTCAACATGCAGCCTTTCCTGCCTTAGAAGTCATTACACTTAGTCAATGAGTAAACATAAATAAATCAGAGGCAACAGAGGCTGAGGACATCTAGCATACGCCTCCCTCTCAAACACTTCTGAAACTTGCCAGCCGACTAATGAAGCACCACACACACAAAACAGTTCATGCCCAGCCTAAAGCAGCAAGCAGATGGATGCAGTTTAACCTTCCACAGCCAAGCATCCTGCCACTCCAACCAGTTGTGTGCTCGTGAGAACCACAGGAGCTTTGCTAACTCTCCCAGCCCTGCTGGACCCGCAGCAGGATGTGTCCTCTTCATGGAGTCAGCCTCCCTTGCTGGATAAGATTTCTCGCAGGATCTCATGGAAGTAGCCCCGAGTATCAGCTCTTTCCCTTGGGTGTTGCCCGGGCTGTGCCGGTTCCCATCCCAGCCCCGCCACCCTCCTGTGCCCATCCCCGCAGGGGAGCAGCGCTGCTCCCCGGGGCTGCCCGGCTCAGGCTGCCGCTGCCGCCGGCGCTTACCTTGGGACACGTTCGCTGCAGGGCTCGCTGCCACCACTGCCCTGCCAGCCTGCCAGAGACCCATCCTTTCAGGGACCTTCCTCGCCTGCTCCTCTAATGGGAAGCGCAGCAGCTGTTACTCTAATACCCACCACCCACGGCAGCTCTCTGCCAGTGCCCAAATCCTGCTTTAATCATATTCTTCACATCCTACTCCTTTTTTTTTCTTCTCCTTTTTTTTTCTCTCTCTCTCTTTCTTTTTCTTTTTTTCTTTTTTTTCTGTCTCTGTGTGAGTGTGTTAAGTCTCCAAGTTTCTTCAATGAAAACAAAGGCAACTAGTGGGGAAGGAAGGGGGAGACCCACAGCAAAGCATGGGGTTTGTGTGGGATACCTCTTTTGCAGAGGTGCAGGATGATGGAACTTTTTCTTCCTTGTTACTCTCTCCACACACACATCCCCTCTTCCATGCTGAAGCGAAGCAAAGCCAAGCCACATCAGCTCCCTCCATGTCACCCCAGCAGTGTGCCCTGCCTCTCGTGCTTACATGGGATTAATTTTGGCAGTAAAAGCAGAATTTTGCTACAAAGGCTGGGAGGGTTCATCCCATGTGCCAGCCTTGCCAGAAGGAGCCATCAACACCACACAAACCCTCCGAAGCTGGCACACGGGACCAAATATCTGATAAGTGTGACTGTCCCCCGGCACATGAGCTGTATTCATGTCCAGGCTGTCAGCCCTGCTCCTTGCCCGAGCTTTGCTGCAGCTGTGCTGGCAGTAGGTGGCCGAGCTGATCCTGTCCCTCATCACTGCAGACTGCTCTGCTAATCAGGGCTCTCTGATGACCCTGGCCACTGTCACCAGGCTCGCCCTGTTCCCTGCCAGTGGCTCATTTCTACCAGTGGTGCTGTAATTTGTAATCCTGCTTGGGATCTGACCATTGTGTGAGTCTGTCCAGAGGGGGCATCCCGATGACTTCTGCCTAGGGCACCCCCCAAAAACTGGGGGCAAGCAGATGCTTCACTTATTAGTACTGTTCCCATCAGCCTGCCCTGCTCTACAGGCTGTCTTTTGGAAGAGACACAAGATGCTGGGCTGGCATTGAGGTTCTGCTGCTGGCAGCCCAGCTCTCAGCTGTTTAACTCGGTGGAAAGTATGGAAACTGGTCGTGCTGAGCTCTCATCACCCTGCTCTCCTCTGCATTTGAAAGATACCTTAAAATCACTGAATTTCAAGATATAATGTAAGTCTTGTAGTTTTCTTTCCTTTTCTCAGTGGAAGCAGAGCATAGTTCACAGGAAGGCAGGACATGTTTGCATTCTTGATTCTGTTCCAGCTTGTAATTGCCTATCCTTCATCCAAAAAAGAGAATACCTTTATGCTGTATTGATGACTAATCCTTTCCTGAAACCATTCAGTCTTTTATGGTTTTCCTTCCTAACTTATTCCTAAAATCAGTGAGAGCCTTTTCTCCACTGACTCCCACCTGGAAAAGAGGGGAAAGCAGCCAAGTGCACATCCTGAAACAGCAGTGTTCAGTGTTCCCTGGAGCACCATGCAAAGCTGTGGGGAGAAGAGGCTCAAACAGATCCAACCCATGTGTAACAACAGAGGATATAGGGCAGTACTGAAATATCCATGCTCACTTCCAAGGCTGCAGCAGCCTCAGGGCATGCTGCTGTTCACAGGTTCAGCAGCACCAGTCAGATGGTACTGCCTGGACAGTGTTAATTGCTGGGCTGATCTGAAATACAGCTTTACACAGAATTCATCCTCACTGCCGGTCTCAAACACAGAAACTCTGACTTCAGTTGCATTCAAAGCAAATGTCACAACCATCTCCTCCTCAGAGATGGAAAAACCTGTCACAGTCATTACCGTGACACAAGCACCTACCAGCAGCTTCCAACTGCTCATTCAAATGCCAAGTGACAGGCAGATGTTTCCAATAAGAAATACAGCCCTCTCAGAGCCTTTGGTTGCATCACCCACCAGGACAGCATTGCCTCAGCCTTCTCTGGCCAGGGCTGTGACCTGCTGGAGTCACTTGAGCTCAGCCGGGCTCAGCTCTGACCACGGGCCCCAGACAGACCGCGTGGCACAGCTGGAACTGGATAGAGCTTTGCTTTTTCTTGTCATAGACGTCTTCGTTAGTAGGAAGCTGTCAGGAGAAGGGGACACAAGACAATTTACACCCTGCCTAGTGTTTTCCCAGCAGCATTTGTGTAGTGGATTTCTGGAAGAAAAAAATCCCATGGACCACAGCTGGGAATTTGGAATAGCACTGGTGACAACTGTGCATGCTCTGTAATGACTCAATAATTAAGATAGAGTATAAGCCATGTAAGTTGAAATGTCACTGATAAGTGCACAGAAGGATTCTAAACCCCATAATATTGCAGGTTCTCTGGTGCAGAAACTCTATCCTTCTTGCATATTGCTTCTACATCTCCACATCACCAGGGCACAACAGGCACAGCAGATGTGGAGTAGGTGCAGTGGAGATCAGTATGTAAAATGGACATGGATATAAGAAACTCAGAGCTGACACTTCAGAGCAAGCTGGTTGCTTCATTGACAGTTGGGGAAACACTTTGCTGGTGCAAGATAAGGGTTTTAATGAGTTAGAATTCCATTCTGGTCAGCTGGAGCCACCTGAGTCCTGTGAAAAAAGTCTGAGGGAGCTTAGGGAAGAGTGGGCAGGTTGATCAAGTAGACAGCTTGAAGGTGGCAACAGCTGAGTTCAGATCACAAGGAACTGATCATTAAACCAGCAAAGCTGGCAGCACCACCTTATTTAAGAATATTTCAAGTCATCTTAAAAACAAAGAGCAGTGTCCAGCTGTGAGATGAGCGGTTAAAAAGCCATTGTAGTCCCACAGGGAAAATGGAGAACGATCTCTACAAACTGGCATATCAGGGTTGAGCTACACATGTCTGAGTCTCTGTGTTTGAAGAGATCAGGATGTTTTTCTGATACTAGTTAGGCAAGGGGTTGGCAAAAGTACTGGCAGGTCCTTCTCCTTTTATTCAGTTGACTATTCTTGCTGTTCTCCTGTCACTGAAGTGTGATAATGTCTAAAATGTCATTGCTGGCAATGAACTGGCACATATACATGCATGCAACATACATTGTGAGCCTCTTTCCCTTACAAATTCAAACCAAAATAACCCTTTATTTTATTTGGTAACTACTGCAACCTGGGCAGTTGTTCTGCTCTAGAGGAGGGTTGAGGGGAGGGGAGAGAGAGAGAGGTAAGACCTAGCAACAAATAGCTTAATGATTGCTTTAATAAGACTGAGTAAGATGAGGAATACAGACAGCAGGTAAAATGAACATGCTCTCAGATGCTGGGCTCCTCACATGCACATAGCATCAGTCAGAGCCCATATGGATTTTCCCACAGTGCGCTGCACAGAGCAGATGCAAACCATCCATGGAGAGCTGCTCTCCCTTTTCGTCACTTGAGCTATTTTATAACTTCCATACACAAAACCAATCCTCTGCTCTAAAGGATGATCTTTTATTGCTGCTCTGTTAGACAAAGGCAAGGCCAGGCAGGTGGTGTGATCATGCACCGAGTGGGAGCTGTCCATGAGCTCCATTACAGTGACCTGGCAGAGGCATCCTGTGGCCGAGGGTGAACACAGCAGCCCAGGAAACACCCCCTCCCATCTGATTTCAGGCCTTGGAGAACATTTTGGCACGGGAATCTGAGAGTTTGAAACTGCTGAGTCTACAGCTTGCTTGTTTACAAAACCAACACAGGGCTGGAGCTGGCTGCGGGTGTGAATTGGGATATTAAAGATCAGGAATTGCTCTGGTACCATCAGTCACACTTTGCAAGGCTGTCACTTTGCAAACACTTTCATGCTTTCTTATCTCACAGGAACAACACAGCTGTGGGGCACAGCTGGTTTTTCAGAGCTGTGAAAAAGCCTGAGGAACTAACAACCAAGTCATACCCAGAAGGGCTCTCAGTAGCTGTTTTGTCATCATAACATAACAAAATAGATAGAAAGAACTCAAATGAATGATGCTTAGATTGCATTAGATTCCCTTTGAACTAGGAACCAGGTGGAAAGAAATTGCAAAAGTGAATGGTCATCAGGGTATACACCTTTAAAACAAAACCTTCCTAGCATGCTCTGCTCCCTTTATATAGGGGCAACTCTAGGGTACTGCAGGCTTTAGTAGTGACCTGGCTTTGGCTGCTCTACCACACAGTGAGTACTTGCCTCCTTCTTCCAGGCTTTCTCTAGTTTCCATGAGGGATGCTGTGCTGCTGCTCCCAGCCAGTTTTTTGTTTAAGGAAATATGGCTCAGTTTGGCTTTTCAAGTGCAAGAAACTTGTGCTGGATGTGGAGATGTAGCAAATTTACAGTTACTGCTCTTCATAGAGTCTGTCTGTGAACTGAATATGTAGCTGAGGGTGGGATAGTGGTTGACTTGCCATGGTTTCATGGTGTGATCTCATTACATAAAAGTACTGATTATCAACATGATTGCAGCTTTAGTCTTTGAAATTCAGTAACTTTCGTCAGTTTTGGATTACTTAATCACTTAATTACTTAATTTTGGGTACGTTCTTCTAAGAAAAGTGGTGGACAAATGCTTGCAGCTTGTTCAAGGCATTAATGTTTCATGGTCAGTTCTGATCTCAATAAGGTGAAAGTATTTTATACATGGCTATTGGGGCAAGAGCATCAGGATAGGGTAAATGATGGCATATGGAAAATCTGTAAAATAAACTGGAAGTCAGTGATTATGGGAAGTAAATGCTTCATTTCTTTTGCTACTTTTAAAATTTAAATATTAATTCCAACAGCTGATCTTCAATGCAAATCTTCCTGTCTATCTCACATTGTAACAGTGACTTCATGACCTAGAATACATTAAAAAAACCTTTGGCATGTAAACTATGTAGTATTTATATTTATATAGAGTTTAGTATGTGATTAGACCACCAAAAGTAGCAGATTTCAGCTGAAACATGTTCTATAACTAGACTTGTAGAAGCTGAACCACAGTTAAAAAGTTAACAATGCAAACTCTTGACATTAAATCAAAGTCTGCACAATGTGTTGCTATATGTGGATAGGTGTGTGGAGAGGGAGGGAATGAAATTTAACCCTATATTAAAATAAAAACAACAAAAAAACCCCCAACAAAATCCAGACAGTCTCCAGGACTGAAAGCAGACAGTTACCTGCCAGCTACATATAGATGACAAGGCAAATGAAAAATAGTATGCCCAACTTGGAGGTATCTTCATTTTTAAAAAAAAGTCACTTACTGAAGAGCAAGTTGGTGATTTGTCTTCTATCCTGGACCTTTTTCAACCCTTGTCAGAAAATGATAAATTATTGAAGCATATAGTACAGTAGTGACTCTATTTGTGTGTTCTGTCATGGCTTCTGAAGTGCTTAATGTGGAAAGGTTAACTACTGACTGCAAAATAATTTAGAATTATTTCTTCATCCTAAAAACAGTAAAATTAAAAATTTGCAGTTCACATTTTCTCCCTTTGGTTACTAGCATGTTACTATTCCCTGCTTGCATCAGAGGTACTGGTATTTGGGAAGAACAGGATAATGTTATATTCAATTGTCTTCTGTTAATCCAAAACTGAAAGTACTTTTGTTCCTGGAGGCATTATAAACTGTTCAAAGAATAAAGCCAGGCTTCAGAAAGCTCATGTAAAAAAATTGGCTCAGTAACCTTACCATAAGGTACATTACCCTAACTTGTAATTTTGACATGAAGAACAAGAAAACATTCTGAGTGTGTGATGTTAAGTGCAGGAGTATCTGAATTTTCAGAGTTGGTTTGGGTTTTTTTTCTTGGCTGACTGCATGTAAAACAAGGAAATACTTTATAAACTGGAATCAGTATCCATGTAAAATTGAGCTGGATTTACTCACTGTGCTTTGATTATCTGGGAGCACTGTTGCAAAATACACACAAACAAGTTCCTTCTCTGCTGTCAGCTCAGAGGTTCCCCCTCCCTAATGCATACCCCATACTTTAATGCCCTTATTCTCACTTTTGGCTAGACACGGAGAATAGAGATCGTACCAGGTTGTGGGGGGAGTGGATGGGAGAAAGAAGCAACTGGCTGGAGAGGACACGTGGCATGTTTACAAAAGCTTTCAGATTCCTAGTGTGTTTTCAGGAGTAGATTTAGGTATTAGTTAAAATTGCTTTTTACTGAAGAAGTCCGTTGTGTTTGGTAGAGAAGCACAAGAAAAAGGTCACCCCAAGCAGAGGAAGGGTGGGGGGTACACAGGCAGGAGGTGAAGTAGCTACTGGGCTGTACTGACATACCAACTGAGAGCTCTTCACCTCTGACTGACTTCCTCAGCTGGCACAGAGCTTTCTTTTCACCCTTAAGGCTTTTCTTCCATTTGATTCAACTCCTTCCCCACCCCTAACTGTTGAAGTGTCACTGTTCTATCCCTTGATTCAATCCACAATTCAAGATTTTTGGACAGCTGAACTTTTTAGCTGATGACTCTTACTAGACTGGCATTTAAAGCTGACCCTGTGTTTTCCAAAAGGGACAGGTCATTGTCACCAAACGATTAGCATTTCCCTTCCTACCATCTGTTAGAACGATTGTTTTGCCATCAATACAGGGCTCTGATTTGCAATTACCCCATGCCTGCTTACCTTCCCATCAGTATTTTTGTAAATGTTGCTTCAAATTAGTCTTGCAGCACTATTACATACTTCTCTTTTATTTTTTTTCTGTACAATGGAACAAAGCAATGCTTTGGAACAAAAGCATTCAGGTGGTTTACACTTGCGTTTACATTTATTAAAAAAAATACTTAAACACTTGTGTATTTCACCTGTGGATTTTGAACTACAAATCAAATACGGCTCATCACTTCAAAGAGGTTCCCAAGTACAAAAAAACAGCCTCCTTCTGGCATCTTCACATCCTCCTCTTCTGGGTGCTTATGTACAACACTGTGAAAAACAGAAAGTGGCACACACAGAAGAGGGCCCTGGTAAATAACATGCAGAAGCCTTTTTGTTTAAAACATCTTATTTTCATGCCTTGTAAATTGACACTGTAATAAATCCCATTCAGCACAAACAAATCCAGACAACCTTTAAATCCACGTTTCAAAAAATGCCATTAGCTCTAAACATTATGTATTACTTTGGTTCATAGCCCAACTATGCCCCAGAAGATGGAGGCTGAACAGAGCAGGAACAAAGGCAGTGCCCTGCAGTACTCCTGAGTGGAGTATGAGAGAGTTCCTCAGCAGCAGAATTACAGGTGTCAGACACTAATGCTGTGATCTTTCAATAAAAGCTGGAAATCCAAGGCACTTAAGGCAAAGCTAATGATTAGTTATGAAGGAACAGACATCTTCCTCCTGCTTGGCTGATGATATCCCCAGAACAGATCCAGTCACAACATAAAATTATATTGTGCTCCTAAACCTGCCACATATCTACAGTTCTCTGTTCAGCCTGTTCTTGAGCCTTCTGCCTCCCATCCATTTGTTTTAATTTTCATAACAGATTATTTCCTTAATTGATTCTCCAGCTGTAATGTCACTCCATTCCTTAGTGTAACAGTCCAAATGCCTTGCAAAAATTAAGGGTTGGCCTCATTTCAAGGATTATTTCTCCACCCAAAATGTTCTTTTACACTGGTGCCACATTCTCTTTGATTCTTCTTCTAACATGAGATTCAGTCTTTGTGTCTTTTTATTCCATCTCCCCTTGCTAAGCTCCATTTTCTTCCCAAGCAACTTGCCCAAAACTCTGCTTCATTTACCTCCTCTGTAAGTCTCTTCACATCCGACTTGTGAACCTTTTCTATTTTTAGATACTCTTCTCCCTGGCATGTCCTGCTATTACAGCCTGATACCAGAGAGTCATTTCAGGAGCCTGGGATTGTCCTTGAAGTGCACTAAAATCCACCTACTGCACTTGGATATTCAAAGGCTTGATATTAAAGCATGAGTGATTCTTTTGACTGGTGGTAAAATCTTTACTCAAAAGATGAAAATAGCCTCCAGGACTAAGGATAAGCATTCATTCAGTCCTGGAAAACTGCTTCACCAGAAAATATTTGTCTCACTGTAATACAGACTGTATGCACTGTAGCATAAATTCATGCAGTAGCTTGCCTAAAAAACACAAACTCTTACGGTGCAGAGGTCACCTAAGCAAGAGTAAGTGCAAAAGAGTAAGCCTGTCAAACAGCAGAAAATAAGCTCCAAGGTGGCTAGAAAAGAGCATGCTTTTCTACATGAACTTCAAGTTCAGAGGAAAAAACGGCTACAGGAATGCAGAAAATCACAGACCCTAGAAAGTGAAACTGTAAAAAGCAAATATTCCAAAAGCAAAGATTTCCAAGAAAGAATATTAGTTTTAGGCTTACAGGCAGCTTACTTATACCTCAGCCACCCCTCAAATTCAGAATATCAAAACACAATTTTCTAATGTGCAGTAACAGAAGGAGCAGGAATTACCATTATTTCCTCGGATAAATGCATCCCCGTACTTGTTCTTTAACTGTCCATTTACATATTCCTCAGTCTGCTCCAGAGCTATGTTCATATATCCATCCAGGCAAGCCAGGACACCTGAAAACAGCAGCAGTTTAAAAGAGAATCAGCTTGAATTTATTTTAAAATTAACAGAAATGCATTGTGTTTGAATAGTACAGGAAAAAAACCCCACCCTGCACCTTATAACAAACTAAAAACCCAAGCATGGGCAGGTGTCCTCAAAGAATTCAGCTGGAAGAAGGGAATCTCAGGCACTCTCGTGGCAATGTTACCAGTTCATGTAAGAGTTGTGAGAGTGAAAAAAAAGGAGTTATTAAGGCATTATTTCAAAAGATGGACAATTTCCACTTTGAAAGTTTAAGCTGTCCCTTCTCACTTGTGTTTTAAGTACACCAAAAAGCCACCTGTGACATTGTGTAACTGGATAACCTAACGACAAAGCTCTGTAAACTGTGCCTTTCACAAAACTTGTGAAGGATATAGCTGAAAAATAACTCTTTTCATACAGGATAGCATACACATATTTGTCTTCATGCTTACAGAGCTAGAAGAACACTGACTGCAAATCTGTTTTGATGTCAACAGAATTCTACATATTTTTCAAAAAAGGCCACTGAACTCTTCCCACAGAAATAAAATTACACTGTTTTTACACTGCAATTAAAGAAAAAAATGTAATTTGTAATAGCAGATGATTTTTTGGATCAGGAAAATACACATTTTAGTAGCATTTAGGTGTAATACAGCTTTTTACAAGTTGCTTTATCTTGCTCTTGCATGTAGGCTTTCCTGACTTATCCTTGTACAGACAATACTACTTAAATATTTTCTTCTGTTTGAGAAATACCCAGTGATTTACCTAGGAGTAAAACTTGACATATAGTATATTGGCTGTACTTGGGAAGAGGGAGAAAACTCAGGACACATTCTCATTTTTCGGAAGTGTTACTGCAGGATCTTCTAGTTAATAATCAGGAATTCAACTTCTGCCATTTGTCATGGCTTAAAGATTATTATTTTCCTTTCTGTTTTTCTCTCCTCTGTTTCCACAGACATAGGAAAAACTGCTCACAAAGTGCCATTAAATGCACCAAAAAGACCCAAGCCAAAGTCAGGATTCTTTTCCACTCTAGTAATCCCAAGGGATCCACACAACAGAAACCAAAAGTATGTTTTTCCAAAATTAAAATGGAACCATGTGGATTGACCTGAGCTACAACTCAGTAGGCCACAAATGCAGTATTTTCAAACTCTTTTGCTCACAGAGTGCATTCATGGTGGTTTCATTGTCTTCCTCCTTTTCTTTGTGTTTACTCTTACACCACTAATGGCATCAAATACTATCACTGCCCACCCCGGTTAGCAATTTATCTGTTTTATCTGTATGTAGAGATGGTTTAATGTACAAATCCATATTTACACACAGAAACCATACATTAATGTATCCCTGATCACTTCCCAGGGCTTCCTGCTTTGGATATTTGCAACACTTGGCAATGGTTCAAGACATTTCAGTTACACATCACCACTTGCATGAGGCCATGTTGGTGCATATGGGGTCTCCGAGGGTGGAGGCAACAAAAAAATCAGCAACACAGCCTGGGGGAGAATCTGGACAGATCTGCAACCACAGCCTGAGATGCTGTTTTGTAAATGTTTGGCTTTTTCAACTGGTGGTCACATTTCTGCAGAAAACAAAGTGCATATTTTTTCAAATAACAACATTACACAGATTTTCTGTCACAAGATGAAGGGAGTGCAGGGAAATAGGGAAGGGGGGAAAAATCCAGTGACAAATAAGGGTGTTCAAGGAATTCTTGTTCAATTAATGTGGTGTCTGATTGTAGGCACGTTAAACTAGCTTTGCTGAGGGGAAGTTTGAGTAGTTCACCTATAGCATTTACAAATGGATCTTACTAAGAGAAAGGTAGCAACGGTCTCAAAGAAAATAGGAAGTGCAGCAAAACCCAAATCTAGTTTGGCCCTGCCTTGTGTGTACCCTCAGGTAAATGATGACTTGCTTTAATTGACTTTAATGAAATCTCTCTACATTCTCCTGCACGAAAGAATTTACAGAGGCAGTGAATTTTTTAAGCCCCCAACCCCACCTGAAGTGCTCAGACAATGTGGTTTTCAAAGAAATGAGAGACTGCTAATTTTGTCAGCTGAGTGACACTGAAGAGAAAGAGGAAGGAATAAGAAGCCACTGCTTGCTCTGACAGTGAACAATAACAATTTAAAACTGTCATAGCACAAAGATTCCTTGTCACAGCACAAACAAGTGTCCTCTCACAACTGCCAAGCTAAGCTATTTGAACAAAACCTCTCTGAAGAAGAGATCTGTTGCAGACCCATAATGTTTAAGTCATTACAGAATAAAATTTCTTAATTGAGCACAACAGAACAGACATGATTAGTTTTGATTGAGTTTGGGTACTACTAAAAAAATTGGTCTGGTTGATACTGTTACCTAAATGGGAACAGGACCAGGACATTTCACTGTACAGAAAAGTTTAATTTACAGGTTTAAAAAAAAGTCTGTAATCCTATATACATGAAGGAATCAGGAATTAAACTGATGGGCTGTGTTAAAATGAAGTTGGCAAAAGCCACACTAGACTTTTTCCTGCATCTCTGTGAGTCTTGATCCAACACAGATCTAGGCAGTTGTTTAACATAAAAGAATGTCAAGATCACTTTCATCCCTTGTGTAAGATTTCTATTATTATTATTATTCTATGACAGCATAGTTTACTTTGAAGCTTTCTTGGATCAAGATCTATATTACATCTAAATAGAGAACAGGAAGGTGAAGAAAAGTCTAGTTCCAACAAGGGGTGTTTCTAGCTGTTTCAGCAGTTGTAACTCCAGACAATCTTTCCAAGTATCAGTTTAGAAACTCAGAATCATCCAGTTTAATCACCTGTGACCAAGGACAGTAATGATTTACATCAGTAATTTTAATCTCTAAATCTACTGTTGTTATTCCCCTTTTTATCACTTTCTCCAGAATTTATTTTCTGTTTTTATTGTCACCATTCTGAGATCTCTATTCTCATACTCCATGATTCTGGATCACACTCTTTTTCTTTTCAAAATCAATGCATCTATTCCAGCTTCCTCAATGAATTACTTTACTCACTGTGAGTGGCAGATGGAGAACTTACCTCGATAATCAACTCCAGAATTTAATTTTACGACAACTGGCCTTCCAATGATTTGTTTTAGGAAGTCACTGGGGGTTTGCTTCCGTAGACTCATCTTGATCTTCTCTGGTAAGCTGAGAAGTGAAGAGCAAACATTAGGAAAAGAGACGTGCTCCCACATTTTTTTTAAATACTCTGTACAAACAGGCAGACCCCTGATTTGTAATACTTTCAGTAGGAGAAAATACTGAAGGAGATGAAAGCAAAACTTTAAGGGTTGAGGTAGCAGGACCTCCTATAGGCATTGCATTAAACTTTCCCTTTGGCATTTTTATTACTTCTGAAAGTATTACTAACAATCTATGTTTGTCACACTGTGGATCTTTTAAATTTCCACAGCGCCAAAGGCCTCATCATCCCTAAAACCTTTTGCTAAAATGGTTTTAGAGGGCTAAGCCATAAATAGGTGTTTCATGCCTTAGGGGCAGAGGGAGCAGTCCATCCATGCTCTATACACGGAAGTCTGTGCGGGAACAGCAAGAGTAGTTTTAATCTCAGCTCACAAATAGAAGAAAAGCGTAAAGTTAAAACCATGCCTTGAGATAATAAAACAGACTAAGTTAAGGCTTGTGATTAAATTACAGAGGAAAGATGCTATGATTTAAAAACGCAGCAGGCGCACGCAGTTTGGTGTAAGACCCCCTCAGTCACTGTTCGAATGACTTCTGCCCTAACATCGCTTTGTTCTGTTTCAAGCCAAAGGCAGAAAACACCCGCACGGTGACGACTTCATTTCGCTGCTTCCTGGGGCAAATCGCAATGGGCAATTCCAGCCGTGAATCCAGGGATCCTCACTGTTTCCCTATCAACACCCACTGCCACCAGCGATGCTGGCGCCCCAGGGCTGCGTCCCCTTCCCGGACCACACACGCGTTTGGAGCCGCTCCCCGCGTATGGAACCCTAGCGTTCCAGCCCGGCCCCAGCGCCCTGGGGGAGGTCCCGGCCGGAGAGCGCGGCCCCAAGCCAAACCACCACGGGGAGCACACGGAGGGCCCCGGCCCGGCCCGGCACTCACCGCCCGCCGCCGCTCCCGGCGCTTCCCGCGCCCCTTCTCGGCGCTCCTCGCCCGCGGCCGAGGCCCCGCCCCACTACGGCGGCCGGGCGGGACAGTCGGCGCAGGGCCCGGAACGTGGGGCGGGCCCCTCCCGCCCGGGCACCCTGGGGAGTCTCACCCGAGCCCTGAGGCCTCGCCGGGGATGAGCCCCGGCCCTTTCCCGGAGATGCGGGCTTCTTTTATGTCTTGCTTAGGATTCCGCGCAAAATAACATCCCATCGGGGAGAAATCTTCCAGGAAAAAGATGTCTTGTGGAAAAAACCCGCACAGGATCAGTTAAGTTGGGAAGGGCCTCAGCGACCATCGAGTCCAGCCTATTACCCAGCACCACCCTGTCAGCCAGACTGTGGTACTGAGGGTCGCACCCAGTCTTTCCTTAAACACCTCCAGGGATGGTGACTCCACCACCTCCCCGAGCAGCCCATTTCAATGTCCAATCACCCTTTCTGTGAAGAAATTATTAGAGTAGAATACAATAATATAGTGGACTGTATTGGACTCATGTCCAATACAGTCCAGTATATTATTGTATTCTACTCTAATAAAGACCCTGTTAATTCCCAAATGATCTTGTCCTTATTGGAAACACAGTGAGCACCTCACAGGCACCCTGTCCAGGACCAGACAGGAAAGTGCTGAAGGTCCTTTCACAAAAGAGTCAGTGAACAGAGAAACATAAGAGATTTTTAAAAAGTCACCTGGGAATAACTTTGCACAAGAAGAAACTGAACTCTCCTACTCTTCTACTTCTCCCCATCATCACACTTGTTTTTCCTCCTTTTCCTCATCTATCTCCTGATGTCTGGAAAATACCTTTTTTTTTTTTTCTTTTTTTTTTTTCTCTTTTTAGGATTTAGTACTTTGACAAGAGTTAATCATCTGTGAAAGCTTCTGGACTGTTTTGTTTTGTTGGATTTTCTTATCTGTCCGTTATTGATTTAGTGTCTTGCCAAACCTCTCAATTCTCATGATACAAAGAAAATGTACCATTTTCAGAACATAGATTGGTATTCTCACTTCTTTCTAGAGCTGTTTATCTTCTCTTTTTGAACGTGTGTCCAGTAACAATTTTTTTCTCCAATGCTTAAACTAAAAGGCTTTTAAGAGGCAAGAGCTGCAAACCTGACCTTATTCACCTGTCTGTCCCAGAGTTCAAGCACAGGCAGGGACAGGGAAGTTTGGCCACACTGTGCTTGTGTTTCCAGGCAACCATCATGTTAATCAGGAGCATCCAACTGTGCTTGATTATATCTAGTATTTGAAGCAGAAAAGAAACATAAAATAGTTACTCCGGGGAGCAGACTTGCAAAGTTTTATTTGGCTGCCTGGCTTCAGTGAGTAATGCTTTGATAAGGGAATATTCCTGTTTTCATTGTTATCAATCTCCAGTATAAAGATTGGGCAAATAAAACTTTCATGTCTGGGCTCGTAAATTTGCATGGCAATTTTGCAAATCCAACCAGGGACACTTTGTTTTGTGAGCCTTCCTCTTTGGTTTATTTCTGACGAGTTTGCCTTGAGAGCTTTTTTTTTTTTTTTTGAGCCATCAGAAACTGATGAGCTGTTTTTCCTTTTTGCCTTCTGTTCAATAGACTGCTTTCTAGCTAGCTGAGGTTTATACTTAATTACAGTTTCTACATATGATATGTGGATACTGTGATTGTCTAGTGTCAGTCAACAAAATCTTTGTACTTTTCTGCTTTGCAGCCTGTGAACCTCACAAACACAGCGGATTTGAATAATGGGCATTGAGATTGGCAAGTTCTGTATCCTTAGCTCCCTTCCTCCATAGTTTCAGACCAAGTCATGAACCCAAATCTTGGGTAATTTTCCCTGGTTTGCCAGAGGTCTCAAAGCACTCTTGTGTGCTGTTCCTAGAGGTAAATTAGCCTTAGATGGACTCCTTTAGTATTCCAAATCTCTGAAAGTGAAAATGGAATTTAGATGTTATTGGCTAACGATTATCTTTTGTTTGTTTGTCCTCTAGATGAGAAGTATTTTGATCTAAAATGTTGGATGCCTGGCTCTCAATAGATTGTTTTAAATACTGCACTGCTTTATCTTTTCCTAGTGTTCCATGGTAGAGCTTTTTCAGCTGTATAGCTCCTGGAAATCAGCGAGATGCTGCCCTTGTGTTTTAATCAAGATGAACTTGAAAGGTGAACATTGTAAGTGATAGAAATTATTTATAATTTGGTAATAAAAGTTTATGTCTAGCACTCCAAATTTCACACATCTGCTATGTGCTGGCCTTGAGATGTAGAACAATTGCAATTGCCTTTACATTTGGCCTCAGATGAAAGGTCATAAATTACAATGATAGAGTTTGTAGTCATTCCCAGCTCACAAAATTTACATATTAACATCTTCACCTCAAACATAAATGGTTACAGAGTTACAAAGAAAAGAGTTGTGTTGGCCTTTGTCAACTGAGCTTTAGGATGGAAGTCTGTGGATCATGTACTATTGCTAACTCTTAAACATAAAGCATCACAGAATCCTTGTTCAGAGGAACTAATTAAAACTTTACAGTTAACTTTAAAAATGAAATGGGATTTTGTTCTCACACGCTCTCTCTCTCCTGTCAATGCAATAAAACCCACTTCAAAGTTAGGAAGGTTTTTCTCTCCCAGCTACTTGAAATAAAAGCATTTTCAGAGTGAGATGGCTGCAGAACACAGAATGGGTCAGAAGGAGTGCCCAATTTCTCCTTTTCCTGTGAATTGCACATCATTTATATAAGTTAAGTGCAGATGAACAACAATCCAGATGACAAAAGAATGTCTGTGACACATTTTGAATTCAGCCTGAACAATCCCTGGCTACACCCAGTAGCTGAATAAAAGCCAGAGTCCTCACCTGAAACTTGTGCCAGAGAGGACAAATCCATTCTGGCCCAAATCACAGCATATCACATGATTTTAACAATTAATTTTGGTGCCTTCTTAGGTTAGGAAAAAAGCATATTTTAAAATTATGTAATGAAGTAAGAGGCCAAGATCAAGTTCCAAAACCAGAGGAACATTTCTTGTTCAGAGCCTCTGAGAATGGGGAGGTAGAAGGAGGTACCAGCCTCTGTGAAACAGTGTTGAGGTAGAGAAGCTCTGCACTTCAAGATCAGCACTGCTATTGCAGGGTTTCCTGAGGGCCCTGATGTAAACATGATAGTGCATTTCTGGGGTTTGAGAGGTGGAAGGCAAAATTCTGCTCCTATTGAAGCCAGCAGAAGTTTTGCTAATTACTGCTCCATTACTTAGGATGCCTCTGTAAGTTACTGAAAATACACCTGAGGTCTCAAAACCTTCCTTCTGGAGCTGTGTTCTTTCACTGTGATTTGTGCTTCTTAGAACTGTCTTTTTCTGATGTTCTGAGTGTGAGGAATAGGACATTAAGGAATTGAAGGATATATGAAGGAGCAAGAGAAAGAAAGAAATTATTGGGACCTTCCTCCTTTTCCTCCTCTGCAAACTTTCTGGTGGACAAGGAACTGTCAGCAGTTCTTTCAGGGAGCTGGGGAGAATAATGTAAGAACTCAGCCTGAGACTTTCTCTCTGTCTCCTACACTTTCAGTTCCATAAAAAAGAAAGGAAGATCCTCAGAAGCTTTCAGTGTTCACTTAACCTCCTCCAAGTTCCTGGGAGTGCACTCCTTGGCTTCCCGAGGGACCAGCTTTTTCATGAGCATTAAGAGGTCTGATATTCCCATTTGGATGGGAGAGTTTAAGCCTCTCAGCATGTAAAAGATTGTCTGTGCCTATACAGTAAAACTTCAAAGATGTTTTTCTCCATAAACTGAGGCTTAGTTTTCCAGCATTATTTCTCATGCTGTGCTAAGATCATCAGAACCACTGATTTCCTTCCATGTTCCAAATCAAAAAGTTAAATGTATTTTTGAATGGAACCCTGCTCAAAAAAAGTATTGGGTTTGTGCTATAGATTTTAGATAGAAGAGCCTAACAAAATCCTGTCATCTTCAACTTCTTACACTGTGCTTATGACCTTGGGATGTTCATCTCCTGTATGGCTTAAGTGACACAATGACCCTTTGTCACACGTTTGTCTCTCCTACTTTCTGTCCAGTTAAAATATAGTGTGACAGATCATGTCAGGTTTGTGCTTTCTATTAAGCAAGGGCTGGAAGCCTCACTTGATTCCTTTTTGCACCACTTAGCTAGATTTTTTCCTAAAGTATGATGGAGTTGGAGCAAAGCCTTTTGTGCTTAGACTCTATAAAATATTTACATCAGGGTAAAGACACATTCTGTATTTTTTGCTTGTGGAGTATCAATTCCAGATGACATTTCAATGTAAACTTTCCCACATCCAGTTCGATGAAGCTGATTCAGTACTTCATGTCGAAAACTCTGGCATCAAGTTTAAGCCCAGACACAAGTTGAAGTGGTCACTTTAAATTGACCTGCTGGTGCAAAACATCTGCAAAGTCGATTTCCAGCTCCCTAGAAATCTTCTGATGCAGATTTGGGGATATGAAGTAATATCAGATTTGTAGTGTGGTAATAGCAATATATAACTTGTCCTGAATTTCAGTGAAAAAGGAAGGTTGAAGTGTGTTCAGCCATCTTAAGCATTTAGAATAATGGGTATTATGTTACCATCACCATTTACTAACAGCAGAGCTCAATTTCTTTAGAAATAAAATGCAGTTTAATGTCAATGTTAGGCTACTCCTAGAGCATTTGCGACATGGTATTCTCCAATAGGCCCAAATTTCTGGCTATTGACTAAAAAGTCATTATTTCATGAAGGGAACAAAACAGAATACAATTCTCTTGTAATATAATGACAAAAACTGATAAAATCAAAAGGGAAAACTAGAAGGCTGTATCTATATGAAATATACTGTTTTGCTGGGAATAGAATAATAGCATAAAGTTCCTATTTGTCAAAAGTTAATTTTTCACAGAATACATTATACAGCTCTTGTCTTTTTAACTCTAACATAAATTCAATTGATACTCTAGTGAAAAGAAAGATTCTAGCTATAAATATAGATCTGTCAATCTGATGTGACTGCCTGTGGCCCAGTCCCTGGGGCTTGCAGTTTCAGACATAGTATAACCTCAAATGCAGTGTTCAGATATGATTCCCTGGTGTTCACACATGCCAGAAAATATTTCTCTATACTTTAGTCTTGTCTGCTTTTACAAGAAAAAAAATATATTCCTGGAAAATTACATAAAACAATATTGAAGGTTAGGTACTAACTCTTCCAGATCTGCAATAACAGGTCTGGAGGAATGTTATCTTCTAGGAGAGGGGAGTGATGCAGGGCAACTGACTCACTGTTCCACAGTCTGGTTCACGCCTCTCAGGCAAAACTGCCATCTGTGCCATCAGTGCAGCTCCACCACTCCCAGGAATTGTAGGAGCTTTAGGGCAAAAAACACCACCCATCTTTTCTCACTCACCTGATCCTACCTGGAAAATTGAGAGGGCAGTAGCATAAAGTGCCTGTAGCCATCCAGACCACCTGGCATTAGAAATCTCTCCCTTGGTGCTGCTGCTGAACCTACATAGATGTTGGAAACAGTGGAGAATGCTACAAAAGCACTCAGCATAGACAGTTTGTGGCTGTGGGACTGCAAAGGTTCAAAAGCCTCTTCTGAGCAGAAGACAGATGATACAGAAGCCTGATCAGTCCTTGCAGGCTTTTGTGGCCAGGAAGGTGTTGGCAACATTGCTGTAAAACGGGTTATAAATCCTTATGGCTTGGATCGTTAAAGAACTACAGCTCTCATTACTTCTCTCTGCTCTGCTCCACACCAGAGGACTTCATATTACAAAGAGGAAGAAAATCCTCTCTGCTTCCAGGAAAAAGTGGAAGGTGAAGAAGCACAATGTGTCCACACGCTTTTCTTTGGTTCTTTTTTCATTTTGCTTCCAGCTCCACTGAGTGACACATGTTCTTGGTTTCCTCTGTGATGTGTGCAGCCCTCTGGTCTTGCCTCATCAGACCGTATCCCAACTGTGTCACCTCCTCAGCTACTACATTTTTCCTGTGCATTCACCTTCCTCATCCAAATAATTTTCTTTCTTTTTTTTTCCTTTTTCTGTTTTTATTTTGTTGGGATTTTTTTTTTCCCCCATGGCTTTCACCTGTGTGCTTGTCTACTTGGGACTGACATTGCCAATTGATTTCACATAATGCACACAGGACAGGCTAAATATATATTCCTGTCTCTGGGTGTAGGGTTTGGACATTAAAATCAATGCCTGGGAGGTGAAAGGCTTCATTGCCCGTAAATAACTCTTAAACTGCTCATTTTGGCTCCTCAAACAGAGTATCAACAATGGAGGCTATTATTTGGAAGATGAAATGTGAAAATGCACCTGTTGTGCTCACATGCTGAAGTTTCCTCAGCTACAGGGAATTCTGGTGGAAATGGAGAATGACACTGGATTAGTGTTTCACACAAAATGGATGAGGAGATTTTTAATTTGTTTGTGGGGTTAGGTTTCCGGATGCTCTCGGCACCCACTTGTTGGGCTGTTTGTTTTCAAAGGGCCAAGCAGCTACTAGTTGCTATAAAGTTATTTATTGTAGAAGCACATCAGTTTTAAAAATAAAAGTTACAGACAGTAAAGTCTATGCTAAGTTTTGTCTTAGAGTCCTAAACAGAAGCAGAAGCTGCTCCTGGTGATCCCAGCAGGGCTGGTGAAGCTGGGCAGCTCCTATGTTTTTCTTGGGTGTTGATGATGGTGGCGAGGGAGCAGGAACAAAAGCAAAGCAAAAGTAATGGCAAAAGGCACCAGCTCTTTCCAAAGTGGTTTTTTTATAGAAACTTCTTAACAAGCTAAAATGAAAACTTGGACCCCTACTTTTTAATTTATGAGAATTTTAGTTTCTTAGCACACCAGGCTACGTATAAACTATGTACGTGGCCTATTTTGTTTTAATTAAAAAATGTAAGCAATATTCTTATTTATAACTTTATTGTGTTTGAAGCTAGGTTCTTGGAGCCTTCACAGAAACACTAATATTTAGGACTAAGATTTTTAACTTTCACTAGAACATGTACTACTTCTCTGGCATTCAAGACCTTTATTTACTAAAAGCACTTAAAACTTATTTTACTTATTTACTTCCTCCATTTACTCACTTACTCATTCCATCTACTTACTTACTCATTCCATTTACTTACTTGCTTGCTCACTCATGCTAAAACTTAAACTTTTACCTCTGCCTTATATGTGAGTGGCTTAACACACTTCAATTCATTCAAACGTTTTAATTCAATCCCTGCACTCTGATCTCTCTGAAGAAATCAGAGAGGATCCTGACTTACTGACTCTAACATTTGTTTTTTTGTAATAATAAAGAAATATCTGTGATAATTTATCCCATTGTTGAATAATGAATAATCACATGCTGTGTAAACACCTCAGGGTTGCACCAACAAGCAATGCAAATTTCCAGTTGGAAATGAGCAAGTCGAGTGTGGGACAGGTTAATCTGGAGAGGGAGGATCTGTCCCCACTTCTGCTGCTGAGCTGCTCTCAAGTGTTGAGACAGGTCATCTCATCTCTGTGTCTCACCTTCTCTGTAAAACAACAAGAATGATATATCTAAAGAGCTTTCAGAACAATGGATGAAAACTTTATGTAGTAGGAAGGTATTATTGAGATCCTAATGATCCCATGAGATAAAATGATCAATAATGATTTATAATTTTAATTGCTGTTCAGGAGGTATTTTTCTACTGACTGTATTTTCTACAGTCAGGTGCACAACAGCTGAGTATTGTCACTGTCTTGCAGAACATACAAGTCTTTTTGTATCTATATTATATAAAGATGGAAAACAGGTTAAATTCTAGTATGTCATTTCTTTCAAGGCTGGAGGGCCAAAGTCAAAGGAAAATCTAATGATTTACTGCTTGAGCAAGTGCTAAATCTATGCATTAATAAATTCTACAGGACTGTATATGCATGCTTTACTCATACTATATTTTAAGCTTGATTTTTTTTTCTCAGAAATTCAAATAAAAATGATTGCTTTCAAAAATTGCCCCATATCAAGTAATCTATGTTTAAGGAATCGCGTATTTATTTTTAAAGTAACCTCATTACTACCAGGCTACTTTTTCCTTTTGACAGTAAAGCAGAGTGCTTATCTTCCATATTTTCATAATGAAAGCTCCCAAGCACAGGATACTGTGGCAGATTTACAGCCTGCGAGCAGCAGAACTGACAGGCATTTTAATATGAAAGGAGATATGATGTCTTTAATGTACAGTGATGTCACTTCTAACAAGGTAGAAGCGTGCTTTTTGCACTGCAATCACCATAAGAAGTGAAACCTGTCTGCTTCAGGAGTCACCTTTTAACCCAGGAAAAGGTCACAAATAATAAAAAAAAAGACAGGACTCTGCTTACTCAGGTGGAAGGGCACTCTGACGTTGGAGGAGCAAGGCTATTGTGGATGTGCATTATCTCCAGGAAGCTGAAGCTACAAATAGTCTAGCTCAAGCTAACCTTGAGAACAGAAAAGGAAAGGATAATGAAAATCCTCAAGGGAGTGTTAAACTGAAAGCCAGATTGCCTGTTGACCACCCTTTTTCCTTTTATCCAGCATTGATTGGACCTAATAACTTGAAAGTGATATTGACAGCAATATAGTTCACCATTACCTGGACACATGATTATTTCATTGAGAGAAAAGACAGGAACTCAGTACCAAAAACCTATTTCATTCTACATTAGACCAGAGAATTTACTACTTTGTCTAGGAAATATTTGCCAGTGATTTTAAAGGCTGATTTAAAATGTGCATTTCTTAAATGTGCTCCCAACTCCTGACTGAAAGCTTTTATCATGTCATTCTGAAGATGCACCGTTCTTAAACATCATATACAAGAGCATAAGATTAAAAGACCATAAAATAACAAGAAATCTCAAGGTTCAATAAGTACATTGTGTTAGCATTGAGCTGGTGACTTTGATTAAAGACAGGAAATTAAAATATGTTGTTATATATATAGATACAGCTATCTCCTCAAGAGAGTTGCTTCCTCCAAACTAAAATTTCAGAAAATTAACTTTGGATATTATGTCCTTTGGTGTTTTGGCAGTTTGATCTTGAATGGATTGCAATAAGGAGGTAAAGAACATCATAAGAAGTAATTATGTTGTTTTCTATTATCTTTGCAGAAATCCTGATTGTAATTGAAAATGGTTTTCAGGAGTCTCTGAACCATCATGTTCTCCTAACCAGGGTACTGGAGCACAGAAACAGTGATAGTCAGGTAAGGAGAAACAAGGAGGAAATCACAGGATTGAACAATTAGTATAGTGTTATCCCCAACATGAAGCATTCATGTCAATATAGCTGCATATCTTTGTGTCCTGTAAAATCAGAAATGATGGTGACCTTATGAGGATGCCTGAAATGTTGCTAGTCCTGTGTTCTTTTGAATTTAATTTTTATAGATTAGTACATTCCTAAAGGTGATGTGATTGGTTTTCATTTACTTTGAAACAGTGGTCTTCCTTCCTCCCTCTTCAAAATGGAGGGAAGAGAAACTGCAAGTTCAAGTTTACATATAGAAACAATCAAGTCACATTTCAGTAGAAAATGTCAGCAACACTGGCAGTATCAGTGAATTCATCTCCCCATTTTAAGCCTGTTATTTCAACAGCAAAGGTACATTTTGAAGATAAGCCCTGTGTATGCTTAGAGTTATGATAATATTTTAATTATGTTTTCCAAAAAGTAAAAATACTGGAAAATAAGATACAATGTGATACTGCTGTAGATCCATAGATCCCTGTAAAAATAAATCTGATGTCATTAATGTAAGTTAATGGTTTGAAAGGCCCTGTAATAACTTTTAAAGGTCCCGTGTCTGGAGAGGAAAGCAGCTTGACAGACACAAGTCCTGAACTGCTTCACTTTCCGCGCTGCCTTATATCTGTCAATATATTGGCTATGAAGCTGTGCCGAGGCCAGTCTCCAAAGGCAGACTGTCACATTTCTCAAAAGATAAAACATCCCTAAGGGTAAAAAGAATTCAGGGACACAAGCTGATAGACAGGAGCAGCGCTGCGATTCTAACATTTTATGGCTGAGTTCAACGAGTGAGCTCTTTACTGGATAATTGAATTGATGAAAGGCTTACAGTTGGCCTGATTAAGCTTATTCCTTCTCCATATGTAAGATTCAGGATAGTTTAAGCAAAAATTGAAGAAGAAATTCAGGAGAGAGACATTCATAAGCTCTTTGAAAATTGGTCTCGCATGAAAAGCTTGCCATTTATTATGTTACATGAGCTGTTTGTCCATACAAAGAATCCTGTTGTCCAAGAAGTGCTATTTGCAGCAGCTTTTTTTTTTTCTTCTTCTAACTAAGGATTTGTAAATATTTTTAGAACATGTCTTGCTGCTTCATGACTCATTCCCCTTACGATCTTTGGTATTTTTCCCATTTTTGATCATGCAGAATCTGTGTGGCATATGGTCACCTGGGAAAGTATTATTAGGGAAGAAATTAAGGGATTTTAGCTATTTTTAACATTTCTTGGAAGACTGAGATGTGGAAGAAGAGCCACATCAAAGCAATATTTTTCAATCTTCTATATTACATTGACCAGTCTCATTTGTTTGTGCTTTCCATGATGTATCCCTCTATTGTATCTGTATTCGTAATTGAATGGAAAATTATCTGGCAATGTACTTTGCCTCTGCAATGTGCTTGTCCAAGTGCAAGGGACCATTAGGTGCTATGATAATACAATTTTTAAATAATTGCATATTGGACCAGGAGTTCCTAATTTCCTGCTGATGAAAGAGAACAGCCAGGAGATATTTAGCCAAGTACTCAGGTAAGGAGGACACACCTTCTAGTGTGATGAAAGGGAAAAGGAAGTATGATCTAATTCTTCAAGCCTAAACTTAGATTTAGCACTGTAAGTATTAGCAGCAGGATGCCATGGCACTGTGAGGATACAGTCAGAAGCAGGACTTATTTTTTACAGTTCATCAGTAGATCATGACCTGTGTGAAGTTATGAAAGTTATCACGAGATCTCTTAAATAATCTTAATAGAAATTAACTTCTACAAGCACTTCTTATTTATGAACACTAGCTATGGTGGGCTGCTATAGAACACAGCTAACTGATGTAATAACTTAGAGATTTCAGATTGTGATAGGACCTCCAGACCCTGTCTTTTTACTCTGACAGATTTAAGGGCAATGACTGGAAATAGGAAAATTTCAATTGCTTTTTATACTGTATTCCTGTTGTCTTTCTTAAGACATTAAGGGAAAGGGAAACTCAATTTATACCTGAGCCTATAATTAATCAATAGGATCAAGAAGCTGGAAGCCACTTATTTTCAGTGTAAGCTCCATGGTTTGCCTGTACCAAAGCTTCATTTTTTTGAGCATTTCATTTCTGAATTTCACCTCTAGAGACAGTAAGCTACCAAGAGAATCCAGTGCTGGCATTTTGACTTGGCAGTGCCTATGGTTTCATTTGCTCTTGGCCTGCACAGTCAGACAACATCCTTGCTAGACCAGGACAGTTAGATGTACCTGGATATCTGCATTAATGAGTGTGAGTCTCAAATAAGTAACTTAATATGGCTTACAAGTTACAACACTTGGCTAGTGTGCTTACACTTTCTCCCTAAATATATATATGCACATGCTGAGTATTCTGATACCATTTTTTAGGGAAAAAATTATTCATGGTTTATTTTTATTTATAATGTTTAGTGCAATATTTATATATGTTTAGTGCAATTATATATTTACACTACTTTCACAGGTTAATTAAATATTATACCATATGCTTAAATATTTGTTTTCTTTAAATAAGACTGGGTTATAACTGCGATTTTTTTTCTTCTACTCAAACTGTTTTTGGATTCCTTCCACACATGTGGTAACATTCACCATTCTGTTTAATTAACCAGATTGGTGAGAATGTTTGATTTTTTTTTTTTAAGAACCTTCTCTTTATGAAGAATCAAAGGTCATAGCTGGGAAACTGGCCCACTGAGCTCAGTCATTTCTAAGTATTTTGTTAATTTTTCCTGGTTAATGGTCCTTTCAAATTCAGTGTGCAGTTTCTTCAGACTTGCATCAAATACTCCTCAGAACCAGCAGCTTACAGTGGGAAAAGTTAACCTATTTCCTTCAAGCACTGCAGCTGTATCTGTGAACTATTGGCATCACATGAAGATTGATTAAAGTTCTGCTGGTGCCTGACATGCACAAGAAAAAATAAAAATTGCCCTCTTGCCTATCAAAGGATAGTCATCTCAAATTCCAGCTGCTTGTCTCTGGGGTCTGAAATGGGCTTATTCTGTTTATCAGTTAGGGTGCAGTGTTTAGAGCAACATCCAGAGAGTGATGGTAGTGAGGGCCCAAAATCCTGGCTCCAGGGGAATGCTTCGGTATTCCACAGTGCTGGGTCAAGCACTGCCTCCTTTAATGAGGGATTTTAGGCCTTCCCAGGCAGGTGCATCTTGAGCTGAAGTGTAACATAATCTCTTCTATCTTATCATGTCAGGTGACAAATTTAAACCACAGCGGGCTGAAAAAGGCTTGCTCAGCACTACAGATAATTTAATTCCTCAGTCATCTTTCCTCTTTATCTCCTGTTGACATGCTCCAGACTATTAAACAATGATAGAAACCATGCTCAGATAAACATAAACCTTGGGAAGGTGTCCAGTGGGCTTTGTGCCCTTCCCCTTGTTCACCTCTGGGAACAGCAGACTGGGGTGCTGTTGGTGGAGAGGGAAGGGATGAAGCTGGAGTGATCTATGCTTTGGGATCCACCTGTCTGTGTGACAGATCTTCTTGCAAATCCTCAGCAGCTTTGCCCTGCCTCATGTGCAGCATGTGGGGCTTTGTGGGGGGCTCTTGGTTGTGGATGGGGATGTATGAGTGTAACCTTGCTCTTTTCTCCATGATGTGATTCTGCCAGTCTCTGTTTCCTTGGAGTTCCTATTTTTAATATCATATGCATGTCTCCAGAGAATCACCTGGTTAGGCATACAATGAAAAGTTTCCTGGGAACCACAACCTTTTTATCTGTTCCACAATGGGCTGCCTCATAAAAAATAGGCTTGAAATATACCCCATTTTTCTTCAGATTTTGGAGAATAAATGCAGTTTATTTCATTAGTCATCAGTCAGAGACCAAACTAAACAGCTCATAGGTTTGAAAGTGCAGAATCCAAGTATCATAATTATGGTTGGGAGGCATCGTGATTCAGTCAAATACACTTGCTTAATGTAAGAATCACCACTTTGATGTTGCTTTGGATCCTGGATAAGCCATCTAAACATTTTGTGACTCATTTTATAGAAAGTGCATAATGGCGTATATAGTCATTGTAAAGGGCTTGGAGGCAGTGCTAGGGCTGCTTTGCTACACTAACAATAGCAGTGATCTTTAAGGCAGGACAGCAGTAAGGTACAGAAATTGTCAGCAGTGCTTGCTGTCGTGTGTAGCCAGAAACTCAGCCCCACTCTCTCCCTCCCTCCTGGTGTGATGGGGGAGAGAATTAGAAGGGTAAGAGTGAGAAAATTCATGGGTTGAGATAAAAGCAGTTTAACAGGTAAAGCAAAAGCCACAGGTGCAAGCAAAGCCAAACGTGGAATTCATTCACCGCTTCCCAAGGACAGGCAAGTGTTTGCCATGCCCAGGAAATCCAGGCTCCATCACATGTAATAGAGACTTGGGAAGACAAACTCCATCACTCTGAATCCCCCTCTGATTCTTTCTTTCCTAATTTTATATGCTGAGCATGACTCCATATGTTATGAGATATCCTTTGGGTCAGCTGGAATCACCTGTCTCAGCTGTGTCCCCTCCCAGCTCCTTCTGCATCCCCAGCTCCCTCGCTACTGGGGCAGGGTGAGAGGCTGAAAAGGCCTTGGCTGTGTGTAAGCCCTGTCAGCAATAACAAAAACATGCCTGTGTTATAAACACTGTTTCTAGCACAAACCCAAAACATAGAACCATATTAGCTAAATATGGAAAAAATGAAGCCCCCCAAGCCAGCACACCTGCTCTGTCAGGAGCGTGGAGAACAGCAAGTCTGTTGAACAGCTTCCAAAGCTACAGTGACTTGGTGATGCCAGAGACTACCTGTAACCACTTGGCTATACAGGATCTGAATTCTGCTGCCTCTGGAAGGCCAACCAGATGTAGTGACCTGACACTCAGGAAAGGAAGGCAGCTAAGATCATTAGTGGGTGTCTAAAGGGAAATACTTGTTGTGACATTGATTTATGCAGTCTTTTAATTACATTAAAATAGGTGTAGCCAGTTCAATGTTTGCAGTAGAGTAAGTTTTTATGAGGCCAGACTAATGAATGAGCCCCTCTGCACCCTCTGAAATCATTTGAGTCCCTCCCTTGTGTATAGATCGAAATTACAGCAGCAGCCACAGCACAAGTGTGTCAGTGCCTGGAGAACAGGCCAGTGCAGACCCATCAGTCAATGTCCTATTGATATACTAACAAAAATGGACTAGTAGTGTGTCAGTGTTAAATGTTGCCGTGGTTTTATATGTGTGCATTTTTCTAGAGCTAATGTAATTTCAAGTATTAAGTATCATTAATAACCGTGTGTTTTATTAAATTAAAAATGTATGGGAAATGTCAGTCATCTTTCTGCATATGGTGCAATGGAGAGAGCTGCAGCAGATCCATATGGCCTCCAAAAGCCAGCTGAGAGAACTGGAAAGAAGTTTCAGTTAGTGGAGGGGGATTCACTGTAAGAAAAATATGCTGATGCTGTAAACTTCTGGCCCTCCCATTCCACTTAGGCATGTTAGAGACAGACCTCCAGTGAAGTCACTACTGAAACCGAGGAAGATAAGCAAGACATGATCTTTTCCTGGTAGCTGATGATTGATTTCAGATGTTTGAATAAATGTACCTACCTTTTTTTCTAGTGATAGAATAATTTCTGGTGCATAAAAATGTTGCATTATATTGCCACATTTCTAGAGTGCAGCAGCAGCAATAGCTGTGTTCAGGTACCCTACTTAATCATTCAGATCCAAGAAAAGAACATGCCTTTGAGCTGCCTGAGGGACAGCATGATTGGCATCAAGGATGAGCACACCTCCTGTCCAGGCTGTGGGCCCGAGGTCAGTGAGCAGCTGGTGCTGATCAGTGGCCGCCCAGACACAGCCCCCAATAACAAAGGAATTCCATGGCAGGAGAGGGCTATGCCTCACACCAAAAAGTGCTGCTTGTGCAGTGCTGTGCCCTGAGTGCACGAGGCATGGGCTAAGGAATAAGATGGCTTCCTTTTTTAGGATGATAGAATGCAGTTGTTTGTCAAAACTAGTGGGCTGTGCATTCAGTTATTTTATAACAGCAGTGTCAAGTATTCTGTGTGTTATGATTATGTTATGAAACGATAGAAAAAGTACAGAGCTGCCAGCTAAATTTGTTTTGCTAACTGTAACCTTTACTGTGATCCAAGAAGTGTTTATCTTGCCCCATATCAGTACTTTATTCACCATAAAACTACTCCTTTGCTATGCAGAATTACACATAAGCACTTTTTCTTTCTTCTGCATCTATACAATTCTTTGTGGAGAGCAATGTTAGCAGTGCTGTAGGAACAGGATTCAGGAGTGACAGATACCTCCTCTTACCTCTGCTGCTGTAATTCTGACAGGCCTGATCCAAATCCACTGGAAGTTTTTACAAAAGTCTTCCATTTGTTTCACTGGCCTTTGCAAGAAATCCCAAGAGGCATTTTTTAACCTTTTAGAGAAGAATTGTCAAATAATGGGAATCCCACTTTGGTCAATCAGGGGCTGATCCTTAAATGCTGGTCTCCAAACTTTTTGGGTTGTATACCTCTATCAGCAAAAAAATACACCCCCACTCTATGTACAATCAATTATTTATTTATGAATTCTATAAATGTGCTACTGTAGTAATTTATATCTATTGTAAAACATGCACAAAATAGAAATTTAAAAAAGGATGAGTTGAAAATTAGATTAAATTACTTTTAAAAAATTATTTATCAATGAGGCACACATAAAGAATGTCTTCCTTCATCCCAGTGGTCTGTTTTGTGTGTACCCCACTTTGGAGACCATCATCTTAAAGACTCCATTCAGTGGCAAAGGCAACTTTACATCACCTACCACCTAGAAGTTATCTATATACAGCTTCTTGTATGTGCACCTCTGTTTGGAAACTACTTATTTATGTCACTCACAGATTTGAGCACTTTATATTATAGTCTCTGGCAAAACCCTTCTCAGGCTCTCCATTTGTAAAGTGAAAAAAAACCCCAGAGAATTTAAGAAGGTTACATACACTGCAGGGGTTTTTGAGAAAGTAACTGATGGATTTCCACTACTATAAGTCTTACAGGCTGCTAAACTCCAGCATTGGGTTTCCTGGACAAAAAAATATCTTGGGAAAACTATGGAGATTAGTAAATGAGCCTGATATAACCCTTTTACATCATAGGAGTACTCTCATAGTTGTCATAATTTATGATGTCAGAACCACGCTTCTTCCACAAACTAAATGATTCAGCTGAGAATTGTAATAAAAAGAGGCTATCTGTCAGATTATGGTTTAACTAGAGTTGAGCCAAATTTTGGATTCAGACATTAAAGCAGCTGTAATCAGCCCTGGTTTACATTCAGCTTTGTCTAAAAATCTGCTTTCATTTTGTTTTGGTTTTTTTTCCTCCTAATGACCATTCATTATGGATGTGAACTTTCCTTCTCTGTCTGGATATGTGTAAATATTTTGAAGATTCTGTTTGCTGATTCTCATTATGTTTGAACTTTGCTTATTGAGGCCAAGTTTCATCAGGTTGTCTCTCCTGTTCTGACTCTTGAGCTGGTTCCAGCAGAATGCTGTTGTCCAAAAGAATTTTCATGCTGCTTGACCCTATTTCCACGTACTCTTGCGTCCTTAATTTTCCTCCCCAGAGCGTATTATTAAGTCTATCAGAACTAAATATGCTAATTTTTCAATAAGAAAACCCCAAATAAAATTAATTCACACCATTATTAAGATAGCTGAAAAAACCCACAATTGTTTAATGAAAGGCACGATTTCCAGAGGTACAAAAATATTCAACATGCACAAAAGCTGCTCACCTAAATGTCACTCTGAAATTTTGAAATCTCTTTCCTAGTTATCTTTCCCTTCTCTGTTTTATGACCTTAGGACAGAGAACATGTCTATTTAATGTCTACATTAAAATGTAGCATGTCTGCATTGAAATATTCAGTTGCTATTGGGCAATGTAAAATCAAATGATCACTAACTTCCTCAGAGCTTGCCATTTTATTAAAATCATTATCATCCCGTCTTTTTTGGAATGAAACATTGTTTTAGGTGAACATCCTAAGGCAATATTTAAAAGTGGATTTCTTCCTTGTTTTTAATATATGCAATTTGTTGCATGAAAATTAAGTAACGTAGAGAAGAGAGGCACAGCTCTGGGGTGTCATCACCTTGTTAACAGTACCATAACTAGCTTGGTCAAAATGGAAAAAAAGGTTAAGAGAGTATAGGACACTATAGAATATAAAGTCCCAACACCACAAAACCACAAGAAGAAGTCACTGAGTTAACATGAAAGATTTCAGAATGAAACCTTGGTGTAAGAAGCTCTTGCAATAAAGGGTTGGAAACATTGTCTTTTGCCATTTGGAATATGTTCACAGGAGAAGAGCTGGAGTCTGTCCCACCATCAACTCAAAAAGGAGTTCATCACTCCCTAGAGGGGAGTGCAGTAGAAATTAACTCAGCAATGCCTTATCTTCTGCTGTCACAGGAACTCTGTCATCATACTGGACTTCATCTACCAACTCCATGTGGTGAGTAATCCATACAACAGCAGCTCATGGAAGGGGTGGCATTTAACAATTGCTGGTTTATTCATGGCTGGAACAGAGCATATGAGAAACTCAGTTCAAAAAAAATCACCCAAGCTGAAGTGGAAAAAAAAGCTTTGCTTGGGTAAAATTAATGAAACCAATTAACTAAGGGCTGTGCATTTTGGAAGAAGGCAATGAGAGGTCTCTGCAAATTCTAGAAGGCCAAAGAATCCTCATTTAGCATGTTTTTTTCATGTATGTGTGTGTGTACTTTATATGTGAAATATATATATATATATATGTCTATATGTTTATAATGAAAGCAAGGCATTTCCATACTAGGCAGTAACACTCAGTTAGTGCTGACTTGCAGGTAACAAGAAGAAACTGAGCAGGTAACTTGCTTCTAGGAATGTCATATTTGTCCCTTTGTCAGCCTGAACTATTTCTGTCCAGCAGTTTACTGTCACTGCCATCAGGGTCAGCAGGTCTCACATCTTATGGGCTACCTGTTCATTACACACATATATTTAGAACCATTACCAAGCAATATTAATTCTCATTTTAAAAGCATCCTATGACTTCCATAGTATATGTAATATTTACCCAGAAATAACCTTTGCATTTGAATCTAGGTCAGCTCATTGTTTCTGTCAGGGAAATAATCCCTAATACCTGTTTATGTCAGATTGACGAAACTGA
The DNA here is from genome assembly GCA_013397375.1 of Toxostoma redivivum. Taxonomy (NCBI): domain Eukaryota; kingdom Metazoa; phylum Chordata; class Aves; order Passeriformes; family Mimidae; genus Toxostoma; species Toxostoma redivivum. The sequence goes on along the minus strand of VXBI01008664.1, from coordinate 1,723,982 downwards.
TCTTAGCCTTGAACTGATCTCAGCTTTAAACTGTTGCCTTTGAAGGCACAGGTTGTCAAGTCTTGCTGACTGTAACAATCTGACACAAAGGAAGTACCTCTGGCAACTTGATTGTATTTATCCATCTTTCAAGCAGTTGCCCAGCCTGTGGATTTCATCTCTTCCTCTGCAGGAGCCTTTTGCAGCCAATAGATACCTGCAGGTTACACAGGCACAGAACTGGTGAAGCCTCACCAGATCCCTGAATGTGGGACCACAAATATTTAAGTATGACAGTGGAACCACTGAGGTGTTTGTGACTATTTGCAAATAACTTAAGTGTTTTCAGATTTGGGACCATGCTGGCTAGCATCAAGTTTAATATTACAGAAGCAATAGATAAGTTAGATTCCACTTCTTTTAAATATTAAATTGTGTAATATGAAATGGTTTGGACAAAAATGCTTGAATTGACTTCCAATAATGCATGGAAGAGTTCATGTAACATCAGTCAGAATGAGGAAAAATAAACCACTTTGACAATCATTTAGTAGAAAGAAAAATAAACATGCAAATAGGAGTTTATTCCAGTTCATCATAACAAGATGCGATCTCTAGTGTATCATACTTTCCACTCTTAAAAAAAAAAAATTATGGGCTAGATAAAGTTCTGTTACTGTACTTATTTTGAGTACCGAAAATATGTCCTTGACTAGTAGCTTCAATCACAAACAGTAACATATATTTTCCTGCCACCTGCAAATACAAACAATGCTGTGTTAGGACTGAATTGGAACAGGAATTAATATATTTGTACAAACAAATGCAATTACATTATGAAATAATAGACTTTCTAATTATTTTTTTCTTTTTGCCAAATAAACACAGCATTAAGAACATATAAAAATTCTTCATTAATTTAAATCTAATATTTTTTTTTTTTTTTGCAGTAGTTTTGTTTATTTCTTCTTAGTCAAAGTGTTTTGAAGTGGTCCCAACTTCCTCAGAAGCCTTCATAAATCATGTTAAACAAGACATATCTCTGTTGTTTAAAATTCGGCTAGGAGAGGGACATTAGTTCCACCTATGCAGTTTGAATTTGTGTCATCTACATTTCTGCTGATGCCACAACAGAAGGGGAAAAAAAGCCCCTAGGTTTCTGACATTTTACAGGCAGTTTCAAAATTCCATTCCTATTTAGAGGACATTTGGATTAAGACAAGAATTTTTCATCCTGGACTTTCAGAGGCATGTGGCATGCACACTGAAGTATGAAGTATGAAATGGAAATACTTTCATAAGGAATTACTGCTTCTGAAATGGGAAAGCTTTGCATAAGTTTGTTGACATTTGGTGGATTATTTCTGTGTCTGTCTGAGGTTGTCTGCACTTCAAAATTTTCCACTATTGCTAGTCTGCATGTGGCACTAGCAGAGCTTCAGCTGTAGACAAGCCATGTGTGTCCTTACCAACAGATAAAAACTTTTTCCAGAGCAGATTTGGATGCCACAGCAATATGAATGGCAGCATCTGCTGGTACATGAGAAGCCTGAGCTAAGCAGGCAGGCAACCACTCCTCAGGCACCACTTTCCTTTACTCAGTGGTTACTGTAGTCAGTGTAGTCAGCGTAGTCACTGAGAGTAGCCACTGAGAGAAACATTGTGTCATGGGAAAACAGGGTTAATGTGTGTACGTGCTTCATGTGAGTAGAAACACTTGTACAGAAGCTGAGTGAAGAATTAAAGGACTGAAGGATTCAAATTTAAGGATTCCTGGCCAACTGGTTAAGGGAGAGTGTGAGAGTCAGTGGAGCGTGGCCAAACCTGTGGCTGTCCATGCTGCCCATCTGCAGCCCTCTGTCTTCTCCTGCCTTACTTCTCTGGTGGACCAGAGCTCACACCACTAGGACAATGCTTGGGACAGCAAAATCATGTGATGTGAGGTGGATCTTCTTGGCTATCTGGGTTTCCTCTCTGGTTGTGAAGGACATAAAGCAATGTTTGTATATCTAACCATGAAGGTGTTTGCCCCACCATCAAGTTACATGGCAGTAGAGTGATATATGTGGGACAACAGAGAACCCATGCAGGCCTCCCGTGCAAAGAGCTGTCTCTAAGCTGCTTGTTGTCACTTAGGAGCAGGATCTGACCTGCAGTTCTTATGTGCCTGCTGTTTGTCTCTGAGGTGCAGCTGCTTCTGGAAAGCTTCTTTGCAGATGTACAGACTCCTAAAGCTCAGCCTGCTCTTCATACCTGGGTGAGTAGCAGCTTTGGCCATTGGTTCTTAAAGATACAGCTAAAGAAGTGTCTTCAGCAGTATTTCTGGATAACATCTTCAGCATGTCTTATGATATTTGACGTTTCCACAGTCTCCAGTTCTTGGAGCTATGAGAGAATGTACAAATATCCATTTCCTTGCAGAGGTTCAGGTTACACAAGCTCTTGGGTTTGTGAGCTGTCTGAGAGGTCAAATCCAGTCAAATGCTTGTGTGGCTTATCTTGTATTAAATATTGCAGTAGTCATCTTATCTATCTGAGAAAGGTGAAGGGTTCAGTGACCCCAAGACTTGAATCTGTGGTGCCAGGGAGTCAGGGAATTTTTCAAACTTGCTGTATTATGCTTATCCTCTTACAGTCTGACTTTTTTTTTAAAGGTGGTGTTAAAGACTGCAATACAGTTAAAAAGATACAGTTAAAAAACCCCAACAATCTCTGATTGTATTCATTTGTAAGCCTTGCTTATGCTCTGATCCTACAAAGCACTGAACACCTCAAGTAAAAGGGGTTTTAACTTCTCTGGGCTTCAGTGGGAATTCTTGTACTGTATGCTCAGAAATCGGAAGAGAGGGATCTTGAACAGAGTTCAGAAATGTCTTTGGAGCTCGCTCATGACAACACTCACAACCTTATCCACAAAGTCATTATTTTTAAGGGCTTCTACAGCTCTCAGCTCTCATAACTGTGGTAACATGAGCTTATTGCTACCATTATACAGATAAACAAATATTTAATCTTTGTGGCTGAGAAAAATGTAAAAACATTGGATCCATTTATGTCCACACCAGCAAACCAGATGACTGAAATATCACAGGGTTCTGAAGTACAGGAATTCTTAAAACAAGCTCATGTGGTTTTTTATGCATTTAGACTTATCAATCCTGGCATTTCCAGGGTTATTTCCTCCCACCCTATTGTGTTTCTTATTTTAAGTTTTGAACAATAAAATTCCTACATCTCTTTGCACATGGGAGCAAGCTGATCCTCTAAAAAATTCTGAGACCATGACTTCTTGTCTTGGTTTTTAGTGGGTGGCTTGCTGGGCCACTACTGGCCCTCTTAAAGATGATCCTAATGCTGCTGTGAAAGGACTTTCATTGACTGAGGAAGCCGTGCTATGTGCTACAATATTTTGATGTTTTCTCTGTGTCTTCTCATACATTCAAATTAATTTCACAAATTGTTCCCACAAGTAGCTCTTAATGTACTTAAATGAGGAGCAGTATTTTTGTTCAAAGCTCTTGGCTGTTCTTTCAGGACAGAAGCACTCTAATTCCTTAAAACTTTTCCAAGCAGCTCTTCTAAATAACACTGATACACACAAAAAAACTGCTTTTCTGTTTGCCTGCCTGCAGCGTGTAATCTCATATCTGAACAATGTAATTTATTATCAATATCTGAAGTGGATTGCTACAGCTTCCCCCATATATTAATAGCTGTAGCTATCTTCTAAAGAAGGATCTTCTGGGCCCTTCTTGTGATATAAGCATTGCTGCTAACTGGGTAGCTGGCTGGAAAGGGTGATAGTGTCCCCTGCTATCACTAGATTATAAATCTAGTGAGCTCACCTTTAAATGTCTGTCTCTCTTCTCCCCTTTGGGCATTGTTCCAGTCACTTTTTGGCCTTTTTATTTTAAAGAAAAATCCTGTCCATATGGTCAAAGGAGGAAGTATACTTGCCCTCAGATTCACTTAATATGTGCTTGTTCTGTATATTTTGGAACTGGACTGCCATTGTGCAAGAGAGGAAAAAATAGCCATCTTCAATGAAAATCTAAATTAGTAGCCTGCATGCATCAAACAAGAATAAAAGCCCATGCTGGAGGATACAGTAGATCTAAATATGCATGCCCTGATTCACGTAGATGGCCAAACTCTTTCAAACAGAAACATAATTTGACCTATGGAGTAATTAATGCCATGATTATAGGGAGGGGAAGACACCACAGTTCAGGCTGCAGCCGGACTGCTTTCCATTAATAGAAAGCTCTATTATTCCCTCCCCCCACACACATACTTATCTCAGTTTTTAAAATTATGTTGGCTGCAAAATTCCTGTCTGCACTGAAGGCATAGAATGTTTCGGCAAAATTTCGAAAAAGTTGGTGTTTGAGTTTCCCAAGTTATCTGATTGTAGTTTTGTTCCTCTATTATCTGAAAAGAGTAGCTCACTTCTTCACTCTTGCCATATAAATCCCTTTTACTAGATTTTTGGAGAAGACAGATTGGCTTAATTATAACGTATTCCTTGCTTTTCTTCTAGGTAATTCTGAGAGCAATCTCCCACACACCAATATCAATGGTGTTTTTTCTGCTGGATTGAGCAGAAAGAGGAATACCAGCTGAAATCTAGAAAGACTATGAGAGGAATTCTTTTTTCACACAACTTGTAATTAACTGTGGTACTCATTGCTACAGGATTTTATGACTCTCACTTTTTTGTATATATTGAAAATGCAATCAGACAATTTAATGAGAGTAAAACCTATCAAGGACTTTCAAATATGCAGATAATAACTCTTACAAAAATAGTTATAAAAATGATCCCTGAATATTAGATCACTAGAAACTATAGGACAGTACCAAAGATGTGTCACTGCATGTTTGCCATTTCTTATTCACTTCCTTAGGCACTTCCTGTTGGCTTCTGCTGGAGGAATGATACCTGATGGCCTGGACCTTTGATTTGATCACTCTCATCAGTCTGAGGTATGTCAAAAAAAAATTAACTTTGACTCAAGAGTTGCATTCTATGATCACTCTTCACAATTATAAGCACAAGGAACATGGTTGTATTTTAAAATTCTGGGGTAAAATATATGGACACCTAAAATGTGACCTGGGACCTTTGCATTATTTGAGGGAACACTTTGTCAGAATAAGAGCCTGAAGTGGCAGGAACAGAGAAGAAGTATCGTAGGTTAGGCCTACATCCTGCATAGAAGCTCTTTTGTAAATGGTCCCTCTCTCTCCGCTTAGGACAGCTATAAAATCAAGCTAATAATGTTTATATTTAGTTTTGGAAGGAGCTTTGAGAGCTAGAAATAAATGCTTACTCTGCAAATGCAAAGATTTATTTTTTTACATGAAGTGATTGCAACCGAGTAAAAATGGGAAGAGGATCAAAAACATTTGGAAGACTCAAGATCACAAATGACTGTCAGTGACACTAATTTTCTAATGTTTTAGGTGCTTTTGTATGTCCTCTAGGGAGGCTAAGATGCATCCAAGAAAAAGCTCTGGCATTATGTGCCCTAACTTTTTGATGCCTAATTTTTTTATATGCGGTTCCAAACCTTACATTAGGCACAGCATTTCTGGCTGTGTGAATATTGAACACTTTTTGCCAATAGGAGAGCAATGGAGTTGCCTCAGAACACCAAACTTGAAGGCAAGAACCCTCTGCTTGGTGGAAATTAATTTTTAAAAGGAGCAAAGACCTTGTTGTTAGGCAGATTTTGCTGGGATTTAAAAATACATCTTGTTTTAGGCAGCTACTTCTTTGTTTTGGGGAGATTTATCCCCAAAATTTCCAATATAAAAGAGTTGAGATCTTTGCAAAAACCTCATTTTATAATAAACCCTATGTAAAAGATACTTACTCTGGCCTTAAATTAAAATGGAGTAATTTATTGCTAGAGTTGAATATTCCCCTTGAAGATGCCCAAAGCATAAACTGGGCTTCTTCACGGCAGAGAAGATGATAGGGCAAAGATGGATGAGGAGAAGGTTGGCTGTGAGCCAGCAAAGCTGACCACAGCAAGGGAGAAGTGTGATGATTACACCTTGCCAGCCCCTGCTGCCCTGACTCCAGGCTCTTCTGTGGAAAGATGTGTAAGGACAGAGTGAGGATTTTGAAGAAGCTGAACTTTTGAAGACATTGAAACTCAGCAGCTTGGGACCACCACTGCTGTAAATGGCAGCATCTGGGACCCAGCAAGCTCATCTAGACACAAAATCAATCTTTAGTTAAAATTCATGGTCTTTCCACAGGTTTTTAAGGCCAATGCAATAGTGTGGTCCAAGAACTGGCTCTGAGAGTGCAATGCTTTAATGCAGAGGTCCAGTTAAAGTACCCTGGAAGCCTGGCACTGCCTCATGGAATGGTTAATCCATCTTCCCTCTCTGCCTCTGCTGTTCCTGCGCGTTTGAACTGTCATATCCTTTCTCCATTATGTAATAGCCTAGAGGTCACACATGTTCCTCTGCTTTGAATAATACATCTCTATGAAGCCTCAGTATCTCTGTTTGAAAATTTATTTCTTTCATTTTAATATTTTATCCATTTTGTCCTAAATGGATGACCTTAACTGGTTGCAGTTCATTTCATTTCTTCTCTGCTTAAATATTTTAAAGGTTCCAAAGTACAAACATCATTCATGTGGTGTGTAACAAAAATGCTCAGCTTGAGCTTTGGATTACTTAATTGTAATTGTCAAGCTATTATTAAAATTGATTTTTTTTTCTTTTTTTCAATTTCTTACCCCCTCTCCTTCTCCCATTTCTAAGGTTGTTTGTCACATCCTTTATGTTGGTATTTAACTATACTTCAGCACTTAATAGAAGAGCTATACAATGCATGTGGACCGTTATTTGTGAACAGACAGGCAAGAGTCAAAATCACCCTGCAATGGGGACAGGCATTGCATTCACAAAATACCTCAGTAATATAATTGATCCAGTACCAGATACAGTATTTGGTGTAAGGTACAAGTTGAGGTTTTTGCCCTATGTTTGGAGAAAAAAGAACCAGAATTATATTTTACAAGCTGGCCATCTTGATTCTGCAACCAATCTGGATTTCATTAAGCTGGAAAGGGGTTTTATTTGAATTGTAAATCATCATAACACACACATATGCACCAGGAAATAAAAGGAGTTAACAAATACCTGGCAGTCCAAGCTCTGAAATGAGTTGTGCTGTTAGAGAGGTGCCATTTTGGGCACACAAGGTTCTTTGTGAGAGTAGCAGTCCTAGCCTTTCTCAAGCCTTTTTAGGTAATTAAATTCAATCTTCATAAATTTTAGTATCATTTGGCTTCCTGTCCTGAGCAGGTTGATGTCACTACAGGCAGCTTCACACTGACTGTTGCTGAGTGCCTGGTCTCACTGACCCTTCTGATGTAAAATGCTTTGGGTTATTTAGATGTGAAAGGCAGTAAAAGCTAGTAAGCACAATTTGATTTAATGATTGTTATTCTACACTTACACTATGAGAAAGCAAAACTAAGATATCTTCACACTGGGGCATTTTGATTAAAAATAGGAATAACAACACTGAAGGAATCTGACTCATGTCCTTGAATGATTTCAAAATAACCATAGCTGTTCTGCGTTTGCAAAATATAAAAAAATCAGTATATAGTCCATTTTTTATATTTAAGACATTTGATTATGTGGGACAGGTCTATATTTATGCTGATTATTATCTTTCTCATTTTCTTCTATCTTGCTTTTGTTCAGTACTAGTCTTGCCCAGCTGTAGCTGTTGGTAAGATATGGACTCATGTTTCATTTCTGACATCTCTGTGTCATATTACAGTGACATCACCTGTCTTCTGGTTTGGCTATGCAGTATTCCCTGCCAGGAGGACACATTAAATCCTTTGCCTTCCCACTAAGTCCCTAACTGCCATATTGAGGACAGTATGAAAGAAATGGAGCCACCTCTCTTGCACTGGCTCTAAGGTTTTGGTTTACCTGCTGTCGTGTCACCACAACAGGTGCCACGCAGGTGACTGAAAGCAGGAATCTCTGTGCCTCCATGTGAACAAATGGGGACATCTTGTTTCCAAGTGTGATTCCTGGGCTGTGCACAGAAGTGGAAATGAGTAAATGTATAAGCAGATTGCCTCTTTTTTGCTCCTGGGATGGAGATCTGGATCCTTGGACATTAGCCAAAAAGTCTTGTCAGGTATTTTTGTGGTAATCCTGTTTTTCTCCAAACAATAGAGTGGATGTCCTATAACCAGAGCAAATGCTTTGAATAGTTCTTTAAAGGACACTTGAAACAATTCTTGCATATTTTTCTGCCCTGTACAAACAGCTCTCCTGGAAGAAGCTCTTCCTCTTCTGAGGGAGCTCCTGAAGGTAACCAGCATTGCTTCAACTACAGGAGTTTCCTAATTCAGGTGGTGTGGCAGGTGAGGTTATCTTGCCTCAACAGGAAGTGTGTTAGTATAATCCTTCAGAAAGTTTTTGCAAACACATCCTCCTCATCCCTAATTATATAATTAAAAAGTATAAGCATTGAAAATCCTTCTAAATACATATTTAAATCCTAAAGGATCTCCTTAGACTGGAGTATTACATGAGATAGAGCTTAGAAAGGAGTTGTACTAAGGCCTGATCCATTACAACAATTATGAACATGTTCACTTTATTAACTAAATATCTGTAATTGTGCTGTGAGCAGTGCACCTCATAATTTAATTTCAGCAGCTTTAACGTACTTGTAAATGGTATTTCTGTGTAAGTCAGACAAAACATGAGGGAAAGGAAGAATGAGGTGTACAGGGAGAAGACCAGGAGCTGAGGCACAGAGGCAAAAGATACAAAGACAGTTCAGTCTGATTTCAGTATCTGCTGTTCAGTAGTAGCCAGGCACAGATTCCCAAAATACTGTAAGGAAACCGTGGCATTTCTCCAGAAACAGATTTCCCTGGGAGATCTGTCACTTTGACCAAGGTGAGTATATGCTGCTGCTCTTTACCTCAACAGGGTAAATATCCTCATGAATAGCAGTATTTTTGTGTGACTACAGCTGCTCTTTTAACTTTCTGCATAAAGACCTGCATGTGGGGAACTAAAGGTTATGAATTCAAATCCCAGTTTCCACTTCCAGATGCGTGTATACATTTGGCTGGAAACAATGCTGGATGTCTGGATGTATACAGCCACGGACCATTGCAGCAGCACAAGTCAATTAGCCTTGGTGACACTCCAGTGTCCTGTGAAATAATTTTATGGATACTTCAGGGGATGTTGTCAAAAGGATGGCACTGAGAACTGTGGGACACAAGGGGCAAGGCCAGCAAAATAACCACCTTTGGCACAGGTTTCCAAACACCACTGTGTTTACAGACACCTGAACCTTTCTGCATTTCCTGGGTCTCTCTTGGGAAATACAAAGGATCACAATTAACCTTTCCTTATTACCAAGCACAGGAAGCAATAGGGGAGCCTCTCAGGTGACACATCTCATTTGAGCCTTCCACTGGTGTCTGCAATCATGGACGTGTTGTGGAAGTCAAGGCAGGGAGAGCTGAGCCTCCTAATTACAATGTATATTTACAGGCCCTGTTTTTATTTTAGCAGCAATAATACACAGTAGGCTTCATTTGACCTGCAAGGAAGGAGTCAGGCTGGTATTAGATAAATCTCCAGTCATTCTTTGATACTTCTGTTTCATTAGAGGCTACTCTGTGAAATAACAAAAGATGGCAAGTGGCTACTTTATATTAGCCTTTATATTAGCAACTAAATATTTTGGGGGTTTGGTTTGGGTTTTTTGTTGTTTTTTGTTTTTTTTTTTTTCTTTTACATTTTTCTATTTTCATTGCCCCAAAAACTCTAATGAATTTCTCTTAAGAAATGCTGAAATTTTGTAACTTTATTTTTTTCCCTAGCTTTAAATTAAAGAGACCCCCTGTCTGATATTTTTTTTGTTTGGGGTCGTTAGGGGTTTTTTTTGCCTTGCCCCTTTTGGAAGAGAAAAGGTATACATGATGAACACCTTTTGTTTTATTTTGAATATGGCTTGAAATTTTAAAAAAATAACAGGTTATTAATGTCTAGCTTTAAAATTTGTGATTTTAATTTTTCTTTAATGAAAGCATGAGTTTTTTTTAACCTCATGGTTTTCTGGTTTGCTTTTGCTTGGTTTCTCAGATTTTTCTCTCCAGAAAGTAGTATAAGAAGTATAAAATGGCAGATTTTCTGAATAGAAGTATGTATAAGTAAAGTATAAGTTTTTTTTTTTCTTTCAGTTATCCCTCCTGCTCAGTTTTGAAGTATAGAAGTAAGTTTTCATTTTACAAAAAATTTAAGGGAAATAATAGTGATTTTTCTTCCTCTCCATCCACTGTAATTTCCTTTCCCTCTCAATGTTTTTCACTGAGGATTCAATCTGTGACATTGCACTTTGTTAGGAGCTGAAATTAATGTAGAAATTAAGTGTCAGCCATGTGGGAGAGCTAATGGGAGACAATAGCTGAGAGTAAAATTAGAAGAAAACAAAATCCTTGATAGAGAGAGCTAAAGATATAATCATTTTGTTACTATTAGACAAATCTTGGAAAGAAATTGAGAAAAAAATATAAGATAGGATAAAATTAAATTAAAACAAACACTAAACCATACCACATGAATTAAAAACAAGACATTATCCTTAAAAGCTTAGAATTGTACAAGTTTAGATAATGAATTATATGCAGACACAAGCAAGGTAATTTTTCTATATGATAGTGCCATGCAAGCCTTATTTGCAAGGATGTGCTCAGTTGTGGGGCCCAGGTTTGAAAATTACCTCAGTATGTTGGGAGCAGTTTAGTTGACAGCAACAAAAATTCCAAAAAGTTGAAAAATTGTGCCTTTGAAAAGAGACTAAGAAATTTTATCAGGGTTCAGCTAGAAAAAGCAAAGCTGAAGTGACCACACAATAATTTTAAAAATAACCAAAAAGGTATGTTATAAGGAAAAGAGGACTCAGACTTGCCAATGGAAAAGAAAAGGACAGTCCAAGCTGTAGATTTAGGTGAAATGTAGCTGGCTCCATCTGAGAGTTGTGCCAGGTAAAACCAAGTGGAATGCTGGATGCTGTGGGGAGGGTTTGTGGTGGCAAACAGTCTCCTTCTGTCTTTCAGCTCAAGCAGGCAAAGGAGGGCACCAGGAGTTTGGTTTGCGGGGCAGGAGGAGAACAGCACTCTTGCTGTGGAATTTTTGGGCTGGTACCCCAAAGTTATCCCTGGCCAGCCAAATCTAATTTCCTTCTTATTAATCCACAGGAGAGCAAGGCAGTTTTCAGCAGACCTGGCAGGTACAGCTTGACTCTGGCCCTTCTTTATTTCTGTAGGAGAGGTTGTCAGGGACTGAAGAAATGCCTCTCTTGGTATGGTTGAGCTGAGACTTGGAATCTCTCTGGGAAAACGGATTTAGACATAATGAAATCAACTGTGTTCCTTACAGAAGAATGGAAACAACCTACCAACAATCCTCAGTCTCAGTATTGATTCTGTTCTTATATTTGCAGTGCTTTGAAGCTGCTATGGTCTGTTGGTTCATTAAGTTACATTTACAAGTTGTGCCTAAACACTGGCTTTTACATAGTCTGCATTTTATCACTCTTTAAGTGCATATTGATATGTTCTGTCCTCTGTGCAAACCACAGTCAAAGAAATCCCTTTTCTGGAATGGCTAATGAGGTACCAGAGTGGTAAAATAAACAGAAGGAGGAATTACACAGACTCAGGAAGCTCGACCAAAGAAATGTCACCTTCACACAACCAGCAATGAGAAATGACCTTTCACTTTATTACAGTGTGCCAAATTTTGTTGGGTTTAGACAAGAACCTACAATTACTGAATATTTAAAAGTGCACATTCTTACTCACAGAGAAGTCAAATAGAGTTGGGGGGACTTATGTCACAGAAGTTCCTGTGATGAAAGATGGATTTGACACACTGACGAGTACCATGACTGAGATTACAGTTGAATTATGCAATTAGGTTTTATTAACTATACATATTATTAAGGACTTTTCATAACAGAGGAAAGGATGTCAGGTCCTGGTGATTGTACTGACCTCTTATGCCACTGGGAAAGATGCAGAAAGGCTTTCAAAAGAGCAATATAATCCCTATTTAATCTTTAAATAAGAAAGAAAGGTCAAGGAGCCATTGCTGCTACTTTATTTCTCTCAAGTCTTCACCAAGGAGACATCCCATTTTAATGTGCATTGCCTTAGATTTATACATGTTAGTAAAATATGCATCACTGAAACATTACATATTTTTTGAATGCATTGAATTTATAGAAGAACTTACAAAGTATAGTATGTGCATGTGTATGAATCCTCAAAATTATGTAACTAACCTCTGAAGGTTTCTCACTTTAATTCATTTCTGACGCAAAAATAAAAAGAAAAAAGAAAACCCTCCAACAGATTACTTAACATCTCTGTAAAAATGTCATATCCACACAGATATGCACTTACCATGCCAAAGAAAAATAGAGTGGTAATTTATATTCAAAATGTAGTTTCATTTTTAAATTATATTAATAATTAAAGATAAGTAAATGAAGGTGACAACCAACTCAAGACAGGTAGGGAAAAAAGCCCCAAACAAAATTGCAAGCACCGGTGTAATTACAGGGACTTCTTTGAGTCTACTGGTCATGCTCCAACTTTGGTAGGAAGCCTAGTTGTTCCTTAAACTTTTACTTCCCTTCTGAGCTGGGAGTGAGACTTTCAGAGTAGGTGCAGCCCAGTTCTTTCAATGGCAGATGCTCAACAAGAGCAGTCCCTTACCCCCAGACTGGCCTGGCTCCTTTTGGCAGGTACAGCAGGACAATCACTCCATCTGCTCCACACAAAGCTGTGTGAACAGCATGTCCCATCAGGGAATGGAATGGAGCCTTTGGGGCTGGGAAGTGCCAGTGTCAGTGCTGCAGTGCACCCTTATCTCAGTCCTTTGGGAATGTCTGCCTTATGGTAATCTTCCATTATGTGACTGTTGGCTTTTGCAGTGGGATGCAGCAGTTTGTCTGCCTCCTTTCAGAGTCTGCCTCGATCTTCCTTCATGTTTCACATCCAGGCACATTTCTCCCAATATTTCTTTGGATGTAGTTTCTTCTCTGTATTTTAACTAGATGGCTTTTTCTCCTCTGCTGCATGGATCCCTACAAGTCACTGATTCATCCAGGACCCTTTTTCACTCCTAGTGTCCAGCAAGCTGAAAGTGACCATTATAAAGAATGTCTTTTGAGCTGTCAGAAGTTTTAGGGCTGCACTGTGATCATGTATTCAATAGTATGAGTTGTCTGGTCTAAGGTCGGAATTTTCTGAGGTTTTACGTATTTCAGTTCTAACAGTTCTCCATTGCAAATAATGGAAACCAAGAAACCTAAAAGAAACTAAAGGCTGTTAAAAGTTCTGTTAAATGCATAGGTAAAAATTGTGCCACAATTCAAAAAGAAAACAAGGCAGTCCAAAAATCCCCTGCATGGCTGAATGTGAAAATGATGTAGCTCATTTTAAAAAAAAAAAAAATTTTTTTTTTAAAACAAAAGGATTTTAAGAAATTAAATGTTTGCTCAAATGAGAATAGGAAAACCCATAAAAGTGGCAGCCCAATTTCAAATGAGAAATTAAGAAAGCTAAAAAGAATGTGAAAAGAGCCTTGCAAAGAATGCTGTAGCTGAGAGTAGAGAAAACTGTAAATACACCAGAGACAGGAAGCCAGCTGATTAGTGGGATGATGACCAAGGTGTAGAAGGGGCTGCAGCAGATGAAGGTTCCTCAATGTGATCTCTCAGACAGCAGAAACTGTCTCATTCCCAATTCTGATGCATTCTTTGTAGCAGGCAAGTCAGAAAAATAGATCAATTTAAAGTAAATACATGGGATGTGTTTATCCAAATAGACAATTCAGAGGTCAGTAAGTCATCAGGACAAGACAACATCCACCCAGGAGTCCTGGAGGAACTCAAAGATGAAATTGCAGAACTGCTAGCCATGATGTGGAATACAAGAACAAAGAGCCACTATATTAGAGGGTGGGTTTACAGCCATCTGCAAAATTGCCAACTTCCATCTACCAGAAGGCTCTGGATGGATCCTGAGTGCTACAGGCAGGTGAGCCTTAGCCTCATTCCTAGCATAATGGTGGAGTACCATCTCTAGTAGTAGTAGTAGTAGTAGTAGTAATAATAGTGTTAATAAATAAGATTAGTGAGCACATGGATAAATTTGACTTGTTGAGAAAGGATCAGGTTGGCCTCTGTAAGGGGAAATACAGCTTCACTAAGCTGAAGTTCTGTGATGAAGACAGTAAGAATATGGACAAAGTGGACTGATTGGACATATTTGGGTTTTCCAAATGCCTTTGCCAAGGTTCCAAAGGATAGAATAGAATAGAATAGAATAGGATAGAATAGAATAGAATAGAATAGAATAGAATAGAATAGAATAGAATAGAATAGAATAGAATAGAATAGAATAGAATAGAAAAGGATAGAATAGAATAGAATAGAATAGAATAGAATAGAATAGAATAGAATAGAATAGAATAGTTCCCGTTGGAAAGGAACCTACATCATCTATGCCCAGCTGTCAAAGGTTATTCCAGAAAGTAAAGTTAGTTTTGAAGAAAAGTCCTTGTATGGACTGAAAAGTGGGCAAAGGAAAGAGTATGGATTAATGGGTGTTTTCAAGATGGAAAAGAATTGGCAGTAAGGAATTGGTCCTGAGACCAATTTCATTCAGTATTTTATCAAAGAGCTAGAGAAGAGAATGAACAGTGGAATTTTTGGGTTTGAAGGTGATATTAATGGATTTTGGATCACAAGTTTTAGTGTAGGTAAGTGTGGTCTTATGAAAAATAATCTAATCCCTACCTACATGATGTAGAACTCAGAACTGAAGTGCTGAACTCTTGACTTCAGGAAGAAATCTTGGAGTGATTGTTCTCAATTCTCTGAAATCGTGAGTCCATGGTGCTATGGCAGTAAAAAAACCTCAAAAAACAAACACAAGGAAAATACTGAGTACAAATGAGAGGTAACATTCTGTCACCATACAAAGCTGTGGTGCACCCTCTATTTGGTGCTGCCAGTTCTGTTTTCCACCTCCCAAGAAGGAGGCAGTAGAAGCAAAGAAGATACAGGTAGGGCCAGTCAAAAAGCTTGTGATGATGTATCAATAGCCTTGTGAGGAGAGAAAAAAGCTGATATTCTTCATTTTGCAGAGAAGGTGAGGGGAGATGTGTTAAGGTTTACAAAATCACAGATGTAATGGATTAGCTAAATCTTCCTAGTATCAGAAAGCACAGAAAGGAATTAGACAACTTCGTGGATGTGCATGAAGGGATGCTGGGATGATTGTGCAGGAATGTAACCTCTAAAATCTCTACAGCAGCAGTGGACACTGGATCAGTGGAATACATTGCCAATAGTTGCCAAAGTCACATGCCCTCCTGGAACAGCTTTTTCTTTTGTTCATATCCCTCTGGCTCCTCTGTTGTGGGCCAGGCATTAGCTACCACCACCACCACCATCCCACTCCCACAGACTTCCCAGGGAGAAAGGTCTAAGTTCAAAAATAAAAAAGGAAAAACCCTACTGTTTGAGGTGCAATAACAGCTCCAGGTGCAATATCTTAAAAAAAGGGGGAAGGGGTACAAGGGTCAGAATATAAATAATATATAGGTAGAGAAGAGGAGGGAAACCCAGGAAAAAAGAGCACCCAGGTGTGCCTATTACGCCCTGTGGACCTCCAGGGATGGAAAAATGAAAACAGTTGCCAGAACACCCCCTCCTCCCCATTTTTTTCCCTGCTGTCAGAGACACAATACCAGACTGAATGGATCCATTGGTCTTACCCCAGAGAATGTTTCTTATATTTGAATGGCCTTTTATTGGAGGCAGTCTTGGCCATCCTGGAATTCAAGGAAACAGTTGTGACAGGTTGTACAGAGACTTACAGCATAATTCTTTCTCTGTTTAAAAACAAAAAAAAACCAACTTTAAAGTATGGTCTCAGTTTCCAACTGAAATAGAAAACTATAGGATAGAAGGCAAATAAGACAGAGAAGAAACTGTTAAGAGAAATATTTAGTATGGATATAAGATGTAAAACTGTATCTCACATAAATCAGTGGGTTTTAATCCTTTTTGACTTCCAGTGTAGGTGTGTGGCAAATTTAACCTACTTAGAATAAATTTGCTTCTTTGAATTTCCCTTTACATTTCCCTTAGTTCTCTCTGAGTTTTGCAGACCACAGGTTGATAAGTATTATAGAAAATATACCATCTTGAAAATTAACTATTTCTAGATTACTTCTGCAAAGTGAGAGCACATCTGCATGGACACTGACCAGATTATAATACAAATGGTGACACTGTAGTGTGACACTGTAGTGACATTCTTTTGTAGAGCTGAGTATGGTGCGATGTGTAGTTGACTTTGCAGCTTAGGTTTTGTGGAAGATGCTCATCTGTTCAGAAAAGCAAAGGAAGGGCCCCAAATCTTACATATCATCTCCCCCCCATAGTGCATCTGTTCAACTCAGACTTGCAAGGCACTGGGTTTCATTTGTGAAAGTGGGTCACAAATCCAAACAAAAAATACAAAATAACGACTCCATCTATTTCCCTGTGTGTGATACCAATCAAATTGTGAAACAGATCTTCAGCTACAATAAATCAATAGGTCCATTAGGACAATTTCATTTACAGGGAGTGAGAATTTGGTGCTGTACTTTGTATGTGAGAAAAATACACCTGAAAAAAATAAAAAAAAAAAAAAAAGGAAAAAACAACCCTGTATCTTTTGCTATGCAACAATTATGTAAATATTTTTAATAAAATAATAGAATACTGCTGGAGAGCATTTGGTAAAGAGAGGAATTAGATAATAATTTGACTATAAAACTAAATTATATAAAGACATGCCACACATTAATTATTTTACATCACCCACTTTCCCCAGACTAGAGCACATAGGTCTGACTGTGAAAGTACTAACAGAGTCCCAACAGTCCTATTAAGAGACAAAGAAAGAGAGATCTGGTTAGGCTATTTTTTCATCTTAATACCACTGCCTTATCACTTTATAATTTTGAAAATAAAACCCTTTAAGCAAAACAATACCACATTGCTAGAATAAAGATTTCCAAAACTTCATGATCCTGATCTTCATGATTCCCATCTTCTTCATCCCCTCTGTAGTAATTTTGGCCTGCAAAACTTTATTATATTAATCTGGTAGATTGTTATCCCTTCTTTGTATAAACATTAGCTTATGATAAGATGGGATAAGATGGTAAAAGCAGATCCAGGGAGCCTGTTTGTTTCTATTGTACATGGGAAAGTGCGTGCATACCTGTAACTTTTGAATACTGAAATGGACATTGTAAATTGGGGGAGAATTCTGCCCTTTTTTCTTCTATCCTTGCCACTCCAACTCCTCTCTGAGTTCTTCTGTTTACTTTCTTTCCATGGCTTTTATTTTTATTCTCTATTCTTATTTTTCTCTTCCTATTTCTTTCTCCATAGCCATCCTGCTCTTACCACTTAATACTGCAGTTCAGAGTTATTTGGAAACTGGACAATATACTCAGTCTTACATCTCAATTTTATTTAGGACCCAACTGTGACCATCACTGAACCTGAACACTCCCTTGCCTTACAAGGGCTGAGGAATACAGCCCAACTCTGCATGACCAAAGGTATTGACTATAGACCTTTGTGTTTAAGCAATTATTTATTTCTTTTTTTCAAATGAATTCATAATTTGAATTGTAGTTTGTGTGAGAAATTTTAAGGGCTGAAAATGGACAGAACACAAAGGATGACTGCTTCAAGGGACTGATTGTTCCCAACCCTCACCTCTGTTTCATACATCAGCACACACCTTTTGTAATCAAATAAATGAGATTCCTTTGAAGTATATCCCTGAACTGGTGAGATAACCTAGAGCTTCTAAAATCCAGAAAGGTGGGAAGGCTTGAGGCAGGCTGATACACAGAAGCTGGGACAGAACTGACCAGCCTGTGCCTCAAGCTGCATGTGGCTCTCTAAGTATTTAAATACAACTCCTGTGCTGGCTGGCATGGGGGCTGTGGCATACTCCCTGCCTCCAGAAGCAGTGACTCAGCAAGAGCTTCCAAGGCCAATTTTAGGGATCTCCTTGGCCTGTGCCTGTTTATGTAGAAGAGCCCCATTCCTCAGGCAAACTCTGCAAGGCTATTTTATCACCAGCTGCCCTGAACCATTCTCACAGCCTTATTGCTCCAGAACAGGATAGGTGTCTTGAGGCTTTTAACACAGAGAGGATTCTGATGAGGTGTTTGGAGAGCTGAGGAGATCAGACATTATGGGAAAGGACTGTGAAATAGTCTGATAGGTTATGTTTTTAAATTACATCTTTTCCTCATCCACAGTAAATTTTTTCCAAGCCATATGATCCTCAAATTACCAATACAAATGGGAATACAATTAATAGCAGTGCCATATCTTTATAGGGAGCATCACATTTTTTGTGCCAGGAAAGCATGCCTTTTATTCTATTAAACTGAGCAAAAGTCTTCTCCTGGGCCTCGTCTCCTCTGCATGGTGCCATCCTTTCAGGAATACATCATCATCAGAGTGCTTTGTCCCAGTGATGTATTACACTAATACATCTGTTGCTTTAATGATATATTAGTGTAATACCTTATCAGAGTGATGCATACCAATGATCTATTGCTCAAAAGGTGGTGCCATTCAGGAATGAAAGAATTCATGGACACAGTCAGTGTAATTACACAGATAAAAGCCGACATAGATTATGCTGGAAGCTGCTTTCATGGAACCAAGAACACCAGTACTATGCCAGTCTGTTTGGTGCCATTTTCTAGTGCCATTGCACTGGATTTGTAATGCTGAGGTTGTTACATCTATTTTAAACCTTTTAAATATACTAAGAGCAACTACCATTAACCTTGGGTCACTGTGAAGCAGAATGTATCCAGTTACATTATTTTTACTGTATGGTAGTACAGTACTTACTTACCCGTAACCACATGAAACCAAGTAACATTAACCTCCAAACAGCCTGAAGAACACACCATATCTCATTATAATAATCTGGGCTTCATCCTTTGCCTGACTTTAATTATTGTCCATTCTCAAATATTTTTGATTACATGACAGTTGAACTACTTCAGCCTGTCATTAACTGTAAGCCTCTTTAATCTCAACCTTCATTTTCTTTTCCCTTACTTTTATTTTCATTACTTTAGCCACTGAAAAACAGGTGAAGTCAGTCTCATTGACATTGTTTTGTGTAGCATGTTAATTAAACATTTCAAAGCATCATCCAGAGATTGTGGCAAAAAAGCGCCAAGTTCTATTTTCTATTTTTTAAACTTTTACTGTAAAGAAGGGGAGAAAACTGTGAGCCGATAATATAAAAAACCCTCAAAACTCAGATCTTTTTCCCCTCTGCCTTAACTCCCTCACTAATTGGGTCCAAGCTTCCTCACTAATTGGGTTTCCAAAGAGAAAGACAATCAGAACCACGTTTTCTTGTGGTAATTTAACTGAGGTGTAAAGTATTGATTAGCTTATTTACATTTCCTCTAAATATGCTTTACACCAAAGTGTGAAGAATGTTGCAGAGGAGAAAATAAAGGCCTCCAACTTGTTTCAGTTCATCAGAGCAGGGAAAGGTGTATATGTAACACGAGAATTTTTGCCAAATAGTCCAGCACAAAACAATCAGTAACACAAATGAGGGAGAAAAGGACAGGTAAAGTATTTATAGAATGTAAATACTGGGATTTTTCTTTCCTCTTCACTTTCTTTTCTGTTATCTTCAGCTTCACTGCTAGTGACAAGTATCATTTTAATTTGCAGGAGGGTTGCTAAAGCAACTTTCGGGAATGTATTTAATCCTGTGGCAAAGTGAATTCACAGAAGCTGTAATAGGGATACAGTGTGGTGGATGCAGGATATCCTACTTGTTACATTCCTAATCCTCCAAGGTCACTGAGCTGATGTGTGACCTTCCAGTTTAGAAACTGCTGACCCAGATCTTTCTCCTGACCCACGGGAGGATGATATAATCTAGAAGCTCATGGGTGGGGCTGTGCTACCTGATCTCTGGCAGAGGTGGAAGCAGCCTGCTAGGATGGCAATGCAGAAAGTATGGATGCAGTGAAGAGAGTTCCTTCAGCAAGAATCTGTGACAGATTTATTCAGATCAGAAAACCTGCAGGTTGCTCAGTTGCATCTTGGCAGGGTGGAGGGGGAAAGGCATCCTCTTTATTTGGCCTGAGAAACTATAAACCCCAGTAGGACTGACCTCCAAGGCCAGGCTATTCAATATTTTACCTGAAAAATATAATTGCTCAGGTCCCTGTAGGAGGATGTTTGGAAACTTCCCTGCACTTCTCAGAGGAAACTGGTTACTTCAGTGAGTCTTTAGTAGGATTTATCAGTCCTGAAAATCTGCAGTTCCTGCAGTGCTGGCATCCTGAACATGGTGGGCCTAGTGTGCTTCTTGTGGAAGTCTGATCTGTGACAAAAGCCTTCCAAAGGGCGATTAGCAAACCCAGTAGCAGCTAATTCTGATAAACTGCGGGTGAGCAAATAGACCTTTGTGTAACTTGCCTTGTGTGCTGAGCAATTGGAAGGGACAGATTTGGGATGGGGAGAGAGAGACTTAGCAGGTGGGCTTCTGACACTGTTGCTCTGCCCGTGTACATCCTAAACAAGCTTCTGTGATACCATACACATTAACAGCTCATGATACATCATGTTTTCATGATCAAAACAGTCACTAAGGTAGGGGGTGTATTAGTCTTTTCTTAAGAGATGGGCATCTGCATGGAGAAAGAGAATAGAGTGAAATGCTTAACAGTGTACAACAGCCTAGAGGACTGCAAGCAAAGTGTGTGGTCTCAGCCAGCATGGCTCTAATGGCCATTCAGTCACATGCAGTCCTTGTTTTCTGCTTTGGAGAGGCAGTTTGTAGGGTCTTTGGGAACCCATCTGAATGGTGAGTGACTCCAGGTTTTTGTTTTCCTGAATTAATTTTAGCAACATCTGTTTTCCAGTCTTGTTCACTGTGTGCTACACAAATGCTTTTGCTAGCGTGGTGCAGAAAAGGAGGAATGATGGACAAGGTGGGTGGCTATTGCTTAGATTTGCTCTCTCTTTACTGCCACTGAATGTCAAACCACACCATGTTACTGGGCTGTGTCCGATTATGTGTGGACACAGCATTCCTGTTAGTTAAATACCATCCATTTAGCCAAATGGCATTCCTTTTAGTTAAATAAAGAATAATTTAGTTTTAGAAGTTGGAGTTTGCCCTTAAGCTAGGTTTAGGAACCTAAAAATTTGTTGTTTTGAGCTGAGCCAGTCTTTCAGTTCTCTTTGCAGTCCATGGAGAAAGCAAGGCTTCCCCAGAGAAATTCATCCTAACTTCCACAGGATGGAGAACAATTGCTTAACTCTCTCTTTTGACAGCAGGTAACCTAGAAATCTAGGTTCAATTAAATGACTCTCTCTCTCTATCATACTGACAATTAGCAGAATTTGCATCTGTTGTCTGCTGCTTAGAACTCCCCAAGCCTGGTATCTTCCACTAATTCCAAAGAGTTTTGGAACAAAATCCGACACTGCTGCATGTCTGAAACTCTGTTAACAACAAAGTGGCTCGATTAAGTGGAATTAGTTTGGGAGGGGCGAGCTGTGAAGTGGCACTCAAGTTTTGGCAGGTTACCTGTGTTCCTCTGGCACAGTCCCCAGCAGAAGCTTAGTGTATCACCCTAAGTTTTATGTTCTTAAAGTAGAAAAAAACTCAACCTTAAAACAACAAGATTTCAAATCTGAACTGGAAAATGGTAATGCAGAAAGTGAAATCAACAGAGCAGAAGGAGAGGATGCCAGGGCATCAGAAATGGCCAGCAGGCATTTAATCTGGATCAGGGGCAGCTGAGTTTGCCTGGCAGTGTTTTAACACCTGCACTGCAAAATGCAGTGGCTTAAGTGAAGGTATATGATAAATTCTGCTGACTCTGTTATGGGAAAATGGATTTCTGGCAAAGGGGTGGAAAGAGCAGTTGGGGGCAGTAAAGTGTCTCAGACCTTGGAACAATTGCTTTCATACACGAGAGCTGGAATCATCAGCCTCTATGAGCAAGACCCTAGCTATGAGAAGATCAGTGAAAATTTGGTCATTGATTGAATTGGGACCAGGATTTCACTAATTCATGACTAATTGGTAATCACAGTAAGTAATTACTAATTATGGCAAATGTGCAACAGTTGTGTTGCTGCCTGGAGCCAAACTGTTTACATCAGGACTGGGAGGTTTTTTTGGGTTTCAGCATAGGAAGCAGGGCTTATAAATCCCTGTGTTACATGCAAAAAGTAGGATTTGGCTGATAAAAATGGCTGCATGCAAGGACCGGTCAATTCAATGAAGGGTGAGTTCTGTCCTCCTCAGGCTCTTAGACACTGCTTGCTGACCTAAGTGTACTAAATAACTGAATAAAATATTTGTTGATATGTACTCAGGTATGGTAGAAAAAGCTGATTAAAAAATAACTTATAGTAGAAAGGGATTTTTCTATAAAATGCTGGCATTATGTTGGCAGTAAATTCAAGCATTCTCATCTCATATTGATGTGATAGCCATTTCTGTTTATAGATACTTCTTGAGGAGATTCTTTCTTTTAGAATAGATATCTTCTGTCCCCAGCCTAGCTGGTTTCTAGAGAGCTGTGGTACTTAGGGAAAGATGTATGAACCTGGAAAACAAACTGAAAGAACTGGTGGCTTTATCAGGACAGTTGAATAGAAACTCAAATTTTAAATGTATGTCTATTAAGAAGTCTGGGAAAAAAATCTGGTTTTCATTTGAAAAAAATACTGTAGAACAGAAAGGTCTTTGGTGGGACAGACTGCCAGGGAGGTAGCTGAAGGCTAACAGCAAAATCTGGTTATTTTAGCTTCTTAACACTTGCCCTATATCTTTATAGCCTGTTTCCATCAACACCCAGGAAAGGTTATTACTATTTCTTTTCTACAAAAATAAGCTGAGCTGTTGAATGTGGTGGTGAGGAAGATGCAAGGAGTTGACTCACACTTCTGCTTGCCCAAATTGTGTTCAGGGGCTAGTGTTCAACAGATTAAAAAAAAAGCCAAAACTCAAACCTACCCAGCCTCCTTCCCCCATACTAAACCTTACCTACATCTGTGACTGCTATTAAGGGTAAAAAGCCTCAGCTGCTGTTTGGCTCTGGAAACACCTGCACTTAACTTACATTGTTAAAAGTTCTCTGAATTCTACCTGAGACTGAACCACATTACACACAGTTTGGACAGTGAAAGCTGCTACTCCTTTCTTCCAGATCAAAGAAGCAGAGGAGAAGGGAAGAAGCTAAAAGAAAGGTTGATGATACACAGACCTTTGTACTGGAGACCACCACTTGGGGAGCCCCAGGATACAGGTAAGCTAAGCTCAATTTCTTTCTTGAAGGAAAATGTGCAGGTATTACCTGATGTTTGGCTATGTCAGAGGGGGAAACTTGTTGAGGAAAATGCATAAACAACTAGTAAAAGTAATATTTCTTTTCTGCTAGCCCTAGGCAGCTTCTCAGCTGTGGTTGGGTCACAGATATGGTTCTGTGGCACCTGCAGTTGTGAGCTATGTGGGGGCCTCAATAGTGTAACACAATTCTGGATTCTGCCCTAGGGTGAGACTACAGAAAGACCCACTTTTTAAACCAATTTCTTCTGTATTTGTGCCTTGTGTGATGCTTTCTCTCACATCCAAATGTGACTGCATCAGCAATGCTACTGCTATGACCAACTTAAAATCAGATGAAGTAGAAAGTGCAGACCTGAGGTCAGTGCTAAAAGTACCAAGATGCTCAGTACATGATCATCAAAAATATAATAAAAGTGGTAGAACTAAGACAGGCAAGTAGTAACAATTGAAAACTTAGCTTCTAAATCCAGAATGAATTGACAGTGACTCCTTTATTTCCAGTATATGTTCTCCAATTCAGAACTTTCAAAACCCACTGGTTTGATTGTACAGACTATCTCAGGCTATTGAGTTACAATGGCATAATGAGGTAGCTAACTGTGTGTTTTTCTCCTCTCTGGCACATTTGAAGTGAAAGAAAAGTATTTTAGAGTAACTCATTGTATTTCCCATTACAACAGTTGAAGAGGGTGTGCAAGGACAGTTGGGAAATCTCAGCCACAATTAAGCCACAACTGCATACCACGTGGGGTCATCTTTATCCTGATTTTTGTGCATAGCTCTTTTTGTGTCTGTTATGTGTTTCTTTTCACACTGCTGTGGAGTGTGTGCATTTTTGCAGCAGTTGTTCTCTGTCCTTTCTTCGTGGAGAAGAACATTCACAAATACTTTGTGAAGAAGGTCTGGGATTGAAATTGCAGTATCTGAAAACTTGTTGTGGCATCTGAATGTTTAACAGCACCAACATTTACACATTTGACTGGTTTGAGATTACTGGGTGAAATTCATATCTCTTCCAGAGTCTCATTTATACTTTCTGCATTAATACTGAGCAGTTCCACAGCTAAACCCCCATGAAAATGGCCCAAGTGGAAGCCACTGCTCAAGTAGCAGATTTTGTGGGATATTAAACTGGGGAAGCTTCTGAAATGGGGAAATGTCAAGGGACAGACAGCAGCTTTGGCTCACCAACCATCTAGTAGAGTATGTGAAGAGACTTTAAAAGTGCAGGTGGATGTGCTGTTCCATATATTTTCTTTAAAACATTGCTATCCACCTTGTAGTTTTAATTAAGCAAAAGGGAAAAGTTGGCTGCTAAACATAATATCTTTGGGCCAGTGCTCAAGCACAAATTGAGCCATGCAAATACACAGCCAACCAGCTTGGTTAGTTCTAAAGTGGCATTGATGAAATCTTCTGGTTTGTTGTTGACTTTTTGAGTGTTCCCCCCCCCAATTATTTTGTTAGTTTTATTCAAAAGTGGGCATTTCTATATAGTAGCTAGAGGCCTGCCTGAAATCTTGGCTAAATCATCTAATTTTTAGTGATTCAGCATATTTAACTTTGAGGAGCAGAAACAGTAGTGCATGTTTCCAGGGGACTTGGTTGGTTTGGTGGTGGTTTTTTAATGGTACTTCTTCTAACACAAAGGAAACAAAGCATTTCCTTGGAGCTGAGCATGGTTCCGTCCAAACCATGCTAAGAGTCACGCTGTAAGAATCGGCGACCAGGACAAAAGCGAGGAAAGCTTGTTACGGCCGGAATGCCCCAGTAGGCTGCAATATCGCAACAGAGCGATCATTAAACATCATTTAACATCATTAAATTTACGTGTTGCGTGTGGCAGCGAGGTGGTTTCGGCCCCTTCGTCCATGCCCGTCCCGATGCAGGGCGATCCGGGATGCGCTCCGGGAGCAGCTGGAGCGCGGCTGCCCCCGGTGCCGGCCGCTCTCTGCAGCCCGCGGGGAGAGACGGGCACTCGCCGCCACCCTGCTCTGAACGGCAAAGGCAGGAGCTCCCTCAGACCTGGGGAAAATGATCCGCGGAGCCAGCGAGTGCCTTGGGAGAGCGCCACTGCTCTGGGTGCCCTGTCTCTGCTTGCCGTCTCCTTCTGCTCAGGCTCATCACAGACATGTGGAGGGGCTCAGCAGGCAGCCGTTCTTGGGCAGATGGAATGGCAAGCTTGTCCTTGCACAAGTGGCTTAATTCATGCAGGATCTTTTTATTCGTACACCCATAAATAAGTCACTCTTATCTTCAGTATTGTTAACCTTATCACTAGGAAACAAGCATTGGCCTGTAACCTAACCTTTCTACAATGGTAACTTTGTCATCCTCTGTATACTGGCATAGCCTTTTCCCTCAGTAGACTTTCTCCCCTTTGGGAACAGGATTTTGGGTAGAGGTCCTGTCTTAAAGTGCTGGTGAGCAAGGCCTAAAAAGTTGCCTGGCTTTGAGATGTGAGCCATGAAAGAAGTACCTTCCTTGAAGAGCCTGCTGGCATAGGTGTCTCAGCCTGGAGTCTGAGCAGGTACATTCCCTTAATACAGACCTCCCAAGACCCTTGAAGTTTCTGTAATATTTTTTTTCTTTCCTAACCTTATGGCAAAATCATATGTTACCACACTATCTCTAAGAGGGCTTTACTGTGCCAGTAAAACCCTGAGGCTCAGTTGTATAGGAAGAAGCTAAAAAGAATATGATACTCAGTAGTATGGGAAGCCTTGCTGGAGAGAGTGTCACTGAGGTAATAGGAGACTTTAACAGGGCCTGGAGAGGAGCAATTTGCCGGAGAAGGTCTGTTTGAAAAGTACAGTCAACCCATTTTGAAAGACACTGGTCAAAAAATTCTTCATACTACAGGAAGTTGCTGAAGGCATGGCAGTTCGGAGGTGGGAAAGATTTTGGTAAGGATAATTGACTTTTAGTAACAAATTAAGCTAAAAGGTTTGAATTAGATAGGATAGTCAATCAGAGGAAGACTGTAAAGCTTAGATGTTCATTTAGGTTAGAAGAATATTCTGGGATGGGATGAAGGGGAGAGATGGGCCTCAGTTGAAAAGATAAAATGGGAGAAGCAGGGAGATGTAAAAAACTGGATGAGGCAACAGTTCAGAGGTAACTTGGGGAAGAGAGAGAGACCCTAAGCTTAAAACGTGTATAAATTAGATATTCTCTCTTATTATATGATGGTGTGACAATTTCAGGCAGCTAAAACATTTCAGCTGTAAAGCTGGAAGTCTTCAGATTTTCCTTGCAACCTAAAATATCTTCATCTTTTTAGCTTTGTTTGAGTGATGTTTTAGTTTTGGGGTTTTGTTTCCTGTTTTGGAACCTGGTGTATCGAGCTCCCACTAACTTGTTGGAGTTAATTACTTTATGATAACTCAGAGGCACTGAGTGCATAAAGCAGGACCTTTGGTAAAAACCCATGTGTCGTGAAGGTCTCCAACAATGTCAGCAATGGAGGATGACAGTCTTCATATTGTTATATTCTCCAGTGAAAAGTGTTAGGAGTTCTCAACATTTTTAATAAGTTGGTTAAGTGCTATGGAAGAGAGAGAAGTAGGTGTGGTGTCAGACTTGACCCAGCTTCCTTGATTAGCATACCCAGTTGGACAGCAGAAGTAATTATGTCTGACATGGTATCACAGCTGTGGGGACTGGAGGCTTGTATGAATCATAGAAGCCTGACAAACTCTGAATAGAAGAGTTCCTCTACTCCACTGTGCAGACTTTTTCTTTTTTTATACTAGAAGACCAGAAAAAAAGTTCCACACTGTTTCTCCCTTGTCTTGGCTCCATTGTGGTATCCTCTCCAATGCTGTTTTCTCTTGGAAAGTTGCTCTTGAGTATCTTCTTGGCCCATTTCCCAATTGCTTTGCTACTCAGATGATTTTTAAAACCCCTGATTTTGCTTTTTTTCCCCATGTAAGTGAAAGCATCACAATGTCTCCCTTTTGGGTAGAAATGAAACAGCTCTTGTAGGGCTCATAAGGCAACCAAAATGTTTTGTTTCTGATGGACGCTGTTCTTGGCACCTTGAGGGAGAGGCCACCGAACTTAATGGTTATTGTGATCAAGAAGGATTACTTATTTTCTTATAAGCTGCCATTCAATATATTAAAATTAATAAAACCTCCCAACTTTATTAAAGATTTCCAAGAAAACTCAACAGTATCATCCTGAATCTTGCACAAGTCTATGGCATTGCTGGACATCTTTAAAAGTCAGTTAGCTTGATTTTATCCTTCTATCCTCTGCTTGATGAACTTTACAAGACTTAAGTGGGAGATCCATACCTTCTCTGACGAGGCAGGGAATACATACTGTTCAGGCTCCCACCTGCTTCCATTGATTCTGGCTTGTGCAAAATCCTACATGTAGGAAATATGGAAAAAGTGCTCCTTCCTTTAAGAAGACTTAATCTTTTCTCTTCCCCTCTTTAATACCAAAAATGTGGGATTTTTTTTGGGGGGGGAACATTTACAAAGAGAGAGACTAGAAAGTATTTGAGTGAATCTATTTTCTTCCATTTTGAGACCCTTGATTCTTCATCCATACAGCTGCTTTTTGAGGAGGGAAGCGCACAAAGGGGCAATCCCCTGCCCCACAACTCCTTCAATTGTTTGTTGCTCGATTTGGGGGAAAAGAAGTGTGTGAGAGTGTGTTCCCTGGGACCGTGACTCCATCTGCAGGCAGGAGCACGCCACTCTACCGAGAGGCACCACGACCTCCGTGCAGCATCGAGCCCCTCAGGTCTTGAGTGACACTGCTGAACCCCCCCGGTGCTTCTCAGTGCACAGCAGTTTCTCTGTCACTCCCAAAACCTAAATGAGAATAAGAGAACTAAGAAGTCAAATTATATAGGTACCTCATGAATTTTACTTCCATGATCTGGGCACCTTTAGTGCAAGCAGCCAACATATACATAGGGGTTATATGAGTAAGTTTGTGTGCTTACTGGTGAAAGGAGAGAATAGCACTAAGGAAGTATGGCTGCAGGTTAGCAAGAAAAGCAATTAAATTCTGTGGCCGCAGCACCTACATGTCAGTGATGTGTTGATGATAATGGTTTGCTGGAACAGCAGCCTTAAAATTCTACATCTAGCTTTGCTGGTGAACTACCACAGGCAGAGTGCATGTCCCCAGCTGAAAGGTGGAGGTAATGATGCTTTGCAAATGTCTAAGAAAAAAAGGCAGCCAACTTCCTGTGCTTGCATTTTAGAGGGATTAAAAATACAGTCACTCTTCTACCTGCCCTGCAGTTATAAGTTCATTTAGTGTAATCTTCAGGATACTGAGGGAAGAGTGAGGAAGTAAAACACCAATCATGAGTTTGGATAATTAATGTTTTCCATTAAGTAGCTCATAAACCAATAGCAATTCTAAGAAAAAGTATTTGGACATTAAAGACTTCTGGATATCATAAGGGTGTTTTTAGTGAAGAGTCCTAGTACCTAAAAAAGTCTGGTGGAATATTTTGTCTTCTGTGAACTATTCATATAAAACCAGACACAAATACCATGTTTAGGAAGCAGTAAATGTTCATGTTACAACACTTTCACTTACATTGGGAGTTCTCTTAAGATCTAGTCCAGCCTCAGCAGTCAAACAAGTAAGCTAAGTTGTTCAGGCAACCTCTCTGGTCTACCTGTACCAGTACTTGACTCTTCTAACAGTAAAAAAAAAAAAGTAATAAAAATCATGTTCTTGTGTTGTGTTGTTTGGTTTGGTTTTGGGGTGTTGCTCTGGTTTTTGGTTTTTTTTTTTTTTTTTCATTTAGTGCCCCATGCCTCTTATCCTGGCAATAGACACTGCTGAGTAGTGTCTAACTTCTTCAACCTCCTTCCCATCTGTCAGGCATTTGTACAAATGAATGAGATCCTTCTGAGCCTTCCCTTCTCCAGGCTAGACAGTCTCCATTTTTCAGCCTCTCCTCATACAGTACATGCTCCAGTCCCTTAATCATTTTTTTGGCCTTGCACTGGACTTGCTCCAGTAAGTCCAGATCTTTCTTGTGCCAGGAAGCCCTGAATGAGATGCAGCATTCCAGAAGCAGCCTCACCAGCACTGAGTAGAGGTGCAGGATCACTTCCTTCAACCTGCTGGCAATTCTCTTGCTCCTGTTGGTCTTCTTGGCTACAAGGGTGCATTGCTTGCTCGTGGCCACCTTCTTGTTACCAGGATCCCAAGGTCCTTCTTGGAAAATCTGCTTTCCAGCTGGTAGATGCCTAGGATATGCTGGTGCCTAGGGCTATTCCTCATTACTTTGCATTTCCCCTTTTGAACTTCAGGAGAGTCCTCTGCCTGCTTCTGTTGAGGTAGTACTTGTGAAAGGAGACACAACCATCTGGTATTATAAGCCACTCCTTCAAGTTTTAAATCATTTGCAAAGTTGTTGAGGATGTTATCTTCAGCTTTTTTTGTATGGAAATTAAAGCTGCTTCCCTCCAGGTATTACTACTTCTCCTGTTTTCCTACTCATGAAGTTTAGTGCTTTTCTGTGGGATTTTTCACTATTATTAGTCTATTTATTTGGACAAGTAATTTGCATCTTAGTGTAAACTACAGACTTGAAAGAGCATGGGTGGCCTTAGAGCTGCTGAAAATACCAGGGACTAGAAAGAGTATTTCCCTCAGTGTTAGAGGGGGTTGAGGACGCTAGTCTTTATTTCTAGTTTCTCAAAAGGCAAATAACCGTTTCCTGTGTGTTGCACAGCCTGGTGGGGAAGTGCCAGTGCAAGGAGAGATTTCCCACAGGCTGCATGCCTTCATGCTCAGCAGGCTGACTTGCAGCCCAAGCCCTTCTGCCTGCCAGTAGGTGAGGGCTGATCACTGAGAACATGCAATATGGTCCAGCATAGCTGAATTCCCTATGAAATTCATCACACCAGGGAGATGAACTCTGCCAGAAGCTTGATCTCTGCATGGCCCTTCTCTCCCTTATCCTAATGGATTTCTTTCTTTGGGAATGTAAAGTCTCATCACCACCATATTTTCTTGTCTCCCAAATGCCCTATCTCACCCTTCTTTAGATATTCCAAAGAGAGCATAGTTGGCACCAGTACCACTGCCATGCCCCTCTGTGCCTGCCTTCCTCCTGCTGTGTCTCTGATAAGGTGCAGTGTCAGAGGGAGATGAGTTTGGTGAATGCATAGTCCTAGATGGTAGCTGAGCTCCTTGGGGTCTTGTCAGTTCTCATGTTCCAGTGCAGTCTCGGTATTATTCTAGTGTTTTAACAATGGAAAACTAGCTAGTTAATTGAGAAACCAGAATTGATTTCCCTGAGGAATTTGCCACCTTGCTGGTGCAGCAGAGACTCTGCCTTTCAATGTAAATGTAACAAGGTGTTTAAAAACTTGGACACACTTCCATTTAGCAAACAGCTGTGGCTTAAAATGCTGTTGCCTTGCTACTTAACGAAGCTGTAAGACTTCTTACTGAAGTAAACAGGAGGATAAATACATTCTATTTTGCCGGGTTGGGGGGTGATTTTTCCAGGAAGAGGTAATGCCTTAAACCATGGCAGGTGTTTGATAATAAGGCTGTGCCTAAATCTTCGGTTAACCAGCAACTAGCAAGCTATTAAGCAGATGCAAAATGAGAGAAGGAGCTCTCTGAGTCTTGCTCTGACTTACCCTAGATGATTCTTAGGGTGGGGTAAAGTTATTGATTTCAATGCACTTAAATGTGGAATATAAAATTATGCAAAAAGATCAGGATTGGAGCAGATAATTATCCTGTTTTATTTCCACATTTGTAACTGCAGTAGCCCTGAGCTAAGTGTTCCAGTCCTCAGTTGACTAAACAAATTCTTTTCATCAGTTCAGAAATTGCTTAGTGTTTTATGTTGTAAAATATTAATTTATTTTTTCTATATTTAATCTGTACTGGATAAGAGGTTGCTCACTTACACTTGGGGGAGAAATTCTGCATTTCAGGTATCTGTAGGCCTAACTCCATTAGTGCTAGGGTCAGGTGAGCGAGTGGTTGTTTTTTGTTTGGGTGTTTGATTGGTTTGGGGGTTTTTGTTTTTTGCAAAATTGGCTTACAGTAAAGGGATGTGAAAGGGTGATATATAATACATGTACGTAATATCGTGATATATATAAATTATATAGTTATGAAATTGAAAAGCCAACTGCAGTTACGGTAAAATAGGAATAATGAAACTCTTTGGTAACTCTGAAGAAGCATCGTATAGTACTTAACTAGCAACAAAATTATGTGGACACTAATACGTGGTCCTTCTTCAGACTCTATAGACAATGTATTTCTGGCCTGTGAAATCTAGGATTTTATCAGCATGGGTTAAAGGCCACCAGGCTTAAAGTGTTTATTTTTTTTCAATTGGAGTTAGAAGCTATATCATCTTTCCTGGGTGGTGTGCTATTCTAACAAATGAAAACTCTAAACACCATGGTTTTT
This sequence comes from Toxostoma redivivum, assembly GCA_013397375.1. Classification (NCBI taxonomy): domain Eukaryota; kingdom Metazoa; phylum Chordata; class Aves; order Passeriformes; family Mimidae; genus Toxostoma; species Toxostoma redivivum. The sequence continues at coordinate 1,692,033 of VXBI01008664.1, read as the reverse complement.
CTGACAAAGTATTAATGTGTTAAATTTGCACCTCAACTAGAAGCATCTTGTGCTAAAGTTTGTTATAAAGTGATGATGGCTAGTTAGTTTGCCAGGATTCAGAAAAAATTCTGAGAAAACTGGTTGTGTTTTAGCAAAGAGGCATAGGTCATATTGCACTCTTCCTCCTTGATGCCTCTCCATTTGGAGGCTTTCAGATTGTAGTGGAATTCTTGGTCTTCAAGAACATTTGTGACTCAATATGCTCTCTGCAAGAATTCTTGCCTAGAAGTGGCTGCAGGCCTTTCATTTTAAGAGAGAAGAGGTTAAAAACTTTGCAGAAGGAGAATTTGGTCATGTTTTAAAAAAGCTGAAGCCTGTGTGTCATTTAGGATCTGCTGGTTATGCAAGTGCATCTCCCTCTTGGTAATTGTTTGTTACCTGTCCTTGGATGATGCTCATCAGACAGCAATGTCTTCTGATCATTGCTCATTGGCCTTTGTGGGGTTGGTTGCTGGCCTTGCCAGTCACTAACTAGTCATTATTAATTATTCTTACAAACCTGTTACTTAATGTTATTTGTTTACAGAGCAATTGCAAGCATGGATGATGGTATCCATGAGCATGGATGGATCCTGTGGGCTTGTTCATCCCTTTATGCTTGCCTTTCAAATGCTTAGGAGCAAAGAGAAGTTTGTAATCAAACATTGTTTGAAGGACTGATTCGTAGTTACTGCTGAGCATGGAAATATTTGCATAAATTAAAGCCAGGGGAGTTTATGCTGTTAAGGGTAATGGCCAACACATGTGAGAGAGATGGTAATTTCAATTAAAACTAGTGGGCCTCATTGTACATATTGAAGATACAGAGGCTATAGAAGGTATCTGCCTATGTTCAACAGGAAATTAATCCAAAGACAGGAGTAACTTCAAAAAAAGCCTGTGGAGCCTGAATAACTCTCCACTGCATGCTTAGGGACACACACAGCTGACCTGGCCTCCCTTTTGGAAGGCTATACTTAAAGCAGAGGTGGCCATAGTTTACTTTGAGAGGGCCCAGGAACTGGTTAAAATGGTCTCATTTTTCCACTCAATGCGCTTGTTTAAAAAAATCTGACTTTGGGAGCAGAACTCTTTAAAGTTCCAAAGAATAAAGCAAGGATGCCAGCTAATTTTTAAGTTTCTGTTTAGCAGCCTTTTCAAGTATTTGGTACATTGCATAAAGACAGTTTGGATGCTAGATATACTGCAAAGGTTTTAGGAATGTTACATCATTTATTACTGTTTAAAACCTTATTTACTCAATTTGTTTCATTTTTCTCATGTGTAAGTGAAGAAAATATTTACTTTGTTCAAAAGCGGTTTCTGGAGCTGAACTTAATTCATATGTGTAACTAGATTTGGTGTTTGGAAGGTGCCATACAATCATTACTTATTAATAGCAGGACCTGCAGAAGCAATGCATTATTTATCTTATGTTATCTGTGGAAGACTTGCAACTATTTTCTTGTGTTTGGACTAAAAATGTTCAAAAGTGTTGTCAGCTGACTTAATTTTTTTTATGCAAACACACAATGGGAGAGTATTTTAAAAAAGGCATTATGCCCTTAGTCACCTTCCTTAAATCAATGTGTAAAATAATGGAAAGTGAGGACTGATGTGCCTATGGTTTCAGTGTTAAGTCTGGATACTATGTATTGACTAGGACAAGATCTGCAGTAATGCACTTAGCCAGGATAGAGATGAAAAAACCAAGTTGTTCCCAAAGAGAGTATCTCCAGGTGTGGGGCTAGAAACTCTTCAAAGCTAGAATATATAAAGTTTTTCCCTGATAATTCATTCAGGCTTTGGGATTTCTTTCACCGCAGAACATGCTTAAGGCTTGGCCCACTAAACTCCGAGGAAAACTGTTAGGATGCCTATGGAAGCCAAGGTCACCCTCAGAGAGATTTAGTGCTGCTCTGCTGTGTGGCAGTCCCCATGGCCCTTTCAAAGAGGTGTGTTCCCGTGGTGCCTTTTTGCTGCAGCCACCTCAACTCCCCTAAAGGGGGTTTCAAATGATGGAAGGGAAAAAAACCTGCATGGCACACTGTAAATTAATGCTGACAATGTCAACATTAATTTATGCCAGAAACGCATGAGGGATAGAGGGTGGAAAGAGTGATAGTGAAGAACACACAGCATTTCCTGTGTCCTGCTCTCCTAGAGCACCTGGGGAAGGGCTGCCACAGCAGTGGTGGATCATAGCACAGAGCCAGTACTCTTTCCCTGTCTGAAATGCCTACTTTGTGGCCTCCTGCACAGACAGGATCACTGGGTCACTGCTCACAAAGATGGCTTAGTTCAACACAGTTGCCATTAGAATGTATTGAAAAAATAAGTACGTGGCTCTAACATTGCAACTCCTACAGTGAACAAAGTTCTGTTGCTAGTCCCAGGCATGTCGAAATTGAGGTTTGTTAGCAGCAGTGAAGAAGGCCTCTGATATTTTTGGATCACTACTAACACAGTAGAAATCTCCAAAACCAGTATAAACTGGAGAATTAAGGGAAAAGACAGGACCTAAATATTCTGGGGGAATTCTGTCTCTGGTCATGAGTAAGTGTAAGGCGCTCATCAAAAGTGTTTAGATTCATCCCTACCCCCAGAAATCTCCAGTACTGACAGTTACACACTTTGGTTTTACCTCTGGATTAAAAATTAATCTCTCTATGAAAATTAAGTATTTTAGCTGTATTGTGAAATGATAAACTTGCTGAAGCCAGGAGGAATTTGTTTTGTCTCAGTAGATGTGTACCCTGTACGTGTGGTTTCAAAACTCAGAATTGCACAGGCATGGTAGTGAAGAGATTGTCATATGTGTAATCTTTTAAATACTATTTGGATTTTTTTTCCTTCTGAAAGGCTCATTGTGGCTATAAAATGGGTATAAGATGATGTGAAACCATTCTAAGTTGAGGTGGTTAAGAGTTTCAATTTGCTGTTTAAAAATATTTAGGTTGTAGATTTGATGTTTTGTGTTTTCCTAGGCAACTGTTTATTTCTTTAAAATTGAAGTTAGAATGAAAAATAGTGTGATAAAATGATGAGTCAGGTTGTCAAAAGCCAAAAAATTCTAACAGGTATATATGCCAGAATAATGCGTATTTTTATTTTTGCAACATCTGACTCATGATTTTGATTATGTATTCTGCTAAGTTCAAAGTTTTCTTACACAAAGAGAGAGCTATATGAAACAACCATGCTTCAAATAATTTTACTTCAATTGTAGTAACAGGTTTTGGAGTTTAAATCATTAACAACCTCTGTGTGAACTTTTATCCAAATGACTGCAAGTCACAAAGAGAGCACTTCTCTTTCACGGAGTACCTTTTGTGCTTTAGTGAGACCCAATCCCTCTTCTATTTTTTTTCCCCACCTTCATGTCTGTCTTTG
>VXBI01008664.1:1568118-1685658 GCA_013397375.1 Toxostoma redivivum | reverse complement strand
TTTTTTTTTTGGTTTTTCTTTAAGCAACGTGTTGCTTTAATGGGTACTCAGTGTAAAATACATTTTTATTCTCTGATTCTCGCTGATTGCAGCAATACCTTTCTTAGCGGAACAGAGGGTGTGTTTCATTTTGAGGTATGAATGGTGGCAGAAGAATGTAAAGTTCCCCACACGCATCCTAAAAGAAGCTGTCAGCTGCAGTGTTCAACCTTGACTCTACCCCTGGGTTCTCTGTTCTCAGGGTTTCTAGGCCTTAATTAATTAAGGTGGCTACCTGTCAGAGCACCTGGGGGTTGCTGTCACTGTTGACTAGCACCCTGATTTTATACTTCTGCCCACTGACTCCACTGGACAGCCCTCAACTACACTTGCAGGTAGTTTCACTTGGGAAGACTGCACTGCCAAAAAGCATGCAATGATGAAGAAGTTCTCTATACAATACTTTGCTGGAAGTGTACCAGGCTGCTGTGAGAGTTTAATTCAGTTCCAAGGGAGCTGCCCGATACTAGTGCCTCAGTGTTTGTGGGAAGAGAAGGATTGATATTATTAGATGCAGTAATAGCGTGTTTGGGTGGCATCTGCTTAAAATGGCAGAGTTAAGGTTGAGCTTTCAGTCACTGGAGTTGTTTACAGCATAATTTAGTTTGGAAGGGTCCTTTGCAGGTCGTCTGGCCTAGCCCCCTGCTCAAAGCAGGATGAACCTCAGCGTTCAGTCAGATGGATGGGCCCTTTGAGACTCCAATATTTACATGTATTGTAAAGTGGAGTTTTTGTGTCCAAATAGGTCAGGTTTGGGGAACTGTTTAGTCACAGATGCCAGCAGAATGTCTTCAGTTACACTCTCTGAAACACAAAAGAAAGTACATCCTTCATAATTTAGGATAGAAATGAATGAGGAAAGGATTATAGAAGTTCCTGGACAGGCAATGGCTTATACCCAAACGAAATACTGCAGCAGCGTGAACTTGTTTTACAATGGCAGAATTAAGTCTGTAACTTAAAATTTTGCCCAGTACATGCGTGTCTTATGGTTATGTTTGGATGTGGCTAACTTGGACAAGTCGATTCATTTTCACTGGAATGTTTTAAGGAATTTTGCTCATTCCTGTGTGTATGTTAGGAGGTTTTTGCCCTTTCAGCTGTTTTAGCAGTTAGATATTTTTCATTTACTCAGTATAAGACTCTTTAAAAATATATGTATAAACACAACTCTGTCTTTCTTCTCCTTGTTGCCTCGCTTTCTATTCTACCTCAGGCTATTTTCTTTACTGAGGATTCCTGAAAGTCTGTTACCTCTGAACTGCTCGATGTGACTCGGAAGAGCTCAGACTGAAAAGTAAAAGTTTTGGGAAGTCTTCAGGCACTCGAGTAAATGTTTAAGATCTAGAGCACTACGTTGCCTTAAGCGCAGCAATCGATACTCCTTGAGGTTTGGTTCTGTCTCAGAGGCTTGTCAGCAATGCACTTTGCAAATGAATGCCACAATTCCATTTATTCAAAGCTTGCATTTATTACAGTGCAGGCAGAATTAAATGCTACATTGAGAAGTTTGAACTGCTGCTAGTTTCTGAGGAATGTTTTCAATGCAGGACAAACTGCAGCAGCAGTTTCTGTTGGATTTGTTTTGTTAAAGGAGGAGATGTGGAATTGATACAATATTAGTTTCCATATCAAAAGGTAGATAACTGACTATGAGCGGGTGTAACTCTTCTTCCTTTCATGGTTAGATACAATGTTGGATAGTTCCAGATACTGTGTTGAAGTGTTCAGCTATTTCTATACAGTAAAAAAACACTTGAACTCTGTGAAGCTTTTTATTATATTGTGTCTTTATTGTTCGATTTTATCATCAGAGGAAAAAAAATGCTGTCAAACAAGTAAATTAACAGTGATTTAGAGCTTCCTTCATTTTTATTTCTGCAGCTCGCTTCATCTCATACTTTCTGATAGCAAGAGAGGATGCATTGGATGGGTTTTTCAAAGGTCTTCCCAATGTCAGGAGTGCTTTTGCTGTTATTTGGTATTTAAGAGTTGCCTCCAAGAGAAAACACTTGCCAGGAACAGGAATCTTTCTCTTTCAGATGAGTTTATTACTTTACTAACACACATGACATGAATAAGGGGAAGGTTTTATTTATTCTTCTAACATGTTTTATTCATTCTTCTAACACTTTTAATATTTTTTCCTCTTGCCACTGCGGGGTTCTTGATATAGCACATAGTCCACAAGAGGATCCACATAGGGAAAATTATTAGTTAATAATTTCAATGCTCTCATTATGCTCTCATCCTGGTGGTGCTGTAATGCACCTCTCAAATAAACATCAGCCTTTTGGTGGATTGCGTAACACCCCCATTACTCCATCTGAAAACACTTTTCTCATTTTGTCTCTCTTGTATTAGTGAAATCCTCACAAACTTTTAAAAAATATCTTCTCCCTTTATGGGGACCCTTTCTGACATGTAAAGTCTGTCTCTTTAAATTTGTGTGCTGGTTGGTGTTTAAATTTTTTTTTTGTTATGCAAACGAAGTCACTTTTACAAGATCATTCAGTGATAAATGTATAAAGTACATCAGTGATAGGCCGTGTCTTAGTGTTGTCTGATGGTACAAAATATCGATAAATCACACTGGCGTATAGATTGGGCTACCAAAGAGTCAGTGTTGTGCCCATTAGGATCTTATGAGTGAGATTTTTTTAGGGGGTAAGGGTGACAAAGATTTAGAATGAAACTGCAAACTTTATAGTTGGCCAAATAGGAAAACCAGCAGGGAGAGCAGTGGACTGGGAAATGTAAGGGCATGTGGACAGAACCCATTTTTACTTTTAAAATTGGTGAAGAATGCATATGACTTAATCTTTGTAGCAGAATGATTGTTGTCTTTTTCATATGTAAGAAGGCAGGAGTAGGAGGAATTAAGTTTAGAAAAAAAAAAGGAAGAAGAGGAGCCAGGAGGAGCTGGCTGTTCAAAGTGAAGTATTAGTAATTTCCTATAATTTAATCAGACCAGATCCCAGAGCAAGATAATGAGAGCATGACCTACAAAAGAGGACTTTTTGGAAGTTAAAAGGGTTTCTAACATGAAGCTTCACAAGGCATGTGATTTGTCATGAAGCACTGTATAGAGGACTTTTTTCCCTTCTACATTGTAAAGAAATAATAATATAGACATGAGTTCTGATGGTTAGGGGGAGCTGATAGGGATTGTGTCTGGAATCCTTTTATTATTGTAGATTTTCAAGCATGACTCTGGAGTTCTTTAAGAGTATATCTTCTAAATAACAATTTGGGGGTTTTTCCTAGTTTTTTTGTTGCCTAGTTTGCTATTCATGATACATGATTTGTATCATTTGGGTTTACACATGCAAATCCCTGCAGGATGTTTGGAGACTAAAGTATCATATGCCTTTCAAAAATAACAATAATATGCTGAATATCTGGACTGCAAAGTAGCTAGCAGTATGTAATAGAATCCAGTTTTCATGGGGATGGGGGGAATTTTCATCCTCTTTTTGCCCCCCTAAGTAAAACTTCTTTTTGTTCTACCTTAAATGTTTTCTCTGAACAATGCATGCTATGTATTGATATGGGCATGAAGAATAATAAATTATACTGGGATAAAGGAAAAAAACCCCAAACCTTCAGAAAGGTGGATAATATCCCTTTCTCCTGAAATTTTCTTTTTTAAATGTAGTTAAATAATAAAACTCAGGCCCATACTTTGTTTGAAGGGATACATGCTCTAGGGTACGGACAGCTTCAATGCTGCACTTACACACTGTGTTGTGGCAAATGCAGTGAAGGATTCAGCAACTTGTACTCATAAGCTTAATTGAAAGCTTGTGTTTCAGGTTTTCTTTTTTGCAGACTTACAGTCAGCTTTATGGTAATGTTATGCTCCCAAAGACAGTTTCTCTTTTCCTTGCTTGGTATCCTTCTTGGTCTAGACATTAAATATTTTGAATGTTCTGTCTAAACCTGACAGCTTATGAGTTACCTCTATTCCTTGAAATTTCTCCTGTCTTTCAAGGGATTTCCTTGTTTGTGGTGTAATTATACACAGTATTGGAGTTTCCAGTTAAGCCTAACACTAAGGTAAGGCTGTTCCATTTTGCACGTTAAGAATTCACACAGAGTCTGAAGAAAGTTCCCCAGTTGGAATGACACAAGTCATGTTTGGGAAATTTTTCTGAGAAACATTGAGTAAAGAGAGAAAAACTGAGCTGCATAAATAGTCCTTCCCATCATTCTTTTCAGTACTTAGACAGCAGGATTGGGAGCAGAGGGGAAAGAGTGGCTAGTGCTGATAGCACAGCAGACCAGGAGAGAGAAGGTTGCATGTGAGACTGATGATTTAGTTGCTGTTTAGAATAAATTCCATGAAAAATTAAAGGTTATCAAGGTGGTAGTGGTCTTGTAATGAGTGGTAAAATCAGCAGTTCCAGCAGATGAAATTAGGTTGCAAACAGCTGTACTGTTTTGTTTCTTTTATTTGGGTTGCTCCTACTAGGGTAGAAATAACATTTTTGAAGCGGCTCAAAGCCAGGCTACTGTCATCATCCCTTAGAATTCTGCATGGCCCTCCTCTAAGGATTCCCTTCCTCAAGAAGGTGTATAGCTCTGCTGCCCCTCATCTGGGGTTTCCAGCTTGGATGTGGTTTTCCTCTGTTGCAAGGCTTTCTATGCAGGTGCAAAGAATCCCTTCCTTCATGGTCTTGAGTTTTATCTGAAGTTTCTGAAAGGCAAAAGATTCAGCACAAGCTTGCTTTAAAATTGCAACTTCTTATTTTGACCAAATGTTTTGGACATGTCCTGAATCTTGCTGCCTGTTAGATTTTGTATCAGGGCAAGTAACTTTTAGAAAAATGCATTAGAAGAACTGCTAGTTTTACTAAGTGTGTATTTAGCTTAATGAATAATCCCCATGTGTGACTTTAATGAACACAAATTCTTTGCAAGCTTCTAGACTTCACTTTGATTTGTGTAGTAGGACAAATAATTACTCATCTCAAAAATTAAAATACGAACAGATCTTCCTCAACTAGATGATCATTATCTGGAGTGCAAAGTAAGGAACAGAGAGGGTGGCAGACAAGTGTATTTAGACAGCAGCTGGTGGTGTAGCTGTGTTTGCGTGCTTTCCTGAAGCACAGCCAGCTCTCTCCCTTTATAAACCACTGTGCCAAATCTAGACCTGGCAACTAATGACTGAGGACCCGTTTCTTTATGTGTTTGGAGCAGAACTTCCTCTTATCTACCTATGTGTTTCTGGCACTTCGAGCCCATGAGGAGTCCTTCTCAGGCACCAGAGTAAGCATAACAGCCTAGAGCTGCTCCAATTTCTGCTGCCCCCAGGCTCTCACCCTGCTCCTCGTTCTGGAAAGGAAAGGCTGACATAATCCTTTTGTCAATTCTGCGTTGCCAAAGGGAGTTCTTTGCACAGCGAATAACTCTGAAGGGAGCTCTTCTTCCCACCTTGAGGTACTTGAACATTGCCCGTAAGACCTAAATATGCTTCATCATAATTGTTTATATTGTCTTCCTGTACAGTGCTGTGCCACACAGAGATAACAAAGCAAGCTCTAAATAAGCTGCCTTGTGTACAGGAGGCCATTATCACAGCAGTGTGCCCAGGTTAATTCAGCCGTACTACTTGTGGGTATATTCCAGCTGGCTCAGATATCACCATATAGCTCTGTGTTATTTAGTATGGACACATTCTCAGGAGAATCAAAGTTGTTGTCTTTGAAGGCTTTTACCAGCCTTCATAAAGTTGTTGGTAAAGCCCACAGAGTTCTCAGCTGAGAAATGTGCTTTGGAAAAATAAAATCAAATTCCACTACCACTGTCACACCTGTTTGCTTGTTCAGCAGAAAAAGCTGTGAATTGATTGGACATGAACATGAAACTTCCTCTTCACTTCTAGCTATTCCCCTTTATCTAAATTTTAGGTGGATTTTTATGCAGAATGTCAAAACAGGTTGCTGTCATTTCTGCTGTGTCTGTGCCCTAAGTAGCCATAGCAGTAATTATAGTGGGAGCTTGGCACAGAATCCTATATTTCTTCAAAATATGATAAGGTTTGAGGAATGTCCACTTCTAATTGAGTGCTTGCACATTAATTATGTGACCTCAGAATTAAGGTTGAAAGCTGAGGTGTAGTGCATAAAACCATGTGTCTGGGAGTGAGCAGTGCCTATTCCACATAGTCTGCTGCTGTGTGCTCCTACCACTATGAGTAGCTTCCTAATCCTCTCTTATTTGGCATTGCTTGTTAACCCCAAGCAATCCTCTCAGAGCTAGAGAAAGCAGCTGCCTTTGGTAGCAAACACAGCATGACAAAACAAACACTTCTTGAAACTTATCTTAGATGCTTTACCATAATATCCTCCTTGTGGGAGGAATTAGGAGCTCGGGAGATATAATTTGCAATGTTTTAATCTGACTTTGGGAGAGAAGAAAAGGTTAAATTGTAGGCAACTAGACTCCTGTGACATGTACAGGAGGGGATAATTTCAGTATCTGAAATCTAAACTTTCTGAATCAGATGGAAGGCTAATGAGAACAAAAAACACCTCAGGTGAGTAATGGGGCAGAGTAAAACAGTAAATGAGGAGCCCATTATTTACCAGACATCGAGCAGGAGAAGTTGCCTATAGCAAAAATAAACAGAAACTAGTTAAAATGAAAATGGATTTTTGTTAAAGCAGGTAGTCTGGTTGTTGTCACCTGCTGTGGTTGAATATTGCCATCCACACAGTTTGTGAGCTCCTCCCTTTGCTTTGTGACCCCTTGATAGGGGTTGTGAGCACAGTAGGGATAATTACAGGCACTGTAGCACCTTGATCTGAGGCTTCCCATGTTCTGTTTATTGCCACCTGCATATTAAGATGACAGGGATTTCTACTTGACGTTGTTTCTTTTACGTTATTGATCCCTGGAACATCTAATAAATGTGTTTTAAAGCAACAATTTCATGTATTTTAAAAGTCCTTTTCTAAGAGTCAATGTTTTGGGTGCTTAATGTGGGTTTTTCTCTTTCTGTACCTTAGTAAAAGGGAAAGAAAGTTCACAATATTTATTGTTGCTACCTTTCTGACTTCAATATTTAGAATAATTTAGGATGACTTCAGTGAGTTCCCTTAACATTATTTTAAAAATTGAACGTGATGTTTATTATCGGGAATGGGCCATCTTTGCAGCTTTCTTCTCATCTCCCTTGTAGTGCTAGGGTGATGCAAATGTTATTGAAGTTGCCTTGGTCCCCACATGGGGATTCATATTGCATAGGGATGTTTCTAGGAGAGGAATAATCCTATTATTTCATACATCTTCATATCACTGCAGCTTGGAATAGTCTTTGAATCAGAGATGGGAAGGGTTAGAGATGAAACCACAGCTGGAACGCATTCTGATCTACTTAGTGCTAGTTAAGAGCCATTTCCAGCTGCTGCTGCTAAGCTGATCTCCAGGCTGAGGCTGGGTTAGAAAACACAAGGGACAATCAGAGCTTGTGCTGCATTCCTCCTTTGCCAAATGCCCACGAATCTCAGGAGAGAACCTGGCCCTGCATGTAAATTGGACAGAAGTGTTGGGATTACTGGATATGTAGTGGTAACTATTCTTCTGAATTGAGTGGAATGAGCTGCTTTTGCCAGGATGCCACAGAGATTGCTGGGAAATTGAGATACCTTATTCATGCTCAGAGAAGGAAATAATGAACTAACCAAAAAAGCCAAAGTAGGCATAGGTCAGGATGTACAACAGCACATCAAGGTAGGCAAACACAACCAGTTCTTTGACAGTTTTTCAAATTCCAGTATGTCCTTTCTATGAAGAGCAGTCAGCCAGACACCTGCAGCAATAAAAAGACAGACAGAGAGGTTATGTTCTTTTGCCTTTCCCAGAATCTACCTGGGTTAACCTTGTGCCTTGGAGATTAAAACCTCCCTTCAGCAAGCAAGATTTTTGCTATTGTTATTTTGCTGGTGCTGTACTGTAACTGTGTTCTTTAAACAGTTTGGGGTCCAAGAGTTCTAGATTGCAGTGACAGACCTGTTGGGGTATATGATGCTTGTGGGGCTGTTTGGAGGCTCAGCAGGATAGTATACAGACATTAGATTTATCTTCTTGAGTGCTTATTTGGTTGGGCTTGGTTTTTACTTGTGGCTCAACAGGAAGTTTTCTTTAGAGAATCTTCACACCTATTGGCAGAGCTTCAAACACCACTTTTTTCAGCTTTAATCCTTGTATAGTAACAGTGCATTGATGAGATCTATTTCTCTTTTTTTTCCTCTTCCTTCAAAAACACTTGTGGTGTAATCACTGCTTTAATCACTGATAATTTATCTCTTTTTCACCCTTTTTCAGTCAGTATTTATGATAAGCTTTCTATGCCAGCTGAAGAAGATTGGTCAGGAAAAGGTATGAAAGTAGAGAAAGAAATAGCTATTTTTCATTTTGGCAATAGCAGTACTTTATCAGTGTCACACCCCCAGTGCTATTGGTGGTTTCAGAAGTTATTAGAAAGAGAAGTTATTTGGAACTGGTTCAAGAGAAGATAAAACATGCCTTTAAGCATTGGAGAGGAGAGGAAAAGTAAAGGTTCCCATTTGTATCATCCCTGACTTTTTTGGCCTGGCTTAGGAAATTAGAGACGGTAGTTGTGGAGAAGGCAGATCAGAAGTACCATGTTCTTCCATAGGACTTCTGATCACTCTTATGTCTCCTGAATTTCTATTTTCTGTGGTAGCAGTAAGACATCAGAAAGTGCTCTCAAAGATTACCTTGTGCATGAGATACAAGGAAATTCTGTTTTTTCTGCCTTTGTTGGTTATGTACAGTGCATAGGAGTACAAGCCAGGGAGTTAACCTGCTGTCCTAGGCACATATGACCAAACAGGAAAGTAGTTTCAGCCTCAAAGAGCCTGTTTTCTAGTTAGGTCCTGTAGGAAAGATATACTTAGTAGTTCCTTGGGAAAGCTGAGGTAAGTCATTGAGGTTGTGCATCTGTAGAGCAGTTGTCCCTCAGAGGAACAGAGGTCAATGGGGAAAAAGTTGGAAAACATGCTCCTTTAAATGACTGGATGTGTTCTAGATGCTGCTGTGTGTTTTGCAGCACTGCTGAAAACTTCTAACAGAGCTTTCCTCAAGTATCAGAGCTGTGCTAGGCTTACATCAGTCTGTCCCTGTACAAACCCTGGTCACAGTTTGTCACCTCTCAGTTTCAAAACTTGACCATACCTTTGAAGAGATACAGGAAACCAGTCCATTGTGTTTAATAACTTATGTGTAGAGGAAGAAGGATAGTACATACAATTATTCTTTTAGTTTCAGCATCTGTGCATTAGCTATTTTCTGTTCTCCTGTTCTGGGAATCTCTTGCTATTACCAGTGAAAGAGGAGGTATGGAAAGGGAAATTTTCCCTGAAATCATGTGCATTTACCTTGCCATAGCTTTAATATTCCATTTTTAGCCCAAATCAGCTCACTGGCAAGGACCATGGCCTGTAGATTTTTGACACTCTTCTGCCACCTGTGAGAATTGGACTGTTCTTTAGATTCCCACCAGGGGCACTGAAGCAGCTCTGCCTTGAAGATTAAATCAGTAATTGCAGTGCCTCAGTAGTATTTGCTTGTTTTTACCTTCCTCTTTATGTTAAAGATTTTTCCCTATTTTATAGACATGAGGGAAGGGCATGACTTGGGGAGGAAGGTGGCTTAGACCTCATAGGAGGAGTTGGGGAGAATGGGAACCTCCTGCCCTGTGTTTATGCTCAGCCAGGCAAGGAGTAGTGATGGAGAGACAGCAGCTGCTCTTGCTGTGGTGTTCAGGTGGGCTGAGGGAGCTCTGAGGGGTCTTAAACAGAGCCAGAATTAATGTGGAGCTAGCAGCCTCAAATAATGACAGCAAGGGAGCTTTATTTTCTGGAGCTATCACTTTGGTATTTAGAAACCTTTTTTAAACAAGCCTGTTGTAATCTTGTTTATAGTAATTAAGGATTTGCTAGTAATTTAAATAGTTGGTTTTGGCAATGTGCAGGTCATCTTCTTGTAGGTATTGCTAATGTCAAGTTGAAAACATTTACACAAGAATAAAAGTCAAGGAAGCAGGTAATTGACTGATTTATCAACCTTAGCAGACAATTTTTTCTGATACATCATGGTGGCTATGGTAAATTTACTCTGGATTGCTTAAAGGCATGATCCTATATGGTGTGTACAACACACGAGGGCAACTCCTTGGAATGAATGGGTGAAGGAGCAGGCAATCAGCCAGCCTGATTTTGGTGCCTCAATTAGCCTTTTGGTCAATGGCTTGTCTCCCAGGAAAGTTGGGAATTGCTATGCACAGCACAGCTCAGAACATAGGTGATTTGCAGCTTTTTCTTGGCGATTTTAGATAAATTTAGTCTTTTAGGTAATGTGAGAACTTTTGTAAACTTATGGCCATTCCCAGGCCATAATGCTAAATTGCAGTTGTGATTAGGAAATTATTTATTTTCATTGCAAATTGTCTGTATGCAACAAAGTGGTATGTTTGAACACTTTTCTCACTTCTTTTGCCAGCTGCATTGATGCTTGCAACTTCTCTGCTTCCTTCCCACCTGTAAGGGTGACTAAAATCATGTTGCTGTGGTGACCCTGTTGGTTTTAGATGACAAGCCACGCTAAAATGAGTCACAGCTATTGAGGGTTAATCAGCGGTGCAATAATCTGTAGCGCAAATGGATCACTTTGTTCTTGGCTGCTGTAAATTGCGAGGAATATCTGAGAATTCCTGTGTCTCCTTTTTTTTACTGTTGGGGTTGTGACTGCTGGAGTTTGCAGTGCGTTTCAGGCAATGAAGATGCATTTTGTCGCAGTAAAGAGTTGAGACAGCTATCACTGCAGCCAATTCTGGGGAGGTGGCAGGTCAGGGGCAGGCATTAATTAAGATGAATTGTTGGCTGATGAAGGCACTCAGTAAGAGCAGTCAGTTTACAGATGTAGCTCAAGACCAGAGAACACAGGTATGCAAAATACAGCAGACCATCAATTTTATTTGTTACCAGGTTAAATGAAGATTAGAAAGCAAAGCTTTCCTGTGTTTTGTTTTTGTTTTGTTTTGTTTTGTTTTGTTTTTGGCACCTAGAGGATACAAAATGTGACCTAAGAAACTGTAGTATTCATAATTACTTCTGTTTTGTTATGGAGGCTTCTGTGACCAAGAACTGAACTACCAGAAAGCACTAGCCATTTGGAAATGAGTAACTGAGCCTCTGCTTTGCAGCTAGACTATGTTTAAGATAAGGTAGTTTTGTGTTTCCACTTAGAATTTCCTAATAGAGACACCAGTTCTGCATTCCACAAGCAACTTCTTAAAGAAGGTTTCATTAATGACCTGCCAAGGGATATAAAATCTTATTCATGGAGTTAGCTGTTATTGAAGGATGGCTTTAAAATATTATGGACTACTATATTGAATATTTGGCATTCATGGGATTCTCCCACAAAAATTTGGTCTAGGGTGGAAACTAAAATTCCTCCTTTAGGGACTTTTCTGGTTGTAGCCAGCTTTTACAAATTATTTTCTGGAATTGTTTGAGGTTTCATTTTCATTCAAGGCCCATGTTATGAAATTTTGGAATATTTTCCCTCCTTTATGAGGTAGGCTGACATGATAGGTCTTGTCTGTGTATGCTAAGGATAAGAGAAGTCTTGAGAATAATCTTTAGCTCTTCTTCTTTTAGAAGTGCCAGCTTCCCTGTTATCGTTTGGTAGTTGATATTTTCTCACTGCAGCAGCCTGTTGAGTTAGATGTCTATCTAGAGCAAAACCAATGAGCAGTCAAATTTTGTCTAACTAGAAACAATTCTATGGAGTTTTTTAGCTTCTTTGTAACTAACAAAAGGCAGAATTTTTAATTGCTGTGCTGAGCTTTACATGTAGGTGGCAAATGTTCACTGACGTCAAGAATACAGTGCCATTCCAGGTGCAGGGAATCTCTCTGGATAGACGTGCACATGAACCATTTGAACCACCACAGATTGTTTCCCATTTCCAGCAGAGCTGTGGGAATAACAGTGCACTTACAGTCCTGCCCATACAGTTTTTCCTCAACTTTATTATAATCTATGAGTCAAAAACTGATATCATAGCTGGTTTAAAAAGACACAGGGTAGCCCAAAATTCCTGATAAGGGACTTTATTCTGGCTCAGAAGTTGCTGCCTAAAAATTGTTTGGTTTTATAGAAAATGGTTTATCATCTTCTCTGATTACATCAGGAAGAAGAGGTGTATTTCTTTGATGTGTTAACATACCAACTCCAGGTTTTCAGTTGGCCATATTCCTGTAGTGTGTAAGTCAGTCTGATCAGTATCTTGTACTTTATGAAATGTGTGCCCAGCCTCAACTATAGGTTATTATAGGATGCTTGTAAGGGCCTGTGGAAGAAACTTTCAGTAAGTGTGGCTGTGGTATTTTGCTCAGCCTCCATAAAGCTGTTGCAAGAACATTGGTAACATAAAATAGCTTTTGCAAGGAACATGACTCTCTATTGTTTTACTGACACTTCATGTGTTTTATGAACCTGTCTTGGGGCTACTAGGCAGCCTTTGCAGTGTAAGCTGACCTCAGAAATATTTGTTTCTTTTGAAAACCTCCATCATAAAAATCAACTGTCTTTGTATACCTTCTCTCCAGTTACTCTGTGTTAATCACAGAATGGGTCAGGTTGGAGGGGACCACACTGGGTCATCTGGTCCAACCTCCCTTCTCAAGCAGGGTCATCCCAGAGCACATGGCACTGGATTGTGTCCAGATGGTTCTTGAATATCTCCAGCAGGGGAGACTCCACATCCTCTCTGCACAATCTGTTCCAGTGTGTGGTCACTGCACAGTAAAGAACTTCTTCCTCATGTTCAGGTGGAACTTCCTGTGTATCAGTTTCTGCCATTGCCTCTTGTCCTATTGCCCAACAACACCACCAAGCAGAGCCTGGTGCATCCTCTTGACACTCTCTTCTTTGGACACTTTCATACATTGATGGTCACTTCTCAGTTATCTCTACTCAAGGCTGAATGGGTCCAAGTTTCTCAGCCAGTTCTTGTAAGAAAGATCCTCCAGTCCATTAAATGTTTTGTAGCTGAGTCAGAGCCCCATGTTTCTCTTGTACTGAGGAGCCCAGAACTGGATGCAGCCTTCCACGTGTGCCTCACCAGGGCTGAGTAGAGAAGCCAGGATCACCTCTCTGGTGATCAAGTTGGGTCAAGTCAGCTGATGGAAGCTTTTTGTGCAGGCTTTTCTTCTGTGGCGCACCTATTGAGAGATGGTCTTCAAAAACATTCCCCTTCTCTAAGGATGTGTGTGTTCTGTTCTGTTTCACATGCACATCTCAAGTTCTTCAGATCACTGGGCCTGAAATACTGGCAAAATCCAGCTAGAATCAACTAATTCTAAATTATAGTAAGCAAATATCATACATGATTATTATACACGTGTACTACTTATATGTAATGTTGTTATTTATTACTTCATAAGATATACTGCTCTGCCCTCCTACTTTCATAGTTGCTGATTAATGTGCCTCACTGTTAAGATATTATTTCTGGGACTTTAGGACTCTTCTTCTCTCAGAAAGATGCTGCCTACCAGTTCTAGAGAAGAGGGTTTTTAAAATTAGGATCAGAGTATATGGGGGCCAAGTCAGGTACAGATGTCCCAGATTAGGCTTCTAAAGAAGTCTGTGATATTGACTGCTGTGGCCATCCCGACTGCACAGGCCAGCTCTTCCCTGAGAGGTCTAGTATGTTGTTGAGGTTTGGGATGGGAGAGAGAATCCTCAGTTGGTTTTTCACCGACAGGACGTGATGTACTTTGCACCCCACAAGACTGGAGGAGATGGGTCGCTCAGATCGTTGATTCCACCTGTTGTCTCGTGCCTTGTCCTTTGCATCAATATTTTTCTAGTTTCTTGACAGAGTGAGTTGAAATTGGCTCATGAAGCAGTCAAACAACAGAGCAAATATAAGGGAGAGCACAGGACCACCACTTCTGTTGGTTTTGAGCTTTTGTCACCTCGCTGCACTGTAAGGTGATGCCTCTTCCTTTGTAGCTTAAAATATCTGAGTCCCAGTGGAAGCAACCCTCCTCAAACACTAATCCCACAGCTATGAACTATGACCTCCTGCCTAGAACAGAAGAATAGTTAGTCTTTCTTGGAGGAAAGATGTCAAAGATCCATCATTCTAGGAATCCTCTTTTGAACTTGGCTCTTGGGGGGAGATCAGACTTGTCTTTGTAAGGTCCTATCTTGTGGTCTGTCAACCAACCCTGAGAACCTTCAGCAAGTAATGACAGCTCTCCTCAGGAGAAGCCATGTGTTTCTGTCCCCTTCCATGGATGCTTGCTAGTAAAAGATGGATCTTTTTGGCAGCTCATGAAACCCACTTGGCACATTTATTCTGGTGCTTGTGGCTGAAAGTAGAAGGCCACTGCCTCTGTTTCCCTTCTACCACAACATACCTCTCCTTTGAGGGACATGAAATAAAGGCAGTTTTATGTTGTCTGTGACAAGCTTTTTCAGTAATCTGTCCTGATTCCCTTTTTTCCTTGTGAGAGTCCATCATACCTGGCTTCTGCCTTTGAGAGGAAACTGAGGTGTTGTACGTGCATTTTGATCATCTGTGGCTGTCTAGCAGTTTGCAAACCTGGATGTGTAATATTTGGGCACATTCAGTTGTTCGTGTGTATAGGCAAAGCATCTTAAAGACTTCTAGTTCCTTTAAAATAATTAACATTCTCTAATCTTTTTTGGCTCTGAGTCCTTTTTCAAAGAAGCAGTACTAAAGAAATTTTTAGGTGAATATTCTGGGGTTTTCTTGTATGTTGATTTTTTCAGAGTCACTTAAATTCAGGGATAAAAGTAGGGAATGTATGCCCTGTCTTTAAAAGCTGTGCCTTCCTTTCCCCCTCTCCTCCTTCCCTCCAGTTAGGAAAATCATTATCTTGAAAGATGTGGAGATGAAATGCAGAGTCCTACCTAGGGCTTCTTTCCCTGTCTAATTGTGTGAGTATTTTCACATAACCTAAACACAGGGGAGAAGGACAGAACAGAGGAGCTGTGGCTTTTTGGCAGATTCTTCTTGCAGCTGTGCTGCTCTCTTTAGGTCAGCCTGCAGTAGAGAAATTTGGTTCAAGCACCAGCAACACTACTAAACCATTTTGTGAGGAGGTCAAGAGTTGAATAATCATCTCGTTGATAAGGAGTGAGCCAGAAATTCCATTTAAAGAGGACAGTGACTTCCTGTGCTGCTTACCTATTATAGGTCACAAAAATCATGAAGGGAAAATGGAGGACCAAGGGCATTCCAGCACATGACTATTTATGTAACTGTGACTTTTAAGTCTTATTTGCTGCTGTAGCTATATTAAAAGGAATTAAGGCAGGCCTTTGTTTTTTTATTAAAATAATGATTTTCTAGCAAGCATCTCTATGGGGAAATCAACACAGCTGCTGCTCTGGATATACAGTCTCATCAGATGGGGCTGTAAATGCTTTTTAGAGGTGGAGTCTGGGGGGTGTTGGTGCACAGTGTGCCCAGCTTCTTGGAGAGATAGTCTTACAGCTCATACATCTGCATGATTTGGTGAGTGTGTAAACCCATAAAAGTTGTTCAGCCCAAAGATATTACATTCACCTTTTTTTATCTGAAATGCATAAAAATCACCCTGAATACCAAAAGGGTATTTTGTAGGCAGGCAGCTAGACTGAGCAATTTGTGTAGGATACCACAGAATAGACTTTCCAGATATGACTGTCATTTTTAGGTCTGTGCCTTCTGGTTTCTGTAGTACCTGATCATGAAATCAGCAAGGGCTTATGTGCAGCTGACACCCAGAGAAAATGTAAATTAGAAAGTGATGTGATATTAGCAAGTGGTCTCTTGTAATTATTCTTTACCCTTGCTAAAGTGATGCACTTACACAGTTTGCATAGTTTACCTAAAGGTATCAGTTGTACTTGGTCCTTAGCTCCTTCATTCTCCGTATTATCTGGTCTGCCGAGGTAAGATGGGGACAACAGGAGCCTGTGCTGATCTTGAATTTACAGCCACTGTGTGATGGGAAAACTTGTCTTAGTTGGATATGATGGTGATGACAAGTTATGATGGAACCTGGGTTACAGCAGGAGAGGGTATCCTGAATTGGACTGTCAGGACAGTGAGTTCTGGCCTGAGGCCTGATTGCCTAGTCCTCATTTGAGGGTTCTAAGAAAACAGCCAGGAAGGAATAAAATGAGAGAATCCATCCTGGAGGCCAGATATGAGCATTGCAGTTCACTCTGTGTCTCACCTGTCCTTGTCCATGACTGGTTTAAAAGCCTTTACAGTTGTCCTTCCCTTCTTGGTTGTCGATTGTTTCTTCTCTTCACTTGTGCCACTTTTCTTGCTATCACTGATAAAAGTCACCCAAGGCTAAGTCCTAGCTTGCTCAGGTATTGTCTCTGCCTTATTTTTTATGCATCTGCCTATTTACTTGGCCTTAAACTAATTGCTCAACCGAGCCAGTCAGTGTTTCCACAGAACTCCTCTTGGATGGCTTCCTGCTTCATTTAAGTTTAATGCATTCTTTTAAATTCTTTAGGTATCTTTGCAGAGCTCCACAGTTCCCTAGTGCAAAGCTATCACTTAATCCCAACTCTTTCAGTAGGCCTAGGTGTACAGTGTTCAGTGTAAAATAATCCAAAGGATGGTTTATGGTAGGTGCTAGAGATGAAATTATAGAGTTGTTGGGGCAGCAAATTAGGAAGATGATCTGGGTGTCAAATTGACAACAAATATAATTGCAACTTTATTTAGATTGACACAAACTTGAATGATCATAGCTGAAATCCTTATACAAGTCAGGTTTATTGATATCAAGATAATAAAGATGAGGTCTGGTTCTCCTATATCTTGAAATCTTGGTTCTGTTGGTTCACAGTTTTCCCTTGAAATGTAAGTGCTGAAAAAAGGGTAATTTTGATTAATTTATCTCATCAGCAATTTTACTGTATGCATTTCTTTGAAATTATTTGACTTCTAACTACTTGTACATTTGCTTTAATTTTCATTCTTTAATCCCATCATTACAATTTCCATATGTTTCATCTCACTGTAGCATATGGATTTCTGTACTGAAGTTCTGTAATTTACTCACTACAGTGAATGATTAAAGTAGAATTTTGTCCTGCTTAGTGTGAAAAATCAGTCTCTGGGGTGTGTTCCTTAGCTGTAGCCTCTTCTCAGATAATTTCTAGTGTTTCAAATGGTGTTCTTTCCTTCATGTTTTCACTGCCCATGTCTGTTCCTCAGTAGCACAACTTTGAAACTAATCTCTTTCCTGGAGATCTAACTCATTACATTGATGTTTCTCCCCTCCAAGTCCTACAAAGTGAAGCTGTGGATCATCTCACACTTGCCACTTTCAGGAAGTTTCAGCATTTGAACGGAGTGGCTCAGTGTATAAATCAACAAACATGTTTGTCTTTTTCAGTTTTCAGATATAAGTAGTTTGCGCAAGTTAATATTTACATTTCTATTGGCACCAGGGTCAGATTCTAATCAGCACTCTAAATAAAAGGGCAGATGGTCACAAAGTGAAATAACACACTTTGGGATCAATAGGATTTGTCTGTCAAACTGATCTCTTGAAGAGGAAAATGAACTTCTCTGTATTTGAAAACAAGCAGATGAGTTGGCGAGCAAGGGAAACTGGCACTTCTTCAAACAGTGCTTCCTGCACACATTTGTGGCTTTGCCGGAGATGGATACATGGGCTACATCAGTGGCAGCAGTCACCCAGCAGTACTTTGGTGCCTTTTGTCATTGCTGACATGAGTGGAAAATACTTTTTTGATGCTTCTGGGTGCTGTGTGATGTGATAGTCCTGAAACATGCTGGCTGGCTGTAATTTCCAACTAGCCTCTACCAGTGGCAAAAGGCTTGGGAAGCAGTTCTTGTTTCAGGATTGCTCTGGAAATAAGGAAGAAGCAGTATTGACAGGTCTTGACTCTTGAATCATGATAAGAAGAGCTCCATAACTTGGTTATGAGAGAAGGGAAAAACATGCCATGCAGATTTCTGCCACAGATGTGAAATACAGCTGAAATTTCTTGAGTCACGTGGAGGTTGGCTCCTGTTTCAGATAAACCTGGTCTGGGTGACCCATGGATCCCCTGAGTTCTGAAGGAAGGTTTTATGTAATTTGAAATCATAAAGAAGTAGTTGGATTGGGTTGATTTCTCCTGGAGTTCTCAAGCTTGTTCAAACTCACAGGCTTGCAAGTCAATGTGAATTAAAATTCTGCCCTGAAGGCCTTGAAAGGCAACTTCGCTTAGAAATGAAATTGCCAGCCTTCACTGTTCTGCTTCTAAACCAATTCACTGGTGTTTAAAGGGAGGCTTGACTGAGCTCATGATAAGACACTGATGCTGGCTTTTTCAACATTAACCTTACAGCCTTCAAATACAGTGGGCTTGATGCTGCAGCAACTGGGAATTACTGAGAAGAGGAAAATTAGAACAGTGTCAGCAGTTAGAGGTCTGATTTCTGGCTACAGAAAGAAACTGCACTGGTGGAAAAAAAAGTATCCTGCTGGCTTTTGGGATAGTGAGGCTGCAGAGGAAAATTGCCCTTTATTATAGAAACTGCATGGAGCTTTGAGAGGCCTTGAGTGGTCACAGGTAGATTAGCAACAGGAGAGGGAGCTCTCAGTGCGTTACCTAAAGAGGAGGGAAATCCTGGGCATTCTTCTAATGAAGAATCCTACTCTCCTGCTGCTCCCTGTCAATAACATGGTGGTGGCTGCCCTTTCATATAGGCAAGACCAATGGGGAATGTGCATGTCTGGAAAAAGAAAGAAATTGAGGTACACTGCAAGGAACAGAGTAGTTTTGGGGGTTTAGTAAGCTGTAGATTACTCTAAAACAAAAGTCCACTTCTTCTTGGATCCATTTACACTTAAATATGCCTTAGACTGTAATGTTTGAGTGGCTCTCTGGGTGAAGGGAAATGCAATTTCCCTCCCTATCGATGGATATAAATACAGAGATAGAGTGAATGGGATTTGCAGGGGAGAGGAGAGATTGTTTCAACAGACAGATGTACATAGGAAGCAGGCTAGCTCTGGCTCCAGAGTTGTGTAGTGATGTCAGCTCCAGGCTGTGTCCCAGAGGATATGCCCTGCACTTGGTGTATCAGTTCAAAGTGCCAGTAGGATGCTTTTTTGGCTTTCAATCCAGAACTTGTTTGCATCTGGGATGAGTGAATGGATCTCTCATGTGAGTGCACCCAGCTGTACAGACATGCTCAAGTTACTTTTTTAATGTTCACGGGGTGAAAAGGGGATATATTCAGTTCTCCTTTAACCTGCATAAGTGCTGGTTCAACTGATTAGCATCTACCTCCTTTATTTGAATGTGCATGGTACTGGCCTTTATGCACATGTTATTGCTGAGCCTGTGTTGTTAACTTGGATAATACCAAAATAATTCTGTCTAAGAGCATGCATGTTTGTTTGGCTTTTGTTTGTTTTGAAAAAGGAATATGCTAACCCTCTTCTGCTTGAATTACAGACCTAAGGTAACTGAGTTTATTGCCAGCTTCTAAAATATTGGTGAT
This sequence comes from Toxostoma redivivum, assembly GCA_013397375.1. Lineage (NCBI taxonomy): Eukaryota > Metazoa > Chordata > Aves > Passeriformes > Mimidae > Toxostoma > Toxostoma redivivum. Next base: position 1,666,011 of record VXBI01008664.1, on the reverse strand, counting down.
TTTTTTTCTAAAGGGTTTTGAATAAAAGAAACTCTGTGAGAGACTGTGCCTCATATTCTGTATAACATAAAGAACTCTCAAAACTTTGCTTTCAGAGTGTACATTTGTATCTCTGTACTCATGATACATTTGTCTGAGGTTTTCCTCCTTAAATTCTTTGGATCAAAGCAGTAAGAGAAATCTAAGTTTTTATTCATTACCTTCTCTCCAAGTCTTGTAATTTGCTGGAATTAAATTGGGAGTCTGGGAAGAATACATGATCATAGACACAATGCATATACTGCAGGCTTATTTCCAGAATGTTGGTGGAGGGTTATATTGAAAGCTTTTGTCCTGCTGTTGGTGTGATTACAAAGATGCTTGTGCAACTTGGGAAATTGGGTCTAAAAGCAAGAAATGTGAGATGTATCTGGCAAGAGGAGATAATACGAATTTAATTGTAGCATTGCTGTTGTTCTTTACTATGTTGTGATTGGGCAGGAAGATCTGCCCCAAAAAAAAGTTTTGGTCACAGCTGTATGACTTTCAATACCTGCCAGGAAGAGGAGCAATCCAGGGTCACAGTGCTTTAAACACTGGCAGGCCTCAGGAGAGACTCAGGTGTTTTGCAGTTACCAGAGAGGAGAAAACATAACTGCAGTGAAACCAACACTTTTCCTTTTTTTCTTTTCAGATAAACTAAGTTTAGTTTAGGATGATCTTTAAAGCTTTATTACACAGTGACAAATAAATAAGAATGACTATAGTCTGTATAAGATAGCACTGTGTTTATGATACACCTTTCCTAAGTAGTTGGAGAGATGAGAGTTTTAGCCTGCATTCATGTATTAGTCAGTGCAGCTATTCAGGAATGAATTGTGAATTAGCAGTACAAATTTATTTTATTTTATTTTAGATAGGGGTCACTGCAGGATTGGTCTGAGATTTGAGTAGCTACACACCTGATCTGCCTTTGAAAGCACACCTGTGCTGGCTCTACAAATACACAAGTATCCAATAATTTCTGATCTGTTAAATCCCTCCCTTATACCAGAGAGTTTATAATATTTTGCAGGATGTAGAGACTATGCTAATAAAGAATGGTTTGCAATATATGAATATATATTATATTTTGTATATATTGTATTATGTTTATGTATTGTTGCAGTTTTACCTGATTTAGTTATGCAAACTGGAAGATGACAGGTTTGTCATCATTTTGTCTTCTAAGGAAGAGTTATTCATTTTGAAAAGCTCTGTTTTCTGGTCACTGAATCCAGGCTGATTCTAAGCCCTTGCACTTTAGGGGATTGTGCTAGGGGGCTATTCAGGAGGGTCATGTAGAGGTCAGGCATGCTTCATGCTAAGAAACTGCTTTACACAGATTTGGAAATAATGCTGTTGTTCATGGTTTCCACACAGATGGTACCAGACAGGAAGAAGTGGAAGGTGAGCTCAGTGAAGAAGAACGCTGGTTTGGGAATTCTTCAGAAACTCCTTCAGAAGCATCATATGGAGAAGTCCAGGAGAACTTTAAGTTGTCTCTTGAGGACAGAATTCAAGAGCAGTCCACCTCCCCCGATACCTCTTTGGGAAGTGCAACGCCGAGCAGCAACACAGCGGAGCTGGGATCCATTGAAAATGAGGCACTAAGAGACACACTACAGGGCAAGGAGCACCTTTCTCCAGATGTGCCCTCTCTGGGTGAGGAGGAACCTCCTGGACCAAACAAGCCGCTGAGCAGTAACTTGAGGCGGCTCCTGGAGGCTGGCTCCCTCAAGCTGGATGCTGCTGTTACAGTCAATGGCAGGGTTGAGTCCCCTGTAAATCTTGGCTCAAACATCTCTTTCTCTCCACCTGCTCACCATGCTCAGCAGCTAAGTGTGCTTGCCAGAAAGCTTGCTGAGAAACAGGAACAAAGTGACCAATACAATGCAGGCAGTCACTTTATATGGAATCAAGGTAAGTGGTTGCCAAACTCAACCACCACCTGTGGTTTGTCCCCTGATTCAGCTATCCTGAAGCTGAAAGCTGCAGCCAATGCCGTTCTGCAGGACAAATCTTTTTCCAGGACTGAGGACAGGATAAGCTTTGAATCCTTCTCCTCACCTTTTAGCTCTCAGTCAGCCAGCTCCACGTTGGCAGCTTTGTCTAAGAAAGTGAGTGAAAGAAGCATGACTCCTGGGCAGGAGCACCCGCCTCCAGCCAGCTCTTTCCTTTCCTTGGCTTCCATGACCTCTTCAGCTGCCCTTCTCAAGGAGGTTGCTGCAAGGGCTGCAGGCACCCTCCTGGCTGAGAAGAAGAAATCACTGGTTCCTGAGGATCCCCTGCAGCTTTCAGAGATGAAACAAGAGAAAGCAACTCCACCACAGTCTTTGGAATTACTGCTACTACCAGTCCCAAAGGGAAGAGCATCCAAACCCACTAGTACAGGTATGGATGCAATTTGAACCACTGAGTAGAATGTATTTGTTTTGCTATAGGCTTATATAACATCTCTTCAGTGGGTCTGGATTTGGTTTGATTGCATGTCTTATGAAAATAAGAAATAGATACTTCAGGTGAACAATAGAAAAGCTTTTTGAAGTACCACTTTGAGACCAAGCTGTCACAAATGTTTCCCTGTTTTAAAGGTATAAGTGTACAGTTAGGTACATTTTTTTCCCTTTTTATTCCATACAATAGTATTTTCCTCTCTTACCAAGTTTAGAATGTGTCCACAAAAATATTTAATGGAGAAGATCAAAGAATCCCTGTGAGGGAGTTCACAGTATCAGTGAGCGTGTACAAAACTAGTGCTTTTGAAATATTGGACAAGGGAGAATTCTCCCTCCTGCTGTCTCTGTCACAAATGGACTTTTGTGTAATCGCTTACTACCCTGTCCTAATTTACCAGAGTATATTATTGTGTTGCCACTTTTCATTAAAATTTTTTTACAAACCTTTGTTGTTGACAAAAAAAAAATCCAACTAAACTGCATTTCTCTAATTTGCTCAACAAGAACCATTTTACACATCTGACTTTCCTCCATCAGTTCCAGCTGTTGACAGTCAAGGAATCAGGGTTATAGAGAAGAAAAAACTGGGTAACAAAAGCTTTAAAGAACTGACAAACCATGCAGGGCAATTTAAATGATCCATCTTCAAAATAAGGAAAAATAATTTCTCTCATCTGTTTTTATAAAAAGTTCACATCACGGACACCTGGCTTGAGGTGTTGTCAGTGTTCTGCTGCAGAGGAAAAGGAAGTGTGGCAGGTATCTTCATGAGATGCACAAAGTGGTTTAGTATATCCCAGCTTTATCAGGCTGGCTTTTATCAGGAATACTAGCCTGGCTGCACAGGTGTAGCAAGCCAGGTACAGTGTACAGATATGAAGCCTGACATGGGTGTTGCATAACTGCCCTGCTGTTTTTCTGGCCTAACCTCTTTGTTTAGGGGTATACTGAGGCATGATCTGTCCCTGTTGCAGCTCTTGGTCAACACTCACAGGCTAGAAACTATTGTATGGACAGCAGTGCTCATCCCTCCCTTGGAAGAAGAGGGAGAGGGATGCAATGAGTTACAGCCAGTATCAGGTTTTGCTCTGTTATACATGTGTTCTATAAATGCTTAACTGCTGTGTTTTGCCAAGGCAATTAAAGTGGCAAACTATTCTTGGCATGGGCCTGGCCTAAGGTTTTCATCAGTCTAGATGAAGTCCTTCTTGGAGTGACGTAAAGTAAAAGCAGAATGTGTACATTTGCCATGAAAATAAATGTCACACATTCCTGATTCCTTTTGCTCAGAGAACCTTACGACACTAAAAGATTTTTTTTTTAAAAAGTATATAATTATATAATGCTTTGTCTTGTTGTGTCTGGTTGTTCGTTGAGACTTTTTTTGTCTTGCTTCTAGAGAGAAGTATCTTTTCCCAGTAGGCATAGCTTGAGAGGTCTTTTCCCTCTGCTCTCCCTCTTTGAACTTTTAATGCACTGATGAGTTTGCTTTGCTATTATGAATCTGATTCACTTCCCTACCAGCAACTGTAGCTTTGGTTATGAGATCAATACTCAGTGAGATTAATTAGATGTAAGTAAGGAGCAGGAAAGATGGAGGCTATTTAAAGAGGACTAAGTTAATAACAAGAGTGTGCCTGCTGCTCTTTTGTCCACCACGTTGAGCTATTTGCTCAGTATTATTTCAGGCAAGAAGCTGGAGCCATGGCTTATCAGAGTGTAGTTGCCTCTGAAATGGCACGTCAGGTTTGGTCACCCTAATCATTACTTGCATTTTTATTACAGTAAATTGGTACAGAGGAGACTAACTTTTCTATCAATCTCTTAATATTGCCAGTTTTGCAAACTACTCACATTTGGTTGAAGTTGAAAAGGAAGCCTGGAATATCTCTCAAGTTCTGATTGTTTTGAAAGACTGTGGGTGACAGACCTTTCTTTTACTGGCTGAATACTTCTTTGGTGTAACTTAATGCCTGTGATGGATGCAATTTTGTTCCCAAAACTTCTTTGGGAAGCACTGGCTAATTCTCTCCTCACTGGAGTAACATTGTGATATAAAATAGACATCAATATAAATGAAGGAAAGCTGAAACCCCTGATTTTCTTTTTATTCTGGGCTTCATGCAGTATAGAGTTAACATGGTTCTACTTTGGAGCATACTTGCACAATTCCTGAGTAACCCTAATTGTCACTGTTATTGATGAAGTCACATGCATTCCTCCCACTTGTTTGTATATTTTGCAACGTGCTAAATCACTGTTGATTCTTGATTGTAGATTTATTTTTAAGGAGGTCAAAACCAGGTAATACCTTGTTACACATTTCTCTTCTGGGTGATAACCAGAGGCTGAAGAAAAGATGTGATAGAAGGAAAAGATAAGATAGGTTAAAAAGCTACCCATCTATTTTTTTTCTGTTGTCTCTCTCCTGCCTTTTGTGAAGAAAAAAGTGAAAATATTTTGAAACAAACATAAGCAGTTATGACACTGGTTTTGGCCTATTCTTTAGAGATGCAGAGAGGGGAAAAATTTGATATTTTAAATGTGATAGAATATTTTACAAGGAGAATTTCTGAACTTGCAATAATACATGCTTTGACATTGTGTCCCTTTCTGTAATTACATAATGACTGCCTAATCGGTTGAATTTCAGTGGTTTTGTTTCCCACTTAATAGTAAGAATTGTATTTTGGGATGTGACAGATCTTTCTTGAAGTTTTTATCACTTAGTTCCTCATCAAGGGAATTTGATGTTTGCTATATTCTTATCAGTGATAGTAATGAGATTAAATAGTCTGAGAGAATTTTTGAATAGCAAGATGCACATTGCTGAATTCTGGATATTTGAAAATAGTCTTGTCTTTTACAGTGAGGAAAAGGACATCCAGTTCCACTGTAATAGTCAGCCTTTCTTTATAATAATGAGAGGAAGTTGTGAGAGGTTGGATGGATGGAGGGTTAGTTGTGCAAAGTCAGCAGCAAGGAATTTCTCTCTCCTTCAACCTTGTGATGGTTCTGCACTTGGAAGTCTAACCATGTTTTCCTGATCAATGCCACCAAATCCTTTTTTTAGGTGAATTGGGCAGTAGAGCAGAGTGCAGACATTTAGGAAGGCAGTAGATTTAAAGCACTGGCAATTAGAGGAGCAGAAGGAAACCTGTAATGACCTGTGATGAAGACTGATGGCTGATGCTGCAGCGGTATCTGCTTGAGCCATAACTAAACAATTTCAACAGCAGGACTTCCGAAGTCGTTCAGTTCTGATGTTAAATGTATCTGCCATGCAATACCAGCATGCTTTTCAGTTAACTTGTGGATTCTTCTCTGCTTTATATCCTGCTTCCCTGCTGGCTGACCATCAGATGTGGAAATGGATCATTTTTTTAACAGTTACGCATATTTTCCATACTCTGCTACAACAAGCCTTTGATAGGAAATGAAGCTGAAAAGTGATGGTTATGAGAGGCATTCATCTCAGTGAAGTTAAATTATAAGGAACATTAGGACCCAGGTGAGAGAGAGTAGCATCCTCTACTGATTAGCAAAAGGAAGTTAGGGGCATTAACCTTTATAAATTATGGTGACCTTTCTCAGAGGGGTAATAACTAGATTCACAGCAAAAGGTATATGTGGGGGGCATGGAAACTTCTGGTACCTGTTGTTGTTTAACTGATGTCTCTTTACAGGTGAAACTAGGATTGAAATGATATCTTGAGTGTGTTTACAAGGGGAAAGTATTTGACAAGTGGTTGTAAAGGATCCTCTCTTTTTCTTCCTACTAAGCCTCAGAAGAAGAAGGGGGAAAACCTTTCCAGTGTCCCATCTGTGGTTTGGTAATCAAGAGGAAGAGTTACTGGAAACGGCACATGGTGATTCACACAGGTTTGAAGAGCCATCAGTGCCCACTCTGTCCTTTCCGCTGTGCACGCAAGGACAATCTCAAATCACACATGAAGGTAAGGGGAATCTTTGCTAACAATCAAAGTACTCAAATCATCAGTCAAAAACCGATCGTGTAAAAAAGCTATTTCATTTGCATTTGCAAGAACAATATTCCCTTAGTTGCACTACGAATGATGCCTGTACTTAAGTAAAGAGGCCATAAAAAGAAAGAAATAACTTTTATTCCATTGCTTGCTTTTCCGTTTTATGCAATGTGGAAACTGCCTTGGGTTATGTCAGTTGGGTTCAGCACAAGCTGTCTGTGACTTACTCAGTTCCAGATCTGGAAGCAGCAGAAGCAGGGATGTTGGTTGGGATGTGACACCACACAATCCTATTGGTCATACTCCCAGCATGCCAGCTAATAACTCTGCATGCCAGTGTCTCACTCTTAAGTCGGCAAACCAACTTGGCCAGCTCTAGCAGGGATGTCTCCATTGCTTTCTACAGGCAGGCCTGCAGTTTTAACTTTTTTATTGCTGTAGCTTTTAACTGTAGGTATTTCAGCAGTGAATCATCCAAACCAAAATACATGGCAGATTATACTGTAATATTTTGTTTTCATGTTTAAAGTGTTTTTTTAACTCAGCCTAAGTTTTGGGCTCAAGCTGAAGATGACCTTCTGAAGGAAGCAACATCTGTGTTGATACAGAAAAATATAAAAATGTGAAGAAACTGATTGCTTAGCTGAAGTACTATGTGGTTGCAACACAGTATAAAGTGCCAAGTCTTGCAAGCTGTAGAATGTTCTTGAGGAAGTTAAAATGGTACCTGTCCTTGTAGCCCTTTGATTAATAAACTGAAGTGAAAACATTTCCCTTGTTAATGCAGTTGTTTTATAATAATAGTGAAATGTTTTATTATAGTTACCATTTTGTTTGTTTTAGATTAATGTCTGTAACAGGGTATCAGACTGGTGTGAGGTGGGCCAGAGATGTCTGTTCAGGTTTCATGTATGCTATTGCAGAATCTGGGCTTACTAGACAAGAGTATGGCCTTGCTTACCCCCAAGAAACTGTTCCCTTCTGTGTAAATTATTCAGATTCCTATGGTCACAACATCAGATCTTCCTATGGTTTAAGTTGTTACTAGGTCTTAAGTCATCCCCCTGTGGTCTGAAGGCTCATTCTTTAACACCTCTACTGTAGATCAGTGCACTGTTCCCAGGCATCCTCAGTGTATCATGTTAATCCTTATCAGGTAAGCTCACTGTTTATGGCTCCCTCTTCTAGGACTTGCTGTTCTGTGTTGACTAGAGGGCACAGATGGCCAATCTAATCAGAGGATGAATAGATAGGATGGGAACACAGCATGGAAAGAAAGTGTGGGGTTTTTTTTGTTTGTTTGTTTTCAGCTGTTGACAACCTGCACAGAAGTGTGCATCAGTGGAAGCTTACCACTCCCTGGCAAAGACCTGTTGTTGTCCTCTGCTTTGTAAAGGACATCCCTATTGTTCCCTGCAGAGATAATTGTTCTCTGCATGTTTTGCCTTAGTGACAAAAAATGTTGCTTGAAGGTTGAGGGTCTATCCCTTCCTTTTTGGCATAGTGTTTTCTGCAGGTGGTCACAGGATGTTGGGCAAAACCAGGGACTTTTTCACTGTCTTTGCGTGTTCTCAAAGTGATGGCTTTCTGAGATCCTTGTGTTCTTTTCTGTTCCCCTCCTTTCATTAATGAGCATGCATCTGCTTAAAACATACCTCCTTGTACAATCATGTAGCATATAGTGTTAATTATTTGGTAGGATTGTGATTATGACTGGGTAATGCTCAGAAATCCCTGAGGTCAGAGTCAGGCCTGCTTGACTCAATGTAAGAGATTGCAAGCCACCATCAGCCTTACTGTGGAGGCCAGATCTGAAGTCTCCTCCATCACTGCAGTCCAGTCATAAAGGTCATGATGGACTTGAGCATCTTTGCTGGCAAAGCTGTCCTTATTTGAGGTGTAAGCAATTTCCTTACAAAACCAGGTGACTTGCATTTGTTTTTTGGTCTTACAGACAGATGTAAAGAATCACAAGCACAACAATTTGGAAGATTAAGTTTTAACTCAGTTTCATACACTATTCTCAACTGACTAATCCATTAATAGAATTATTTTCTATCACATCAGAACTGAAGCAGGTGAATGAGGAAGGGGCATGTTTGTCTTGTGTCCAAAAGTGTCACACATAATTTGAATTCCTTTTGGTGGAAGTATAAATTGATAACAAGATTAACAATAAAAATATACCAGATTTCTTTTCTCATAAACAGTGTTCCCTTTAAATCTATATGTATATGATATTGTAATAACTGGCATGTACATAAGCTAACAGCATTCAAAATGGATTGAATACACACCAGAAATGGTACAGAACAACTGGGAGCTCCTTAGGATGCAGTGTTCTGGTTATGCCAGTTGGGTGTGTTGGTTATCTTACTGTCTTAGTATCATTTGGGAACTACCTGGCCTTATCTCCTATCTGGCAGGCAGCCCCTGAAGGTAGAGCTGCTTCTGCCTCTCCACCCATTTCTCCCCATGTGCCAGCTGTGGCTACAGGTGAAGACACATTTTTCAAAACCAAAAAGGCCACTCAGAGCTAAGGGACTGGGCTGGTGTTAGTCAGTCATTACAAGCCAACTTTTATTCCAGGATGCTGTAACAAACTAAGCTTTTTTCCTTTTTGCTGCTCTTTGTTTTTCAGGTTTTTTTTTTTTTTCTCTATTGATAAGGTTAACAGGCAAAATGTGTTTTGTTCAGCTTCAGTCCTCAAAATCTGATTATTTTCCTCCTAGGCAACGTAGCCATGAGCTTGAACTGCCTTATTTTTTTTTCCTTGGTACTTGTAGGCATTCTCCACTGAAACTGGTTATTTGGAGATTTAATTTCCTTAAGTGGTCTGTGTGTGTGTCCATCTGGGCCCTTCTTACTGTGTCTTTAGGCTAATGACTAATAACTATATAATATATATAACTGTGTAATTTTATGATAATTATAACATGTCTAAGTGACTGAGCCAGAACACAACATTGCCAACGTTTTTGGTGTCCTGTCCTCTGCTCTGGAGAAAATCTTAATAGAGAGCTGGAATGGTTCCAGCCCTGACCCATATTCAGATCTGCATGTGCTACCCACCACATGGATGAAGCTTTCTTCCACTAAGGGCACTTTGCCAGGGCCAGCTCACAACTGGAGGCGAGGAAGTGAAAGGCACAAGAAGGGAAACAGAAGGAAAGTTTCCACACAGACACACAACAAACAAGGGGGGCTGAGTAGCTTGCCTTTTAAGGCAGAGTGTTAACTATATTGTTGTATTGTGTTTAGATTCCACAGTGGTAGGCACCTTAGAAAAATCTTAAAATAGACACAGTACAGAATTTTATTTTTTTTGGAGGCAGATTGTAGTACATGCATAACCACAAGTTTGGGCTCTTATTCCCAGGAATATGGGGAGAACATCTCAGCAGCTGATTCTGGTATCATAGCATGGTTTCCAGGGATGCTGAGAGTACTGAACTGAAAATGAAGCTGGACAAGATGAATGGGTAACTGAGAGAGGTGTCTCGTCCAAGCAGGCAGCAAGTATTATGCCTGAGTCCTTCTCTCTGTTTATCAAAATGTATGTTCTGTTGGAATTTGTTTTCTGCTTGAAACAGTATCCTATGTATTTCTTCTGCAGAAAGCAGTGGAACATTGTGGTGTAATTCAGCAATATGTAGTCAGGCTTTTCTGTTTTTCCTGGTAGGGATTACATTTTCCTCAGAGTAATACCACAAGCATCAGTCAGACTTTGGCCAATTGGTACCTTTGGATCATGCACATGCCTTCCTCAGCAATTGGTGGACAGATAGGCTGTGAGATCATACAGATATGTTCCAAGAAAGCAACAGGATATTAGTTGAGCACTTGGAAGGGGAGTGAGGAAGAGGAGCATATGGCCAAAAACAATATCTATAAATGTTCCTTGTGCTGCTATATAGGCATAAGGCAGAAATGGGTGAGCTATCTCTTGTAACAGTGGAAAAGAAGTTTGGCATTGTGAACATGTGCTGAAACATGAGGGTTTGATAGAAAATGAGGGAAGAGAAGATGAAGCCTAACAGGAAGGTTCAGTGCAGTGGTAGGCAAGTCATGTGATGCTCAACCACAGAATTTTCCTGCTTATGAAAAGCAGCCATCTCAGTGAGATCCAGATACATGTTCTTGTCTAATGCAAAGAGGGTTATAATCAGGCTTGCAGTTAGGGGAGCCTGTTAATTATATGATAGTGGGAATCAGAAAGGTCCTGAGGAATGAGGCCAGGTGCTCAGTGCCACCCCTTGGTGATTTACTTTTCCCCTCTTTCTTCCTCAGCTGGTGTCAGACAACTGAATAAGCTTTCCTAATCCATTTTGGTGAAGTATAGGACTGGTTCTTTTCAGAACGTCTTCACCTTTCTGGGAGAGGGAGGTTGAATGTATTTTATAGGAGGGGTTTTTTTTTATTATTATTTTTAAGTTAAATTTTAAGATCCCTGGGAGGCCCCTGTGATTCCATGACCTCCCCATCAGCTGAGGGAAGCTAATGCAAACTTGCACAGCTTTCCAACACATAAAATCTGTGCCCAGAGTCTCAGACAGGTACCACAAATGAGTTCGCATATCTCCCTTGCTTTTTGCATGTGAGATAAGGATAAGACAGGACCTTAAATCTTCTCAAAAAATAATTTTTTTAACACCTAATCCAGTCCAGCACTGTAGAGAGGCCTTTTTACCTCCTTGTTTTCAAGCAAAGCAAGGAAATACTTTAAAAGAGAAAATGCTATATAAATAACGTATGTGTCTTGAGGAGAAGAATCAGATCAAAACTAGCACCACAGCACTCAGCTTTTGAAAGTGCAATATTTTAAAAATCAGGAAATTTTTTGGAAAAGAGCATGAAATGAAAACACAGAGGGCACCTGATAGATATTAAAATGGAAAGTGTACTCAATTTTTAAAATAATCCCACAAAAGAAATGTGAATGCCTGTGTCTCATAACCTGAAAGGAGAGTCTGTGCAAAGCATTACCCAACTTTGGGGAAGGGGAAAAGAAAAGATCAACCTCAGCAGTCCCATGAAATTAAAGGATGTGCCTGTGTTACCTTTTCCTCACCCGTGTTCCTGTTTTACCCCGTTGGGTGGGATCACGTGTGTTTGTAACTGTGGCACATCTGTGTGGCTGGGGTGTTGCTTTTGAGTATGAAAAGATGACTTAAGAAGTGGCTTGTGGTACCAGGAGAGTTACAATGTCCACAAAAAAAGAAAAAAAGTAACAGAAAAACCAGCACATTGATACAAATGATGTGATAGGATAGGGACATGTGGTTTCTGTAAAAGAAAATAATCTGTTCCTATACTCAGATGTTTTGAGCATGTCAGGAAAATCACGGACTTTAAAATCAGTTGAAATTTATTTGGTCTATAAAAAAAGCCCTTGGCAAAGCTTTTCACAGAGAAGCTGCCAAATAAATTAAGCAATGTGATGTACTATGGCAAATTAGAAATTCACCAGGAGACAGTAAAACAAAGGATAGGAAGGAATTAGCAATTTTAAGCATGACAAAAGGCTAACAAAGGGGTGTTCCATTACTAAAAGTGGAATTGTGCATATTTTAGCAAATGTGATCTACACAGAGTGATGACTGTGGGTTAGAGAATTATAGATGGTACAACCTTATGTGCATGAATCAAGCTTAAAAAAGGCAAAGCTTGAAAGGGAACAAAAAGAGGCTGGCTGCCTGATAAACAAGGGGGCAAATGAAGTTATTGTTGACAAATAGAAGGTACTGTACCTTGGAAACCAGAGTCTAATCATGTACCTGGCTGTCGGATATAATGAACTGTAACTGCTCAGAAAAAATATCTGGATATTGTTGTAGACAGTTCAATGAAAACCTTTTCTTGGCTTGCACAGCGGTGGTTAAAAAGAACATTAGGTATTTGAGTGTCTGGAGAATAAAACAGAAATAACACTGAAAATGTAACAATGTTACTATTAGCATATGGTATGCTGCCACTTCTGGTCACTGCATGAGAAAAGACATGAGAAATAGAAGGGATTTTAAAAGCTGGCAGTGAAAATTATTAGTGGGATGGCAAGAAAGGACTGACTTTGAAGAAAGAAGCTGAAAAGAATGGGACTGCCAGGAGGGTGAGAGAGGTGTGATCAGAATAATGCCTAATAGAGAAGATGAACTGAACGGCCTCTTTTTTTCTTTCTTGTAATGTGAGAATGAGGTGGCAGCAGGAAAAACTGAAACAAAAATGTAAAATTCTGACCAATATGTAACTTGTACCCAAGTCCTCCGACATGGCCTGAAGTTTGTAAGGAAACTGTAATTCTGTTGAAAATTAGTGCATGTGTCATAGCAAGCACACCCTGAAAAAACTGCAGAACCAGAAAATATCATTTGAGACTGGGCAGGCTGTAGGGTTAGAATAAAGATGATACTAGTCCTTTGCCCAGTCAAGGAGAACATCCTTGGTTAAAGGAAATAAACTCTGAAGCCAGAAGCCCTTAAGTGGTTCTGGCATAAGTCAAACAGTAGTTTTATGGGATTTTGAAAGAAGCATTGTGTATGAGCAGGTTGTGCACTGTGGTTTGTTGCAGTGTAATTCAGAAAGATGCAAATCTGGCAGCAGCTGGGCTCAGACTGGCACTTTGGGGAAAACCTGCCAGCTGCACTCTTGTCTCCTCTGCCTGGGGTTCTTGCAGGAAGAGCCTGAGTCTAAAGAAGACATCTGATGGTTTGGGTAGCATTAGCACAGTATAAGAGCCCTTCTCTGCCTCATGGAGGAAGCAGCTTTTTGGACTGTAATATTGCGTGGCCTAAATCTCCCCTGTGGCTTTCTGTGTAGCTCTACGGGGTTTCTTGTTTTTTATTCTGCAGTAAGTAGTTGCTGCCTTGACTTTTCCCCCCAAATGGCAAAGAATGGCAGTTCTTGGCTCTTTTAGCTGCTGTTGAATGAGAAAATAAGCGATAGGTTTTCCTTTAGAGGGAATTTAGCTTAGCTTTAGTATTCAAATTTTGAAATTAATGTTACTTATTTTTGAAAATGAAATAAAAGCTAAAATCTTCTGGTGGGAATGGACTCTGGACATTGAGGAGCTAAATATTTGGCTTAATGTTTTTTTATTTTTTATTTTTCTAGGTCTAAAATTTTTCCTTTCAATACTCAAAATATTTGGGTTTGAACTCTGCTGTTCCTTGGCTGTGAGTTAGAAACATTCTTTATTTTGTGAGATACCCATTGGTGATGAAGTGACTGTCTTTGGGCAGGAGAAAAAAAATTCAAGTCAAATGAATCAGTGGCTCCTATTTTCATCCATTCTCAAAAGATATTGCAGGGGTGGCATGCCATACTCCTGGGAGAGGAGGTGGCTCCCACTCAGGCTCTGTCACCTGCCTGCAGCAGTGACAGCCTTCTGAAGGCATCCTATTGATGGCTATGATAAGGGCCTCTGGAAGACGTGGTTAAACACATAGGCAGGGAAATGCTGATTGAAGGGGATCCTGGAGAGAAGCCCTGGCACACAGAATCTGTGGGTGTAAGAGATAAAGTTGCCATGGTGAGGGTGCTTGCTGCCCTGAGTACATCTCAGTGTTCTTTGTGAAGAGTGCTCACACACTGCTGTGCTCACAGACCATCCTGCTCCCAGTAGTGTAGACAAGCAATCTGGTTGGCATTTTCATTGTAACCTGCTAATATTTAGAATTTATTGTGATGCTATTCTTCTACAAGGTTGCTTAAAATATGTTAGGTTAGCATTAGCTCATTTCTTTCTTTTTTTTTTTTTTTTGGCATTGTCAGGTGCAATGATAAGATTCCTTAATTGCTTTGTCTGTAAATGTCATGCTTAGGCAGTATTGAGAATGTCATTCTGGCCAAGAGAAATTCTCTCTTGCTATCTGTTCAGCACCTCCAGAGCCACCAAAGTACCACTGATTGAAAAGTTACCGAGCACTGGTGAAATGTGTCTTCACTGAATGCAAAAAGTACAAAAAGAGGGACATCCCCCAGCTTCACATTTCAGCAGACCTGAGTCAAGGGTTGTGTAGAACTGGAAATCCTGGATCTGAGCTTGTGACTAAGTTCCTCTTACAATATAGGAAATCAATCAGGCCAGGTCTACAACCATGGAAAACTCCAGCCTGAATCCTGACAGAGTCTTGTTAGGGAAATGCTGCTGTTATCCTGGGGCTCTGCAGTGTCTGCACCAGGACCTCAGGATCTAGATCTCAGCTCTGCAGGAGATCAGAAAGTGCTGAAAGCCTTAGCTAAAGCTACATTTTCCAAACTCCCTAGTGTAAATCTGCAGCCCTCAGGGTTTTTGGTCTCCCAGGCTGTAGCAGCAAGCCTTAGATTCCTGGCACAGCTGGCTGCTTCTGAGCCAAGCCCAGGGAGCAGGGGGAAGGAAGAGTGTGCCACTCAGTAGGGTTGGAGAATCACACCTTGTTTGCCAAGAGTTCCTCAAACCTCTCCATGTTTCAGGTGAAATATTTTGCATTCAACAAATTGCCATTTTCCAACAAAAATCTGTCTCACTGAAATGTTTCCAACCAACTTGAGTCACAAGTGAAAGTGAATGTGTGGAGCTCAGCTGGTGCCAGTGTGCCCTGATCACATGTTCATCCATTAGTAAGGAACAAATGTATGTATTCGCCAGCCTTTTTGCAGAGAGTAGCCTGGAGTGCTGCTGTCAGGATTTAAAATTTATTTGCGAAGCCATAGCAAAAAGATTTTTCAACAGCCCTGCTGCTATTATGCTGGACTTAGTTGTTCCTTCTCTTTAATGAGTACTGTATGAAGCAAGAAATTGTATAATTATATATATGTAGCTTATATAGTTGAATGAGTGTGTTCAAATAATACATGAGCCATTACATACGGATGGATGGAGTTCCCTCTACAAGGTAATCGGGATCGAGCCTGAGGATAGCAGGCATTGTATTCATACTGGAGCATGCAGGCTCTATGACAAAGAGCCTGCAGTCAAAATATGAGGACAGTAAGATTAACTGTGATCTTTAATTGACTGATAAACTAGAAAAAATGGCAGACACCATTTCTCATGTTTCTGATGTATCATAAAAGGGCTGTTTATTTTCTGGTAGAATTAATTTGCAGCAAACTATTTCAATAGCTCCTTGGTATTCCCAGGTGCTATATTTTTACTCTAATGATACATAAATCAATGATGGACATTGCTGTGCTGGTTGGGTTGTTGTCATTTGTTTGTTGTTTTTTTTTTTTTTGCTGGGTTGCTCTGAAGAGTTTTTATTAGATAGGTTGCACAGAGTTATGTTTGTTTTTTAATTAAGAAATCTATTAGTTATAGCTTGGAAGTCTTTATGCACTGACAGATCATCAGGATCTGATTGTAAGGACTGTTTGATCTAAAGCAGACTTCATAATTTCCAAGCTGCAGAAACAGATGTTCCTGATTTTTATTTTTTTTTTGGTTTTGTTTTCACTTGAGTCTGATGTTTATGTTCTTTGACTTGTGTGAAAGAATCCTACTGTTCTTGGGGTCTGAGCACTTTCCAAGTGCTTAGAATGAAGAGTTCACTCATTAGTTAATATTTTCCTTTGGTGTTTTTTTTTCAAACAGTGTGAGAAATACAGACTTGAAATTTCTGCAATTCTATTAATTGCTTGGCTTAATACATGCTTTTATCTTTCATCTCTTGAACCAGGTTCATCAGCACCAAGACAGGGGTGAGACCTTCCAATGCCAGCTATGCCCTTTTACCTCTTCCCGCCACTTCAGCCTGAAACTCCACATGCGCTGCCATCAACATTTCCTCAGGACAGAGTCTAAAGTGAAGGAGGAAATGCCAGAAACTGAGGTGAAGGGGTCACCACAGCTAAACAGTGACTCCTGCCCAGGACCACAGAGGGAAGGAGCAGGGCCTGACCTCACAGGATCAGCATCTGTATCCAAAACACCCGATGTTGCTGGGCAGCCTGGTGGGGGGGTTCCACCTTTGCTGGTGAAAGAAGAGCCCAAAGACGACGCTGGCGCCTCAGCTGCACCTTTCGTGCTTAGCACTGTCGACAGAGCCCCAAACAACACAAAGCTGAAAGACTCCTCTGACTTCGTGGCTAATACAGCATCAGCACTATTCAGCCAAGACATCTCTGTCAAGATGGCATCAGATTTTCTTATGAAGCTGTCAGGTAATTGAGCAGCAGCATTGGCTGCTCCTTTGTGGGCTAGGAGACACTTCTTGCTTTTGCTAAGTCAAGGAATTGCTAGGAGCAAAACATTGTAGCTTCTTAACTTATAATTTCTTGTTTCTTTTGATAGCACAGGTATTTGGTGGAGGGCAGAGGGGAAGCAGTGAGAGGAGAAAGGGATTTTGCTGTTTAATTGCTGGGATTAGGAGTGAGAACTGTTTATCCAGGCTTTCACGTTCATTAGTATTTACCTTGGCAAATCTCTTGCGGTGCATTTTCCAGGCATGCTGAATACCTCTAGTTCTAGTTTGAAATCACTGAGGGTCACCCAAGTGTTCAGGATATTCAAAAATTCAGTTATTAAGTTCTCTGCCTTTACCCACCTCTTAAAAAGGACCAATAAAGTATTCACCTTCTTTTCCAAGTAGTATTTGATGCCTATGTAGTAAGTGCATGTAAAGTGTGAGTGTTACTGCATTTGGGTTTTGTTGCTAACACTTTTTAAAGAAGAGCAGTCCTAGAGATTCATGTACAGCTTTTAAAAATTATTATTATTGTAATTGAAATCCATATCTAATGCCAAACATGTTTAGTGTTGTTTCACTGTCAGGTTATTGCTGTAAGAATGATAGTCATATATGAGACTGAAGTGTAGGATGTATTTAGGGTGTATCTGTTATATTTTATGTGCTCTTTATTGATTTGACTGAATACTTCAGAACAGTTGATATGCTAGGGAGGTGTTCTATGCCAAATGTTTTTAAAATTGGCCTTGAATTTTTGAAG
Source organism: Toxostoma redivivum (assembly GCA_013397375.1). Taxonomy (NCBI): domain Eukaryota; kingdom Metazoa; phylum Chordata; class Aves; order Passeriformes; family Mimidae; genus Toxostoma; species Toxostoma redivivum. Next base: position 1,648,622 of record VXBI01008664.1, on the reverse strand, counting down.
AGAAAGAAGTCAGGAAAAATGTCACTCAAGGAGCTTCTGTTTCACAAGGAGATCTCTGTCCCTGTGGGAAGTTTTAGGTTTTGGAGACAGAATATAACCATTACAACAGAAAATAGTCAGCTTTCTCCTTTATTTTCCTTTGGTGTTGTATTTGTGCAAATTTTATTGTCAGATGAACTAAGGAACTAGCTCTGTCTTAATGCCCAGCCTTGGTGTAACCACAGCCATTTGTTTAGGAAAATCTTTCTCTCCTCATCTTCCCAGATCTTTGTACCTCTGGGGTCACAGTTCGGTGATGAAATGAGGAGAATGGGTTAATACAAGACATCAAGACTGAGGCTTTATGGAGCCAACCAGGAAAAAAGAAAACAGCTGAGGGCAAGCAGGAGGTGAATTGGGCTGGCACAAGTGGTTTGCTGTGTTGGTTGGAAGAAGCCACAGGACCTCCCCCTGAAAAAAATATTAAATAATCTGTCAATATAAATTGTTTCTCTGACTGACAAAAAGCGGGCAGGATGAGTCTGTTTGGATTTGCTTCTACATTGCTTTACTTGAGTTTCAAATTTGGACTCGATATGAAATCCATCTTACCCTATCCAACAGCTGTCCCACACATGTTGTTGTTCCGATGTCCATTCTAAATTCGGGTTGCTGTGCACGAAGAGGATCTGCACATCAGCAGGGCTGGCCTGGGGAGGGTGGTGCTTGTCATGGCTGCATGGAGCGGGAATGAGAGCAGAGTGCAGGATGGGGGGAAGCCTGAAAGCTGAGAGAACATGCAATAATTTGGCGTGTGACTTTTCATGTAGCAGTTGATGGGAAGCTGTTCACAGTTTGGCAGACGGTCATGTTTTCAGTGTCTGCTCTATTGGCATCAGAGAAAGGATACAAATGTACATTATTCATGCAAAAGGCCTATGCAGTTATTTTATGGTGACTTACTAAAGGTCTTGAAACCTGACTTGTATGCACTGTTACCTAGCAACATGTTATAAAGTCGCTGGGGGAGCAAGATGTATCTGTAATTTTGTATGTGTGCATATTTGGATTAAAATGTGCTGCAAGTCACCAAGTTTGCTACACAGGAAGAACAATGTCAGAAGGAAGGGAATTTCTTTTCTTCTGAGATTTATATTGTGTTACGTACATTTGGTTCATGCTTTCTTCTATACAGAGTGCATAAATTTAGAGTAAAAGTAATTCTCTTTTAGCAAGTTGGCTGAGTATTAGCTACAGTTTTGATGGTTCAGCTCTGCTGAGCAAAGTTCCTTTGAGTGATTTCTTTATTACGACAGTCTTGTTAGGCCCATCAGAGCTTCAATTATTTGCCCTACCTTTCCAATGATATAAATCTTTTGACATCTCAAATTATATATGCCAATTGTAACAGCCAACACAGATTTTTTGAGACCAAATTATGTCAAAACAATCTAATTTTCTCCTCTGACAGGCCTTGTGGCTAGGAAAGAAGCAGTAGATAGATATATAGACTTTTAGAATTTGGCATTCATTCTTATTGAATATTGATATTCTAAATGAACATTTATTTTTGCTCGTGTTTATTGCTTTGTGTCTTTTTGCCAGTGTTTATTGCACCTCTTCTTGCTTGGTGTCAATCTGTATACCTCCAGTTTCGTGGGAAATCTGCTGAAGTCCACCTGTCATATCCATGTCTCTCCGGTTTAGAGACAAGGATGTCACATGTGACAGTGTCAAATGCTTGGTACAAGTCTGCTCTGCCCCTGTCCACCCGTGCTGTAGCCCGACCATAAAAAGCCACCAAATTTGTCAGGCATGATTTGCCCTGGTGAAGCCATGTTGGCTGTCACCAACCACTTCTTTGTTTTCCATGTGCCTTAGCAAAGTTTCCTGGAGAATGGAGATTATAGTAAATAATTAGAAAATCATTGTAATTAGGACAAAAAGTAACAGGATTGTATCGCTGTAAGGTTTAAGTTAGTATTAGGAGAATCATTCCCAAGCTGAGGTATTTATACCTCTAGGATAGTTTGGCTGGAGAGATTGTGGCATCTCCACTACTGGGAAAATGTAAAAACAGCTGCCTGTCAGATATGGCAGGTCACATATTAAGCAGTAAGATGGACTAAATCGATGTATCTCAATCAGTGGACCATAGGATGTCATAAGCAGTGGCAAGAAATGTTATCCAAACAAAAACAAGCAGCATGCTGTAGAGATGCAAATTGGGGGAATATTTACAGATGTTCAAAGTTAGACCTGATTTGGAGCGGGTTAGAGGTGAATTATGGTGACACTGCTCAAAACAGCCATTCAGGTTTTTTTCAGAAAGGCTCAGAGAAGCTTTAGGTTTAAAGACATTGAGAAAGACTGGTGTGGTGTCCTTTTCAAGACCACTTCATGCCCAATTCTGTGCCATTGCTTGCCAGAAACATCTTGAGTTATGTGTTTTATGAAATAAGGCATAATACAAATCATCAAATGTAAATCTAAGAATTAGAACAAATCTTGATTTTTTTTTTTCTAGATTCAATTCTCTAAGTCATAGTTTAAGGTAGGAGAGGATTTTAAATTCACAAGAAATTTAAAAGTGCTCTCTGAAACTTTATTCAGATTTTTTTGTAAAGACAATTAGCAGATGACTCAACAGATAAAGAGAAGAATATTTAAGCATGGGCATATTTTTACCTTCAAATCTTGCTCCTCTGATTTCAGTAGGTCTGCTTTAAATTTTTCCAGTATCCCTGCTTTGTCAGAATGTTTTCCTCCCCAAGTCCATTAATTCTGTTGAAACTTTATAGCAGCATTCATATCTTAAAGAGTATCTGATTTTCCTACACATCTCTTTAAATACCAGTGTCCTTCCACCCACTTTTCAGACTTGGGTGTTTTGGGGGTGTTTTTTCTTGGGTTTTTTGGGATTTTTGTTGTTTGTTTTGTTGTTGTTGTTGTTGGTTTGGTTTGGTTTTTGGGGGTTTTTTTTGTTTGTTTTGTTTTTTGATTGCTGTTGTTGTTTTTTGAGGGGGTTTTTTGTTTTGGTTTGGTTTTTTTTTTAATAAAAAATTATTTCACAATGGCCGGTGTACCCTAGTGATGTTATTACTGTGCCTACGTTATGTGCTGCAGTAACTTTTAACATTCGGAAATAAATGAATCCCAACAAAATGAATGGCATTCTTGCACTATTGCTCTCCATGGGATTCTGTGTAGAAACAGTAATTGGTACACATCCTTCATTGCTGGCCTCTCTCTTCCACCTCTCTGGGTTTAAACAAGTGCATTGCTCCAGCAAGCAAGTCTCTTCATCTTGTGGAGAGGTATCAAGTGTGCCCTGCCTCTGCTGTTCTTTTTATGTGCCCCAAGTTACTTTCATGGAAAATCTTAAAAGAAGATGGGAAGCAGGAGCTAAAATGCTGAGAGTTTGGGGCTGGCCATGTTAAACCAATTAGAAACTGCTTTCTCTCAGTTTGTCATATCTGCTGTCACTGTCGTGCAAGGAGTCAAGTCTTTTTTTTGGGAAATAAAGCCACCGTGAGACTTTGGTGACTGTCCAAAATATTTGGGCTTTTCATTTGTGTTTTATTAGCTGATTCCATTAATGGAATAATGAGAGAGTAAATCATCAGACAGCTACATACAGCACTTTAGTTGGAAAGCTAAGTAATCACTTAGATTATTTGTTCTGTTTGGCTCTTGAAAATTATTGCGTTCCTTAAAGGTAACACAACTAATTTGAAATGTTTTATCATTTGCCATTGACTGTACCGAACTGGCTGGCTTGAACTCTTCAAACAGCTATTTTTAATAAAATAAAAGCATATCCAATTAAATTGCCGTAATTGATGTATTTTAGTAGCAAGTTCCAATGAAAAAAGCATGCTGTCTATATTTGGGGTTCGTAGTTTATGTCAGAATGTAAAATTTCAATTAGAATATATTAAGTGTGCAGGCATGGCAATTATTGAGCCATGTCCTTAATTTAAAAATACTGTGAATTTCATAATGCTGTTGTCAGTGTAAATACCCCTGATGTCATCAAGGTCTCTGAAGTCTCTCCAGACTGACATTTCCCTAGCTTCCATATAGACCTTTAGTCTGAAGTAAAATTCTAGTGTGCAATAGCATATCTACTTAAAACGTGGGCAAATAAAATCTTGTTCTAATCTTTGCTAGTGATACATCATCACCCTTATAATCTCTTTTCAGCCGTTTCTAGTCTTGTATCCACACATTCTTAAAATCACATTGTCATGTTTTACATCTTGAAGGAACGTGTAGAATTTAGCAAGATAAAGTTCTAATCCACCAGTTTAAAATGCAGAATAACAAACTCCTTTTTTTTTTTGTGTACTCAGTCCAATACAACTTAAAAGAAGCCAACAATATGATTCTGGACCAGGTCTGTGCTTAGAATTTAGAGTTATAATGTCTACACAAACCCTTACATTTGGAGTATAGGACTGGACTAGGCTGATGGCTCTTTTGTTTCCCTGAATACACTATTACTCTGGGCAGAAGTCCGAGCTCATGAGCCTTTCTCTCTCATCTATCCAAAATGGGATTTGAAAGCACTGTTAGTTCAATCATCCCTGATTGTTTGTTTTGTTTTTTGTTTTGTTAAACAAATATAAAGGCTGGTCTGGTCATATTTCCCTCCCCTGTTTTTGCTCTTTTTTAGAGAGAAGACATTCTCATATTGCAAGTAATTCTTTCTTATCAGCAATAAATTCCTTCTTGTTCCTTTCACTGCTCCCTCTTTTCTCCAGTGTCCTCACAATCTTACCTTTCCTGCTACTGTTTTGGTTTTCACCTGGAAAGGAGGAAATGGTCTTGGCAGATGCTACAGCCTTGTTTAGTCTGTGGGGCTTTGGCTGCATAGCAGACACCTTGGGGTGTTGGGAGGGAGTGTGGCTCTGCACCTGCCTTAGCGATTTGCCTGATTATTCCATTCCGCTTGGACTAGAGCATGGGGAGATTTTGAGGGCCCAGTAGTAGGACTGGTTGTTCTCCTTTGCTATGTCTCATTGTGCTTGACTCCAGCTTTCTAAACACAGAGCAGCTTTAAAGAAGATCAGTTTAGTTAGCTGGCCTTTCTTAACCTGTGCTCGCAGTTTTTAATGTACTTAAGCAATATGGTTTGGAAGACCTCACATTTTACGTGGTTTCTTGAAGTCTAGAGGTGTCAAGTCATGGCATCATCATATTTGTGATTATTTATTCTGCCATTGCGATGCTTTGATAAAAAGAAACGTGATTCTGAGCACCCTTGAGTCATGAGTCGCTTTTTCCTTGATAATGCCCTTTCTGTCCCTTATAGCCCTGTAGGTTTGTTTATTTGGCCAAGGGCAGAGTAGAGGGCTTTAAAATTCGGGTGTAATTGACTGAGAATTCCTAGAAGGGTTAGGTAGCATGAAGTGCCTTGGGTCATACTAATACTCCAGGGCAAGAGGCACTAAAAGAAAATGACAGATCAACTAGACTGCCCTGCCAGAAGAACAGTATTTCTCCTTTTGGGCCACTCACAGTATATGCAGCCTCTGTGTTTAATAAGATGAACATACTTTATTGGCCCAATTGGATTTTAGTCTGGAGATTCTCCAACACGTTCCAATTCCATAGATTTTTCTTGTGAAGTAGTCAGCTCACTGAGGGCTGCTTCTGCAGTGTCTGTGCCCCTTTCCCAGTTCTTGAATGTCATCAAATATAAGCCATAGTGTCCATGCAGAATATCAGTTCCTACCTGGACATTTCAATTGCTAGAGAATAAAATAGTAGATGACCCAAGTCACATCCTTCATTGACCACAGCTGCCTTCAGGGTGATGTGATGTGATGTTCACTGTCATGGGACTGTGTCCTCCAAATACTGCAGAACTGATCTGTCGAAGGCCCTTGGTTCATTTTAACCACCACAGCTCAGAGCTTACCATCTGGGATGGAAGGCTCATCATAATTCCATTCAACACAGACTCTGTGGATGCTTTTTCTCATGGCCCTTTTTTATGGCAGAATTTTTGTTGTAGATTCTGTTTTTTTCTTCTTGTTTTTTGTCTCAGATGCAGCAGTGACCAACTTCTTGCTGATTGTGACTTTTAACATCAAGCATGGCTTGGAAGTAATCAGCCCATTTTTCCTCTTTCAATTATAAACATTTTGAGCATTTAGAAATCCTCTTAAGTGGACTGATGGAGTTAGCAGCTTCTACCAGAGTGTTTCAGATTAGTGGCAGATGCCCAAGGCTTTTCTTGTGGCATTTGGCAGTTTCAGGAAAGTGTTATAACTTATGTCATCTACTTTTGCCAAATGGCTCAAATGGTTCCAGTTGCCAGGAAGATAAAAATCAGCAGTCTGGAATATTCTTTGATCTGTGTTTTTTCTGGATATGGAATGGAACAAATGGAGCATTATCCACTGTGCTTGAGAGATTCCTGCCTGTTGGTTTCATTTGCAATGTGGGTTTGTTTTGTTTCCTCACTGTGTATTTCAAAATTAAATTGCTGGGGTTTTTTACTCAGTCTGCATCCTTCATTCTGTTCTCACTGCTGTTCAGATTGAATGTAAATTAAATACAAATTAGGATATGTGTGTGTATCTATTTTTGTATTACATAGAAGGTAGTTTCCCTTCTGGGGAGTAATAACGTTGTCATTCAAATATACTTTAATAATTTCAACATACTCTTTCTAATTCTTTTCTAGTTCTAATTTTTTTAAGGATTCGTCAGTCATGTGATTTAAAAAAACTGGTCATAGTAGACTTTTATTTCCCTTATTTGCCACACTTTTTCTTACATCTGTTTATTGTTTTCCCTAAAATGACTAGTGGATGCATCACACTTGCTATTTCCCATGTGTTACCAATTTTGTCCATAGTTGTGGATCCAGGATGCAATAAGACTGGTGGGGATTTTGTTGTTCAAGGGGTCTTTTTTGTGTTGGGGGTTTTTTCCCCTTCTACCTTTAATGTATGGATCTGATCAATGAGACAACCTGCTCTTTTGTATTTGCCCTTCTCTTTTAGGCTTCATTTACATTAGAATCTGCTTTAGTATATTTCAAGAACGAGTAAAAACCCTATTAGTTGTAGCAACTGGCTTGAAACTGACCCAGTAGTTGTCTGATTTTATTTTTATTTTCTGGGGAAGAAAAACGAGGCAAAAAACTCTTCTATTTTTGTGATTTATCTACAATTTAAATGTTTGGTTTTTAGAACACATCATCAGTTTAAGGAATGTGCTGCCAGTTAATTAAAGAAATAAGACTCTGCTTCTTTCCTAATTTATGAATTGCCTTTTCTGTCCAAAACAAAGCAGCTAGAGTAGGCAGAATCAGTGACACAGGTAAGAGCAACAGTCTGTGATTCTTTTCCTTCACGTAATACTGCCAAAGACATACCTTCAGGGCATCCTCTGGGGTTGGGGGACCCTGACTATGTTTTATTGGTGAAGTATTGTGAACACAGAGTATACATATCTCATGAAGAGCTCATTTAGATTATGTCTGATGCTGTGCTGGTAGATTTGTTACCAACATGTTTTGTTTGTCATTGTTACCCTGGATGATGGCTCAGAAGTGTGAGGAGGCAGTGGCTCCTAGCAGCACATGCTGTCACTGCAGGAGGCATCACGTGTGGGGTAGGGACAGAAAGGGAAAGGTGTACAGAGGAAAGGAGGGAAACCTGGTTCGTTCTGGATTTATCACTTCATGGGATCAGTCAGGTCAGAAAAGACCTCTGAGATCCTTGAGTCCAATCCATGACCAAACACCTCCTTGTCAACCAGACCACAGCACTGTGTGCCATATCCACTCTTTCCTTAAGCACCTCCAGGGACAGTGACTCCACCACCTCCCTGGGCAGCCCATTCCAATGTCTCATCACTCTTTCTGGAAGCAGTTCTTCCTGATGTCCAACTTAAACCTCCCTTGGTACAGCTTGGGACTATTGCCTCTTATCCTGTCACTGGCTGTCTGGGACAAGAGACTGACCTCCACATGTCTACAGGCTCCTTTCAGGGAATTGTAGAGTAATAGTGACCCCTGAGCCTCCTTTTCTCCAGGCTAAACACCCCCAGCTTCTTCAGCCACTTCTCGTAAAACTTGTGCTCCAGACACTTCACCAGCTCTGTTGGCTTTCTCTGGACTCAGTCCAGCACCTCAATTGAATTGAGGGGCCAAGAACTGGACTATCACTAAACTATTTCAACTCTGATGTGTTCTGCTTTGAATTTTGAACTATTAGCACTTGTCTTCGTCTTAGTAGGGTTTGAGGAAACCCTGGGATGAAGAGCATAGAGGCACCACCTTACACCTGCCCTTGTACTGGGTCACATTGGCTGCTGGCTTTTGCCTTGGTGATAAGAAGGTTTAAAAAAATGCTAATTTCTTCCTAAAGCCTTCCTTTTGATCCTTTTTCTTGTTGTAGGATAATGCAATAAGCGTCTGCACTGCCTACTATACCACCTAACTCTTGTAATAAGTTCCTTGCTTAAGTCTGTGATATTACATGACTACTGTTACATTCTGTTTGTTTATGGATGTTTTTGCCATGGTATATGGTTGCAAACTTACACCAATCTATGCAAATTTAATATCACCTCTATTTTAAGTGGTGGAAGAGTGCAGGCTCACCCAGCCTGCAGTGCTTGCTCTACCTGGCTCATTTTGTGCCCTGGTTCATGGCAGAGACAAGGCTGGGTCCACAGGTTAATGGCTGTTCTCAGTGAGTCGTCTTTACATCTTCACTCGGACTCATGCTTCCTTTATTTTCTGGGACAGATTTGAATTAATACCTTTTTGAAATGAATAAATTCAAAAGACCTTTTTTTCCCTAATGTTCTCTGAAAGTTGAGGCAGACTGCTCTCTCTTGGTTGCACTCAGATCCTGGTGGAGGTATTTTTCATATCAGCATAGCTGGAGTGGCAGGTTTTAAAAGCAAAGGACAGCAGAAGGTAATTCAGCAGAGAAGGTTTGGGTCTCTTTTTTTTTGTGACCATTCATCACCCCAGAATAGACTGAGGTCAGGATAAAGAAGATAGATGGAATTTTTGTGTTAGTACCTTAGTAAAGTTAAGGTTGGCTTGAGAGCTCTAACTTGTGTTTTTATGGGTTAAAGCATGTTTTAGTGTTTCATATTTCTGCTTTTGCTCTTCTTTAAAAAATAAAAAATGCAAAAGCAATGCCTAGTGCTGGTAAAAGTGCCTATAGGTCATGTTAAAAATTCCAGATCCAAGGTAGTTCAGAATTTCTGAAGTGAATAGAGCTAATGTGTATGTGCACATTGCTTACGTGTGCGCTCTTTATACCACTTGTCTTAATCCTGTTCTTTGGTAGTGGCGTGCCAACCAACAAGGAGGAAAATCAAATAACTCTGAAATATAAATTGAATAGATATGTTGTGTTACAAGTTAATGCAGTAGCTTTAAATTCATTAGCACACCTCCAAAGACAAACATAAAAAAATTGAACTGTGTGGAAATGAACAAAGACTCAAAATTGCAAATGTAAGTGTCTAATTCTGATTAAGATGACAATTATACCTCATATTTTGGAGTTTGGGTCTCTGGGAGATGGTGAGCACTTCATGGTAGGATGCAGGAATCTGGGTTCTTGTGGAATTTTGGGGGAGTTACTGAGAAGGAGTGTGTCTGAGGAAATAAAAAAGTGAGGAGACTGAGAGTAAGAAGCTATGAATTGGAGGAGAAAGTAGACCAAAGATTTAATAAAGCATGTAAACATTGCCAGATTTTGTCAGGCTCAATGTTGTGTCTTTCATGTTTATGGAGACAGAAGTTTAGAGGTGGTAAAAATATAAACTTGCCAAAGTTAAAGGTACTCAGTGAATCATCTGCTGTATATTACTGGGAATTTAAAGTGGTACTTTGGCCAAGAAAAGGTGATGAAGAGACAGAGAAAGAAGTATCTCTTTATGGTTAAAGATAAAAAAAATAGGATTTACTTGAAAAATAATGTAACTTCTTTAGCTTTCTGCTTGTCATGCCTCTGCCCATGAATTTGTGTTGGCTGGGCTTGGAAGTATTGTTTAAGAGCTGTTCTGGTTTTATCCTTTTAATCAAACACTGTGCAAAGGCTCTGCTGCTGTCAAGAGATATCAGAAAGACCCTTCAAGAGGGGCATTGTTCAGTGTGTAGATCTTAAGCAGCTCCCCAAAGTCTCCTTACCCTCCTCTGAGGCTGTACAGCTGCTTAGGAGGAGTATTTGAAAGGAATATTTTTAACTTATTCTCTTTCTTTTTATGGATATAGAGCTTGGAACAGTGCAGAGCTCTCTTCTGAAAATCTCTTAGTTCTCTTCTTAATATAGCAACTTTTAGGACCTAAGAATTTGCTATCTTTTCCCTTTTACTCCCCTCTTAGGTTTTCTGTCTTCCTACTCTTCATCTCTTGCCTCTCTGCCATGCTTTAAAACCTTAGCATGTCATACTCATAGGCTTTGCCAAATTTGCCCTTACATGAAATGATGTTTTAAACTTTTTACCAAGCCTGTAAAAACCTAAAAACCAATGAACAGGGAAGAGCTTTTAGGAGGAGTAGGGGGAAAAAGTGAGAGAATGTTCTTCGGAGCTTTGGTACCTGCAGTTGTTGTGTTTCAAAACTGCCCCTTTGTAGAAAAGGTGCAGAAGTTTGTTTGTCCCTTGAAGCATCTTTAAGCAGAGTTTGATGTGTCTGCTTCCATTACCTGCTTTAGCATTTCTTAGGTTATGGTTTCTTCCTATTACTAGCTGCTCCAGGGTTACACTAAGTCTCACTTCTTTCCTTCTCTTGACAGCTGCAAATCAAAAAGAGCCCTTGACTCCAAATTTTAAAGTGAAAGAGGAGCCTAAGGATGAAGAAGCTGGAAGTTCAGCTGTGTCTCAGCCCAGCTATGTGTTCAGCCAAGAACCTGAAGCCTCAGCTCCAAACGTCCCTGAAGAGAAACTCAAGCCACAAGAAGCACAGGCAAATGTGATGAGGCAGGACATGTCAGTCAAGGCAGCATCTGAGCTCCTCATGAAGCTCTCAGGTAGATATTTCATTTAATAATACTGAATTTCTGGAATTTTTTTTTCTTTGTGTATGCTAGCAGGGTTACTTTGCAAGAAGGTAGGTTCAGCTTTAGTAGCAAGCCAAGGAACAATTGAAAAGGCCTGTCTACAAAGTGTCATGTACATGAAACATCCCAGTTTTGTCTGTAGCCACACTATCTAATTATCTCTGCTCTGATTTTCAAATTAATGATTATGGAATAAGTCAAAAGAAATGATGCCATAAAGCTTTTAGGTTCTGTACTTTCTAAAATTTATAAAACCATGTTAATAACAATTTATTCACATGTGTCACTTCATTAACATCATAAGAATGTTTCTGTACTTTACTGTACTGGACATAGCTTTATAAAACATGACTTTTAAAGCTTTTATGTTTTTCTGACAATACATTGTACTCAAAAATTACAAGATACACTGTTAAAAAAATTGTGTAAACTGAGCCAGCTTTCTGCATTCAGCAAGACTACTTGAACTTGCTTCCATTGCCTCAGTGATAGATTCTTCTGCCAGAAAAGTAGTCAGTGTACACATATAGTGTTAAAGCTGGAGGGAGTCAAATAAAAATGTATGTTCTGCTAATTATGATTTCTCTACCTGTCAGAATCAAGGTTTAAGAGAAAGTAAAAGGTTTGAATTCTTTCCACTGGGATCAGGTTAAGTGAATGATGAAAAGGCTTTGAACAGATGAATTTTTAGGACCAAACCATGAAAGTTGTCTGGCAAGCTGGGTTTTGTGCTTCTGCACCTGAACTGGATCTGATAGATTTTAAGTCTTCTCCAAAGCTGGACAAGACTTATTTTTTTAATTATGCCAAAGTCATGTAAGAAGTGCTGGTGGGAATGCTTGCAAGTTTAGCAACTTCTGAGATCCCTGTCAAACCTACCTGAAATCAGTTGTCTTGATTGGACACTATCAACCATGAATTTGAGCTCAAACTTTTATCTGAAAGACTTGAGCTGACTAGGATCTCCTCCATAAAACATGAAATTAATTCACTCCTGTTCAAGCTTCCATGCTTTAATTTGCAGAAGAATTTGAATCACTGGTTTGTAAGACTTCCATGTTAATGGCAATGGGCCATTAATTAATTAATTGTTAATGGCAAAAAGGGTTTCCCAAGTACAAAAGCCAACCAGAGCACCAGTTTCCAGATTTTTTCTCAGATTCCCAAATATGAAACACTTGGTTATTGGTATAATTCACAGTTGCTGCTGGTAACTGGTTTGACTGCGGTGTTTTGGTAACAAAACTTTGCAGCCTCATGAATACTAAGCTGTGACTATTTTTTTTGGTGCATATAAATTTATGTAACTTTTTATAAAGAAAGAGCTCAGTAATTTAATGTTTTGTCAAGTACTTCAGAGACACAATGGTTCTGGATTGTCAGTCTGGAGTTCAGCACTAGCAGGCTATGTTTAAATAGCTCCACTGCTGCCTAGTATATTTTTGCCTTAAATACCTGTTTATGTGAGAGAAATCCAGTGTGTATTAAATCTTGGTCAAGTCTTGTGTTGGGACCTCCCAGGCTTTAAAGGCTGTAGTAAGAAATACACCAGTGTAACATTTCTCTTACAAGCTCTTAGGGACTGAGCAGTTTTTGCTGACAGTGGTTTTTTTTTTTTTGGCTAATCCATAGATTAGGTTGTGTGAAGAGTGACTTGGATTTATGGAGTCGATGTTGCTGCCATCAGTATTCCCACATCAGCCAGGGGTGGAGTTACACCCAGTTTGTTACAGACAGTTTTCAACTTGCACTTCCTTGAATTACCATCTAAGGCAGAAACTAGAGAGGAAAACACTGAGATACAGTTTAATGTGGGACAACGACAAGAGGAAAATCTTAAGATGATTAGCTTCTTTTGTGGTTTATTTTAGGTTTTTTTGAGTCCTTACTTTATCTGGTAGAATATTCCTATATCACTGTTGACTTTGCAACCTACTGTAAGCAATTTTGCAGCCTGGTTTTGGTGACTTAGGGATTACTTAATTAAGCCACTTATTCATAGAATCATAGAAGATGATGCCTTAAATTTTAGCTTTCATATTATCCAGATTCTGTACTGCATTAGCATTAAACTCTGAACTTCATATAAAGTGTTAGCAAGTTCTCCTCACAGTTTAGTTAGGCAAAACAATCCTTTTCCAGCCCAAGAACCAAGGACACTGTTGCAGCTTTGGGCATAGAAAGTGTAAACAATGGTAAATTGAGGAGAGCAGACTGGGACAATGGGACTTCATAACCTGAAGCTGTAATTGGACAATTAACCCAAATATGTAAATGGACCAAAACTTATAACAGTGTGAAAACTTGTGACTTAGGGTCCATCTTGGGTGTAGCCACTTGTACTGCCCAAGGTGTATCCTCTGAAGGCCTTTTTAATACCTAGTTTGTTCCTTTAACACTGTCTAGCCTCTGTTCTAGGTAGCCTCTAAAGGCATCAAGGAACCTTAAAGACTACAGAATCATTTAGGCTGGAAAAGACCACCAAGGTCATTGACTCCAGTCATTGAATGATCAGCACCTTGTCTTGGGCCACAGCACTGAGTGTCACATCCAGTCATTTCTTGAAAACCTTCATGGTTGGTGACTTCACCACCCACCTCCCTGGGCAGCTCATTCCAATGCTTGGCAACCCTTTCTGTGAAACAGTTCTTCCTGATGTCCAGCTTGAACCTCCCCTGGTGCAGCTTGAGGCCATTTCCTCTTGTCCTGTTTCTGTCTGCTTGGGAGAAGAGACTTCTGCTGTAGAGAGCAATCATCTGCTTCCAACCCCTCTGCCATGGGCAGGGACATCTTCCGCTAGAAGATATTGCCAGACTTGAATACTTCTAGGGATGAGGCATCCACATTTCTTCCTGAGCCACCTCTTGAGATTAAAGGGAAAACAAGAACAAGCTTCCTCCTTTTTCATGGTACTGGAAAGAAAAAAAATACTGGAACAAGTATATCTTGATGTTTTACTCTCTGTGGGAAATCCTCAGTCAAGTGCCCTTGTTAGATTTGATATATTTTATAATTGGGTTTAAGTCAAGTCCTCCCAGATTTTCTATGTGCTTGGTAAGGACTGAATGGATTGTGTTCTTGCTTTGTTATTTTCACTTTCTTCTGTGTAATACTAATCACCAAAACCTGCATCACGTACTAATTCAGAAAGGAATTTCCAACATAAGTGTTGTGCTTCTTGCATTCCTGACATGCATGCTGCTGTTATCCTCTGAGCAAGAATACTGCTGATTGTTTCAGCCTCATGAGTAGGAGCCACGTGGGATTTGGGCATAGACTTTGATATCTCCTTCCATGTGAAGGATAAACTGGTTTGTATTTTTCACAGGGAAATCTCTTTTCCCAATCAGAGGTGCTGTGTTGCCAGCTCTTAGCTGTACAGGCAGTGGAAGGCCTTTCCAGCTCTGGAGCCTGGTTTGGTCTGGTGCGTGCTTGTAGGTTAGCTTTACTCCAAATCACCAGCCCTCCATTTGTCAGCCCCTCAGAAATTATTCCAGAGCTAGGAAAAGTTAGAAGAATAAACATCTTTTCCTGTAGTAGAGCATTAACAGAACATCTCTTAGCTACCATTGTTGAAGCAGATGGAAAGAAATGAGAGAAAATCACACACAGCTATTTTAGTTCTACAAGACAAGACTCTCTTTCAAGCTGAAGGGCTCTTCAGACACTTGCTTCTAGCAGCATGACCAGAGTTTTGGGATCAGGCCCTTGCCCCACATTAGTTTGGTGGAATTGGACCTTTTACACCAGTTCTTTCTCTCCCATGTTCCCCTGGCATTCAGGTCTTCTACCCCACAGTTCATAGACTTGATACCTACTCGCGCTTCTTCCGAAGGATTGGCCAAGCTCACAGGGCTCATGTCTTTTGGGCATGTCTGGCAGAACCCAATTCCACCCAAACAGCCAGGACAGAACTTCCTAACAATCAAGCTGCTATTTCAGAATAAATAATTTTGAAAGAAATGGTGTTTGGAAGTTAACAGCAAAATTTGAGCAGATTTTCAACCTCCATTTTACAGAAGAAAATAAAATTACCACCGTGATATGTATGAGTGCACATAGGTGAGCTGGGAATTCTGTCCATTCCTGAGTCTTGACTGAGGCTAGATCCAATGGTAAGCAAACAGTTTTGAAGAGGTAGAGGAGTGGGGCAAATTGCTCTCATCTCTGTTTGGAAGGATGCCATCCCTGCAAAATTTTAAATTCCCATAAAATACTACATAAAATCAGTTAGAAGAAATGGGAGTAATGTGTTTCAAATACACCTGTTTTTTATATTTTTACCAGTTCTCTTTCATAGAAAAGCTAATTTATTTCTCAAAATGTTTAATTAAGTGGTGCCCTCAATGATTCCTGGTCAATTTTATACAGTTAGTCTTGTAATTTGCAAGGTAGGTTTCAGAGGAGACTGAAATTTAAAATAAATATTTGCATTTACATGCCAGCGTTAGAGCTGAAAAACTCATTTTCTGCTGAAATAGTCATGCTGCTGATATGTTTGGGGCATGCATTAGCTTTTAGAAGCATACAATGTTTTGGATTCTTATCCAAAAATGAGTGTATAGGTGGAGGAGTATTAAATCTATCCTACTAGCACTTTTTAAGTGATGTTTTACCAAGGGACATTAGTATGTCCTTGTCTTTCCTAGAAATGTTGTCTGAATCACATTTGCCTTTATTTCAGCTGTATCCTGTTTTTGAAATGTGTGCATTTTTGCATGTAACTCAGGTTGTTTTTCTCCTCTCTTTTTTCTGTGAATCAATTCCCCATGTATTGCACATCTCCTTGTTAGCCCAAGCAAGTGCATGACATCTGTACCATTTGGTTCCTTTGGAGTTTTTGTTCTTAAATCCTCAGGTGTTTTCTTGCAATACACCTGTACCAACAAAGTATCTTAATTTTGGGTTATCAGCACATGCAATTAGTGCAGACTTAGTTTATGATCTCAGCACACAGTGTGAGGTGCTGCCTATTACTGAGTCCAAAAGCATTCCTGATCAACTCCATTTATTGTCACCTAATTACATGATAGTTCCTCTTTTGGAGCAACTGGTTATTACAGGGGAGGGGTGTGATGGGTTTTTTGACTTTTTTTGATTCAGCCTTTATCCATTTAAAAATGTTTATGATAATTATGTATTTCATGCCCTATAGTTAATTTTTTGACACTGTATCATACATTTAATTGAGATCACATGGGTTAGAACAACTATTTTAAGAGTAAAACACAGAGAAAAGAATGAGAGTACAATTCTAATATAAGGTAAAGGTCAGAACTAATCTTGCTGCTTATTTCTTTTCCACAACATTGTGGACTGCTCTGGGAAGCGCCTGTGTGGAGTTAGGCTGATCTCCTTGGACATCCCTGTTGCCAGTACCTCATAGTCCCTGCACCTGGATTGATTGCAGGAGAGCTGTCAAGGCTTTCATCTCTGCTTAGAAAGCCTTGATAACAGGCAGAGAAGGGAAAATACAGGGAAGTCTTTTGTTCCTTAGGGCTTCTGTAGGAGCCTGGAACACAAGAGGGGAAGTGTATGATCTGAAATAAGACTTTCTCTTCGTGGGAAGTAAGGACATGGCAAAGCATGGCAAGTCACATTACCAGATTAAACCCTGCTACTAGCCAAGTGGGTTTTATTGGGGCTTTCTCTGGTTTTGTTTTTTTATTTTAACCAGGTTCTTCAAGTAGGGTCTTGCAGGTAAGCACCATCATCCTACCATTTAAATGGAAGGGGCAGCAGATGTCTATCACAGCTCTAATTAGTCTACAGCATTAATTTGCTCAATTTTTTCCCCTTGGATTGCATTTCTGTGAAGCAGCTTGTAGTTGCAAAATTCTGTAACATGGGAGTTCAGAGGTTCCACTTTAATAAATATGAGCCATTTCATGAGTTTTTTTTTTAAATGCAGGATCCTGTTACATTGATTCATTGACATTGTCTTATATAAAACAGCAGTTTGAAAAAAATACTAGCAAAATAAAGTATCAAGCACAGCGCCCTAGGGAACATCAGATGTTCCTTGTTGTGTCTCTGTAGCAGAACCTTCAGGGCTCACCAACTGTTCCCTACCTCTGAGGTTTTATTTAAGCTGTTTTAGGGCATGTTTATTTCTAGCAAATCAGAACAATTAGCATAACAAAACGCCTGATTCTCCCTGCTGAAAGCTTTTGAAGTTGGTGCAAGTTGACCCACTAGTTACCCCTGTCTGCTTCACTGGGGAGACTGGTACATAAGTCCAATTTATGAGACATATGGGAAAGGCTTTCTTCTCTAAGTTGATTCATAAAGTTGATTTGTAAAGCTGATGGGCATTTCAGCAAATATCAGCAACTTAGAATTTTAGTCGCATGGTGAAGTTTAAAATAAAATGGTGGGAAGAAACAGGAATGATTTAACAAATATTAATTTGATTTTAGCAATGCAAGGTTATTGACAGCTGTTGTATCAGCCAAAGGAATATTTACTGCATGGCTTGTGTTTTTTATGAAATTTGTCCCTTACCTTTGACTTTTATCTCAAATAACAGGAAAAATATTAGAAAGGATACGGCACGTCCAGTGTCCCCTTCAGAGCATGTGAGTGCTGCATGGAATCACAGAATGGTCTGGGATGGAAGGAACCTTAAAGGTCATCCAGTCCAACCCCCCAGCAATAAGCAGGGACATCTTCATCGAGATCAGGTTGCTCAGAGCCCTGTCCTACCTGACCTTGAACATTTCCAGGGATGTGCCATTTACCACCTCTCTGGGCAACCTGTTCCCATGTTTCAACACTCATATTGTAAAAACTTCTTCCCTTATATATAGTCTGAATCTACCCTCTTTTGGGTTAAAACCACTGCCCCTTCTCCTATCACAACAGGCTAAACAGTCTGTCCTCACTCTCCTACAAGCCTGCCAAGTACGGAAAGGCTGCTGTAAGGTCTCCCTGGAGCCTTCCCTTCTCCAGGCTAAACAATCCTAGCTCTCTCAGCCTGTCTCCACAGGAAAAGTGCTCCAACCTGATCAGGTCCATCAGGTCATGGCTTCCCTGTGCTTTGAGAGGCACTGGGGGAGCTGAGCCTGTTCAGTCTGGCACAGGGGAACTGAAGACCAATCTAATTGAAGCCTGCACCTACTTGAAGGAAACTAGGAAAGGTGGTGGAGTTAAACTCTTCTCCCTGCTGCAGATGGTAAAAGAAGAGGTAACAGCCACCAGCTGCAGTTTGGGAGGTTCATAGTGGACATTAAAAAAAATTTCTAGCGCTGCATTAGAACAAGTGTCATCTTCCTTTTGAAAGTTCTGCAAGATGAACCTGCAGCTGGCTGAGTGCTGGAGGTCCATGAAATAATTTTGTATGGAGAGGATGTCCAGGGTCATCTATTCCAGACCTTTGCTCAGAGCAGGTCAAGCCAGGCAGGCTGCTGAGGGTCTTACCAAGTTTAGAATGTGTTCAGGATTGGAGAACCCAACCTCTCTCAGCAATGTGTGTCAGTATTTCCCCATCCTCATGGGAGTTCTTTTTCCTGTATGTATAAACAGAATTCCCCATGTTCCAGCTTGTCTGTTGACTCATAGAATCACTGTGCATTTATGAGAGAAGTCTGACTTTAGCTTCTCTACACCTTCCCTTTATTCCTTAGAGAGATGTCGACAGCAATAAAGTGTCCCCTTAGTGTTTTCTTGAGGCTAACAACCCAGTTCTCACAGCTGTTCTCCTCTTCTGTCTTGCAGCAGCCCTCTGACAACCTTGGTTGCCTTCCACTGAACATGCTCTGGGGATGTCAGTGTCTGTCCTGTACTGGGGGAGCCCCAGATAGGCCACAATACCCTAAATGCAGCCTCATAAGTGCAGAACAGAGGGTAAGAATCTCCTCCCTCTGCCTGATGACTGCAGATCTGATAATAGGGCCCAAAATAAGGTTGGCCTTGGAAGTCACAAGGGCACTTAGCTGACTTGTGCTCAATTGGAGCTGGATTGTGATAGTCCCAACTCTCAGAGAGACTGAATAAGGTCTTTCTAGAACTTGCTGGCCTCTGTTCTAGGCTGTAGAGTGGTGGTGTCTGAGACTAAATTTCAGAAGTGCTCTTACTGCTACAGTTTATAGAGGTACACTCTCAGACCTTCAGGGATAAATGTTGTGCCCTGAGCTTTTAGGTAGCACAAGTATTGTTCTACATTTCTGCTGTTCTAGGTTTGGAGGGGTTTTTTTAGCAAGTATCACTACTTTGTGGTTCCTTGCAGTTGTGAATGCCAGAGAACCTGAAAACTGTGGAAGAAATTGCTTCCTCCTGGAACAAGCCTGTCCAGTACTCTATTTTTCATATCTGATGTGGAAAATTGTCTCACTCAATGTGAATAGGATGACATTCATTAAGGCTTTTGTAGATAAGATGATTAAAAGTTACACTCCTCTGTAAAGAAACAGCATCTCTGTGGCTTGATAAAGTACATCCCTGTATAAAATAGTTTTCTCTTACTTTGTTAAGGTGTTTCTGTATCACAAAGTTAATAGCAGAAAAAGACCTCTCGGGTGATTTAGTTCATCCTTTGTCCTATGAAGTATCTCAGCACTACTGTGCTATTATTCTGAGCCTCACCCAGGTTAGCCTTGACTGAATAGCAGACTCTGTTTTGGAGATCATGGTCTGGATACTTCTGAGATATTTGAGTCTTTTTAGCCCACAGATTTTGCTGTCCTATTATAGAAATCTGACCTGTTGGAAAAAACCTGACTCTGATACACTAACTTCATATTCTGATACATTGCAGATTATTTAACCAGCTCGTCTACTAGGTCTGCTATAAAAGTCAAAGATAAAATGATTTTGTTATTTAAAGCAGGAAACCTTTTTTTGTACATGTACTTGACTTGAAAAACTTTAGCTGCACTATAACCATGTGAGATACCTATGTAAAGAAATAAGGGCTATCACTGTACTCCACAATGAACAGCACAGAAGGGAAAATAATCCTCAAGAAGCTGGAGTTTAACTGCCTATATGGTGATACAGGTATGGGCATAACCTTAATTATGGTATTTTTGCCAGCACAAGATCTAGCACAGCAGGGTTTTATGCCTGTGATTGCTGCTTGTGGGACAGACTGACTGTGTTTCCCTTTCATTAGCTCTTGTAAAATTATCAGAAACCCTCCTTCAGTCTTCTCTTTGTGTGTTTGCTTTGGGGATTTAGAGTATGACAGAATTCACATTTGGCAGGGACATTCTGTCAGATCAAAAGGGTGCAGCTGGGAAGATAAAGGTCAAAGGAAATGATCAAATATGTAGATTTAGTTAGGGCAATTGCAGTGCTCGCTGATGGTGAGGGAGAGAAGGTCACTGGTATTGCTTGACTCTTGCCTTAGTTGGGGTCCTATCAGTTTGTCTGATACAAAAGCATTTGCAGGACAGGGAATTAAACTGTATGGAGCAGCAACAGAAATAGAAATAATATTTTAAAAGCAGAGAGGGCAGCAAAGGTCAGCTTGACTCTGCACCTAAATTTGGCAGCTGGATGCAGAGCTCAGTCTGTCAGACATCTGAAGAGCTCATTTGTTTGTGGAGTTACCTGAGCTTTTGGTTGACACTGTTACCTGATGCGTTCCTTTACTGCTCTGTGTTCACTTTCAATGCCCAGCATGCTATTTTAAACACAGATGCAAGGTTCTGTGGTTTAAGAGAGTAATGGAAGCTTTAAGCAAATTTTTTAAAAAAGAGAAAAACCTTAACAGAACAAAAAAAAAAGGCTTTATGATATTTCTAACCAGTCTTCAGCTGAGAATTCACTATAAAAATTTCTGAAGTCTGAGATATGTCTGTGGTTAGTAGATGGTAAAGATTTTTATCAATGTTTATATGTATCTTTTAAAGGTCAAGAAATGTCATAAGAAAAGATTGAAAGCACTTCATGTAAATTGTTCCTGGAATTCATCCAAGTGGCTTTTATCTCCTGGCTTCAATTTTTTTTTTTAAGAGCTGTAGGAAGTAAAGCCACTTTTTCTCTACTCCAGGAATGTGGAGAGAGGCAAAAACCAGGGTAATGAAAAAGGACTTGGTGATACATACCAGTTTAATTTTAGGTAGAATGTTTATGCCTTCTTGATAAAGGGAATCTGTCCATCCTTTGCTGAGGCAACAGCATGACACCAACCAGCTGAGGAAGTTGAAAACATTTTTGGGGATAACCAAACCATGTTTTGGTGCCTCTGAGATCCATTGTAATATTGGGTAATTGAATCTTTCACACTTGGAATAAAACCTGTGAATCTGACACACTCACCTGTGAGCTAGAAAGGATGGGAAAAACAGAGCAAACAAATTTTGTTGGAATGATTCCTTACCTGGGTGTCCCTTCTGGTATTTAATTCTGTTCATGCATTTATTTATGTTCTTGGTTCTCCAAGCATATTGCCTTTTTTATGCTGTCTTTGGAGTTTCTGGTCAGCATCCAGCTAGCAGAAGCAACACCTCGTTGGGGAGTTCTGCTATGATACCAGTGCCCTATCAGGAGTGCTCTGAATGAAAACCATTAAGGAAAAAAAATCATCCTCTTTCTCTGAAACTAAATTGAGAGTAAATTCTACGGGTCTTCAACTTCTCTTTTCACAGCAGAAAGTCTGAATCAAAAAGGGCTGTATAGGTGTTTGGGGTGTAGTTAAACAAATTACCTTGGAGCCTTGATTTTGAGATTTCAGGGCTTTATATTCTGAATAAAAAATTACCACTTACCTTGCAGCCAAACCAAAGCATTCAGCAACACCCAAGGAATCCCAGGTGCAGAAAGTGAACTAGAAATTGGCTTCTAGACTATGGTTTTGTTTGCTAGACCTTGTTTGCTGGAGGCAAGGAGGGGAGGATATGGACTTAAGAAAACTGTTCATTAAGGTGAATGGACCTTGTACTGTATGAGGGAATATCTGTCAGCCTTGAGAAAAGCATGGGCCCCAGAATACTCCTCTCATGTAGAAAGCTTGTGCAGGTGTAACAAACAGGTTCTTCACATGGTTGTCTGGAATTTTCCATGAAAGAGAAAGAGAGTGGAAGAGGAGAAGATGAGGTTTCCTCCTGTGCCCCATCCCCATACGGATACTGCTGACTGTTGGTGCTGGTGCTTCT
The DNA here is from genome assembly GCA_013397375.1 of Toxostoma redivivum. NCBI lineage: Eukaryota > Metazoa > Chordata > Aves > Passeriformes > Mimidae > Toxostoma > Toxostoma redivivum. The sequence continues at coordinate 1,626,496 of VXBI01008664.1, read as the reverse complement.
GCTGATCCAGAGTAATTTGGGGTTTGTAAGAGGCCTTCAGTGACCACCTTAGGAGAGCTGATGTGGAGCTGCAACTTCATTTAATAAATAGAAACAAAGCTTCTAAGTGTGTCATCACACACACAGTATTCATAGAAAGTGATGTAACTCTCATATTTGCAAATATGCAACTGTTTTCTGCTTTCTAGCTTGAAAAATTATTTTCAAGAGCTTGCTTCTATTTATAACAGCCAGAAGAATACTGAGGCTGTCAGCTGCTTGCTTCCCTTCCCATTTGCAGGGATGCAGTACACAAATTACAACTCGGTAATTGTGATTTCTGCTTTGAGCACTCTGAAAAATTACAGCCTAATTAAATAATTATGGCGGTTGTTTATTTTTATTTTTTTTTTAAATACGTATTTGCAGCCGAGAGTTTCAAGGAAACCCAGATAGTGAAGATAAAGGAAGAGCCGATGGAAGTTGACATCCAGGACTCACAGGCTTCGGTGTCACCCAGCCAACCCAGCCAAAACGTTGGCTACAGCACTTTACTGGGGCGAGACATCAGCGAGCGCATCCAGAAGGCACCCGAGGGCCGTGTGCTCCCAGAGAGAAATCTGTTCAGCCAGGACATATCAGTGAAGATGGCCTCTGAGCTGCTCTTCCAGCTATCAGGTAAATCCAGGGCAACTGATCAATAGCTGAAGTTAAAGAACAAAGTGAGATTTTTTTTTGGTGTAACCTCAAAGTTCTGTGCAACTGTGAGATCGCCAGGGCTGAAAACTAATAGGAGTTCGAACCTTCCTACCCTCACACTTGAAACACAGAGGCCTTGCCAAATGTCCTCTGTCGTTTGCATATGCTTTAAAGCACTGTGGCAGCCAGGTCAGGTTCACAGTATTTCAACTGAGTTGGAAAAGCCAGAGTTCAGCTCCTCTATTTTTGAAAGCTAATTAAATAATTTGTGATGACTGCTTTGATCCCTGTAGAGGGGAATCTGCAGATGGCAGTTCCTGGCCTAAGTGGCCAGTGGCTGCAGGATGCAGCACTCTTGGGGCTGCACTTCCCTTGGCAAAGAAGGTGAACCTCCTGCATCACACAAAGGCAGTGGGACCAGCACTGTGTTCAGTGAACACTTGCATTGCACACTCTGCATGGAGCTCTAACACTGATGTGTGGAGCTGAAAAAACTTGTTGAATGTTAATTTAAATAAAGTCATGCCCATTCTCTAATCGTGCTGGAGCCATTTACCCTAAATTACCCTGAGTTATACTGTTACCCAAAAACATTAAAACAGTTCTGCTGAATAAAATCTGGTAGAGAACATATGATATATGCTAATCACAAAACTCATGTGTGTTCCTCTGCAGAAAAGGTGAGCAAAGAGCACAACCACAATAAAGATAATACCATCAGAACTACAGCCAGGTGAGTACAGCCCATGGTTATCTGCAAAGCTGTACTGTAAATAGCTTTACCTCCTTTTACCCTGTGAACTCAAACCTGTCTGTCTCCTGCAAATGTGACCTGATAGTACAAATGTAAGATATTTCCATGAGTAATGGAACCCATATCTGAAAAGCTACAATTATAGATCTGATTGCTTAGCTTTCATAAGTCAAAAAGGCCCAAAGGGCTTTTGTCTGTTCTCCTCTGATCAAGTATTCACACATCATTTTAAGAATTATTTGTTCTATTTTTTTCAACAAAAATTGAAACTGCATGGTACATGCAGTGCTTGAGGGAAGACCATGCTGACAGATGGATTTTAAGACATGGACCAATGTAAGAAGAGGTGATTTTGATTGTTTTCTGTCTAGCTAGATTTCTTTAGAAAAATTTCTATTTAGTATTTCTGTCATCTCAATACATTCTAGAGATGAATTTTTAAAAGTCAGACTGTAAGACAATGCTAACAAAACATGTGTTAAAGATTACAGTTACATTATTACAATAAATTAATCAGGACTTAAAAACATGATCCTATCGTGGCCTGTGCTGTTGAAGAAATGTACTGTGTCTGAGAACAAGCCCACAAGGTGTTTACATATCCATGAGCAGCAAGGTGACATGTCCCTATGAGAAGATTTAGAACTCTTATGCAATAAGTGGTAGCTGGAAAAGACTTAGGAGCCCTTGGTAGGGTAGGAGGAGTAGGCACGAATTGGCAAGGATATATCTATTTCCTACCTGAAAGTTCCCTAATTGTTGTGGATGGATTGGAGACTGAGCACAGTGAAGTGATGAAGAATTCATTCAAAGAGAGTTAAGAGCTTCTTGCCTCTGCAGCCCCTTTACAGAAGTTCTCAGTGCTAACTTATAACAACTTTACTCAGAGTGGAAAAGCATTTCAGCTGCAAAGAAAAGGTCTCTGAAATACATTGTACTTAAGTTTCTAGGCCTATCCAATTCATTCATTTTAGCTGCAATAAAGAACTTGTTTTTAATAAACTGACCAGCTCAGTAAATGTACATTAGGGACTTTTTGATGTTACAAGTTGAAAGATAATTCAATTGAGCTTTTGGCTTCTGGTTACAGTGAATGCTTCCCATATTTGCTAGTGTGGGAATTTGTTGGATATGCAGCCTGCACAGCCTTTCTGTGCCACTTAAAAAGCATAAACCTGAGATAAAAACAGAGAGAAATGCACATATTGTCCAACTACTCATTAACCATCCAGAGTGTGCTGCAGGGATGGGCTGACAAATAGTTGAAAATAGATTTCAGTGTCTCATGATGTTACCAGCAGGACTGGTGTGACAATCCAGAGCTACTTTTGGATCTATCAAAGATAATTCCAGTTGGAAAGGTTGAGGACAGTTCAAAGATAACTTGCCCTTCTGTCTGCCAGCTTTTGAGAGAGTAGCACAGTTGGCTGTTGTCAAACTTGTGTTGGGCTTTACTGAGATGTCCTTACAGTGGCTGCTACCCGTCAGGGCATGAAATGCTGAGTGCCTGGTTCAGTTTCTCTGGGTGCTTTTCTTATCTTGCCTATTCATCAGCAGAAGAAGACATGAATAAGGAGAGCTTCTTTAGAGGGGAAGTGAGTCAGTCTACTAAATCCTGCAAGTTCAAACAGATTGACTTGAAAGACCTTGCCAAAAAAAAAAAAAAACCAACCTACCCCAAACCAAATAAACAGCTGGAAGTCTTTACTGGTAAGGGTATGACGCCTTCTCAAAAATAGAATATGATGGAGCAGGCAGTGGAGGATAGAGGCAATCGGACTGCATTAAGAAAACATGTGGTGTTGCAGTTTGGCTCACTAAGCCACATCTGGAATAATGACAGAAAGGCATTTGGATCACAATTCCTGTGTGAAATGTGCTGACAGCTGCAGAGAGCCAAGGTGAGGTCAGTATTGTCCACCTGTGAGTAGCTGGGAAGCACAAAGATTTAGCTGTGTCACTGGTGAGGTTTAAATCAGCAAACCCCAGCAAGATGGGGTACACAGGCACTTTTTGTTGTCTTATTCCTTATTAACATTTCTAAGTGTCACCTATCTGTTGCTGTTCCTCCTGTGAGTATTCCTCGACTTTGCCAGCATATACTTCCATATGACTTTGCTTAAGCAGCCAGAATTGGCAAGGATTCCTCACAGTTCAGTGGCTGAGTGAGATGGTAGAGCCTGCCATCTGTGATGAGAAGACAGAACGTGGAGAAGCAAGTGATCTGGAAGTGAGTACGCCAGCGTAAGATGCCAAGATGAGTTTCTTTCATCTAGAGAACTGTGTAGCCATGAAACTGGAAAAGTGCAGCCAGAGGAAAAATAAAAAATATCCTAAAGCTTACTCTTCATCAGAAAGGACTTTGCACAGTGATTGAGGACAATGTGTGTAATTTTTTGCTATGAAGCAGGAGCTCCTCCCTCCATACTCTGCACTGGGAATTGGAGGACATATCTGCAGAAATAGAAATAATAATAGTGCCAGGCTGAAGAGACTCAGCTGCCATTCTAGAGGAAGGCAGAAAAGAGCAATCTAAGGATGGTTCTGTAATTCACCAGAGACCAATGGAGGAGAGGAAAATCCTTGGGATATGACATGATGTGGCCTTCAACAGCACCTGCTCACTTTCTGTGGCCTAACCTGAAACAGATAAGCCTTGCACCATCCATTTTGCTTAGAACCAGCAGTGAGCACTGTCCCAGTAACTGAATCTAAGGCACAAGCAGGAAGGCCAACATGGAAACCCGAGCGGATTACAAGATTTTGAAGAGTTACAATAGTAATAAAACATTTTTTATTGCTGTTTTTCTTTCAAATCATTATTAAAACAGTGAGAGGAATGTTGCAATAAATCACGGTGTATTTTTATACAGTGTCAGTCTGTTTCACATTATGTCACCCCTGAGTGGGAGTGGGAGTCTTGGAAGAAGTTAAGTTTTGCACATGTGTGTTGGAGCTGTTTTGGTTTATCCTGGTCACTTGTTTTTTGGAGTATCCTGCATTGTTCAGTTATTGGCATTCACCAAATGTTCAGGTTTGGGGTGACTTCATGCCTTCCCCTTCAGCACAGCCTAATGTTGACTGCCTATGGATGTGTTCAAACTTTTGCAGAAATACCAAAATATCCCATTAACTGTCACATATGGAACAGCACAAAATTAATAATATCCAAAAAACTTAATAGGAAATGTGATTGCCAAAAGTGTTTCACAATCAAGTCAACAAGTTTCCCTGAGGCAGTAGAGATCTAAGAATACAAGTGACTTGGTGGAGACACCTTGTTCACTCTGCAGAAAAACTGCATGAGGGAAAACACAGGCAAGTGATGCCTTTTGGACAGAAACTTTGGGTATCTGGACTGGTGAGGTCAGCTTGGTGCAGCTGGCACATACTTTGAGTCTGGACTACCTGCTGTGCAACACCTTGTAAGACCTCACAGAAGGTCCTTTATCCTGAAAAGATTCTTGGATTTTATTCCTGGGTAAGAAAAGGCTGCAAAAATGGTCTGGCCTCCTTTCTTGCACCTTTGAAACACCCACTATGCACCAGACTGTTAAGGATTCTCAGTCGGAGAGAGATCAGATTTAAAGTGATTCTCACTTTGCTTAGAAAAAACTGATAGTTTGCATGCAGGTGGAATACATTCCCTTAGAAAGCATTTTTCCAAGAAAGACTGTAGTTTTCCATTTTGAATCTTTTTATTTACCTCTTGCTGATGTCTGTCTGTACTGCAGACAAGGAATTATTGTTTCTGTTATGATCTTTAATTGAGCATAAAACAAATACTTTGACAAAGATGCCATTTCATTATTGAAATTAACTTTTTTTTTCCTGCCTGTTAATTAAAACTAAAGCAGAATATTGTTTTTGGAATCATGTAGCTGGTAATTTTTGTGCTTTATACTCTTTGGGATGCACCCATTCAATTTATGAATTATTTCTTGCTTTAAAAAATCAAATTCATGGAGGCAGTTTCATTCCTGGAAGGCCATGTCAGAATAGAACTATTCAGCATCTTAACCTAATATTTGAAAAGTTCTGTTTTTAAGATAACTACTGTATGCTTCAGATTATTAAATAATTTTTTTTACCTTTCCTGATTGCCCTCTCCAGATATGACACTGGAATACAAATACTTGAAGTGTTAATTTTAATGATCTGTATTATATTGTGATATAGCAAATGTGAGATGTTGAAATGTAGCTGTAAGCCTTTTCTGTGGTCTTCAGTTTTCACTCTGAAATGCAATTTTACCAAAGCATGCTGCCTTCTGGTCTGCCTATTTTTCAGCATGAATTCTGTAAGTGAAACAATTTTTTAACAAGATGGTATTTCTTACAAAATTAAGATGTTGAGGTCAAAATTCATATTTGCTACTTCTTCTGTTAACTGCTGTTTTCTTTTAAAAAAGGTATCTTGTTTTTTCCTATAGCCCTTTCTTTTCTGAAGACACATTTAGACAATCACCATTCACTTCCAACTCAAAAGATCTCCTGCCCAACGAAACTACTCTTCATGGAAGGACGTCTGCACCAGGTCAATACCTTTTTCTTTCATTATTCCAGTTAACAGTTTAAATCTCTAAAATTTTCTTACTGTAAACTCCACCACCTGACCAATGCTCTTAAAATACGGTTTGCTTTGTCAAAAGGCAGCTATTTCTCCATTATAGTAAGTGCTTATTATTTAGAAGACTAAGAGAGAAGATAAATATTGCTGAAGCATTTGTGTTAATAGTCTTTATGCTGCTGTTTCTATGAATTGTGCAATAGTCTACAGCAGATTAAATTTAGCAATATCAAGAGAAGTGAGGAGTTTTTTTTGTGTGTGTGTGTCTGCCACTGTACTGATGCTGAATTACTGCCTGCTATTCTCCTGTTCCTGGCTATTTCTATCTCCATCTCTGGAGTACAGACAAAATGTTTGCAGGACATGTACCAGGCTGGCTGAGCTTGGCAATACAATTTTCCTGTCTTTAACAGTAATTTAGAACCTTTCTGGAAGGATGTGGAGTTCTTCAAATGTACTGAAAGGCCACAGTGTCTATGGGTGCCTTCCCACTGATTTTCTGAACTAGTTGACAGGCATTTTATGTCCAGATATAGCTTGGGTTATATTCTGCATGAAAATGGAAAATATGGGCATATAATAATACTATTCAAGGTCGCACTGAACACATGCAAAAACTTGATATGTGCCTTCACTGTCCTGCTGCAAAATAACTCGTTTGCTAGTTCACTGCTATCTGTTCTTAAATTAATAGCTCTGGGGTTCTAAAGGTCAGTAATTACAGAGTCAGCTATAGGGGGGGTTATTCACCTTTTCTTAGCAATCAATAAACTTTTGGGCATGTTACTGCTAATTTTCAGCTATAGACTGTCATTTAATTTACAACTTAACAGACCCTTCATTTTTTTTAATGCTTGAATAGTCATTTGACAGCTTGTGAAGTGGCAGATGAGGGTAAGAGCTAGATGCTGTCTAAGGGTAAATATGCATAGCAAGAAGGAAAAAATTGTACGATAAAGACAAGGGTCTCTAGGCTGTGCACAGACACACTTTTGCAAGGAAGCAGTGGATTCTGTACCTCTGGATTGAGGACAACCAGATCAGGTGTGGTGCTTTTAAGTATTAAAATGTAAACCAGATTAGCACTTTCAACCCTGGCTTTTGACCTTGGCATAACATGGAATATTCATATGCACAGATGAAAGATGAGAATTCACAGACTCCTCAGGCAGGGCTCAATACCTCAGAGGACATGGCCTCTAGCAGCAAGATTCTTACATCATACCAAGATAAATGCAGAAGAATTTTAATTCTAAGACTTCACTTCCAGTGAGGCCACTAGAAGCATGGGTAGGTTTTGATGACATCTTTGATCTTCTGCTTAAAAGATATAAAGTGTCTTGTTGGTTAGATCATCCTGGAGTGTTAAATTGGCTTCTGAGGAACTGGCTTTTTATATGTTTTGTGCTGCTCCATAATCTGTTTTGTGGAGCCTTGATAGGTCTGTGTATTATAATACATATTGCTCTGTGGTTATAAGACTCTAATATATAATAGTAGCAAGTATGCTGAAAATTTTAAAATGCCAGTTTCTGCTATGTTTTTATTTTTGGAACAATTCTTATCGTTCCAAATATTTTGTTTTTTCTAGCTTCACAATAAATTCTTGGGCCTGAAGTGCAACTTCACAGTAGGACCAAGAGTGTGATTTAAATTTGCAATCAATTGCAAATATTATATTCATGTAAAAGAGTAGCAGAATATCCACAGGTAAAATTCCTATTCATTTCAACCTTGCAAGAAGAAATAGCCTATGTAGTACAATGGATAGCTCTGAAAACATTTTATCCCTTCAAAGAGCAGCATTAAAGAACAGAAAAAAACCATTGTGAAGGGCCTACAGAAAGTGTTACAGAAAATGTTGTGCAGGTGTGTATGTGGTCTCCTACATAAAAATGCTTTCACTTGAGATTTGTTTTGGGTTACTCCATCCCTGAAACAGGACAGTAAGAACTAGAAAAGAGCAGCATAAGAAAATGATGGGAAATTCCCAGTCCAGTGGCCCTGGTGGAACTCCACGTGCGCCTCTTCTCAAGTGAGCACCAAAATGGGTGGCAGCATCTCTAGACTCATGCCAACTTTCTCTCTGCAGACTTTTTGGCACCCTAGCTGCAGAGGAATTGGGAAAAGTGATGGGAACATAGGACATAGGATATTTCATGTGTCAAATTCAATTCTTTTCTGTACTAGGTAACATTATGTAATCTTATTAATTACTAAGCTCCATCTTAAAACCCATCATCCTTATTATTTTTATGAGGATGCTGTTTCAGAAGCTCACCCCTTTGAAGAATTCGGAGCACTCTCTTTCCAGCTTGAATTTGGTCACAGCAAGTTCTACTTTTGTTATTGTACCAGTGCTGTCCTTCCAACTTTGATAATTCTTCTTCCTTACAGTGTTCACCATCTGATGTGCTATCTTACATTCCTCTAATCCTGCCTTCATTTTTGGGAAAGTGAGCCAGCCAGTGTCTTTTTAGTCTCTTTTAGCATGATAGGGTTTCCATTTCCTATCCCCTTTCTGCCTCTGTTTAGGGTCTTTAATTTCTGCAAATATGAGTAGTCAGAGCTGTATGTGCTCTTTCACAGGAGGTTTTACCCCTGACTTTTTCAGCAGCCTGCAATCTTCTGAGTGCATATTGGAAATGCCTGTCCTGATTAACCACAGCCTTTGTAACTAGAACACGCTGGTGTCTCTCTTGCTGGTCAAATAGGAACATGTTTTTCTTTTCCTTTATAATTTCAGCTGATGACTTCAGCATGCAACAGAAATTCTTGTTCCTACACTCTTAGGCATATGACCTTGTAATTTGAATTGTTTCACTTGTTATTCTAGCTCTTGAGATTATTTCTTCAGTACTCTGGAATTTCTGCATATGGATATTGCTTTCATTAATGCAGTCCTGATTTGTTTGAAGGTTTTTGTATGTGTGTGTGTTGAAACTATTAAAGAGGATTTTTAAGTACATTGGGTCCAAAGTTCAGTCCTTGAGACTTAAGCTTAGTGGCCCCCTCAGTGCAAACCACTTCACTTTATTGTCAGTTTATGAGAAAATTGCAAATTTGTGTATTTAAGTGGCAGAGCATTCTTTGTAGGGCATTGAGTAGATAAGATCCCCCAAGGAGTATGAAATGATTAGGAAAGAATATTAAAAGATGTGTGAACACAATGCACAGATCAGGGCATTTAGCAGAGGGGAAAAAAGTCCTAAATAAATAATGATGTTTGGCCTGAAAAAAGGGTGGAGCATTCCTAATCAGCAGCAGTATCACAGGCAGGAGAGTTGATTGTATTTTAGGTATCCAAGGAAATAACAATGAACTCTCCAACAGCTGTCAGAAAGGGATTCATCAGACCCACAGAAGCCATGGTATCTCCCAGATAACCTATGGTGAATTCCTAATACTCTGAGAAGGAAGACAAAGTTTCCTAGGTTATATATAGTTCAAATTTACTGATTAGATTTGGGCAATTCCTTCTCTCAATTTTTAAGGTATTTTATATGTTAATAACCATATTATATTGCACTTTTCTGTGTTAGTCTTACTGTCCAAAATAACTTTATTTTTACTCAAAAATGGAAATAAAGTAGTTTTGCTATCTACAGCAACCAAACATACTTTGCTCAAAAATTACCATAGTATCAAAGTAATATCTAATACAAAGTCATATCCAAACCAGTATTCAATAATTCCAGCTGCTCCATATAAGAATGTGGCCTCTTTTAATCTAGCAGAAGGTAGGGAGAAGAAATTAAAATTTTTATTTCAAATAGTCACTTTAAAAAAGGACATTTTCATCTTCTGTTTTATAAGATCCTTCTTTTGACAGAATAATTTTATGTCAGACTATATAGTTCAGTTCAGATCACTGGATAAATTAAAAACTTGATCTTATGCTGCTGTTCCTGACCCTAAGTCAGTCTTTAATGTACTTTAATAGTTTTCCTCCATCTCATTGACTCATTCTGTAAATCAAACCTGCCTTCATGGAAGCCAGATGAGTGATACTCACTATTCCTTTTCTGGATGGTTCATTAATATTGGTGAAAACCTCAGCCATGGCTTTTTGGGGTTCTTTTCTCCATGTATATCTGTCTGTGGGCAGTATAATAATATTTCATTATTTTCTCTCTTGTTTACCAAGGACCTGGTATTCTCCTTCATCTGCATTGACAATGCCAAATATTGAAACAATCCCATCTGCAGTGGATTAATTTTTTTTTTAAATCCATCTTCTTGTGAGAATTTAGTACTACTTGCTGCACTGTAATTTTGGTGGTGGTAAATTAATTTCACATGGCTAAAATAAACTTTTGGAACTGGAGGATATAGGTCTTAAGGAGTTGTAGTCCAGGAATAGCCCTCTCTTTTTAAATTTTGCTACAGTTTAATTTACTGGTTGTTGGTTTGTTTCAGTGAAATAAAGCCAGTAAAGCTTCTGTATCCCAGTACCATTTTGAAATGCATCAGAGCCTCCTCTGCCATGTGTGTCCACACTTTGCACTGACCTGTAAGGTTACACAAAGGCCATGCTTCCTCTTCAGGATCATCCAGAATCAGTAGCATGGTGCTTAGTTCAGTAGAAATTTGTAAACACAGGGCAAAAATTTTGCATTTAGGCAGTGTCAGTTGTTCTTTTATTGATGATGTAATGAGTGGGATCAGCCCTTTTTTATGGTTATTGATCTAAGGTAATATAGGTAGCAAAGGTTCTACTATGTTTGGAACTCCAGGACTATCCTGCAAACAGGTTTCTCCTGTTACTATTCCTACTCACACTGTCCTTTTCTCTAAAGTCTAATTCCACTGTAGCTTCAATAATACTAAAAGGTAAAAACCTGCCTGCTCCCAGGGCCTCATCTTTGCACATTCTGCTCACAGCAGTACCAACACCTGTGTGGCCACATCAGGGGAAGTAGTGAACTAATCTTTTTTCACTAATAGTTTTTGGGAATGTTGGGATGTGAGCAGGGTCAAGGGAGGCTGAATCCTTCAACCATGTAAAATTTCAGCATTTGTGTGAGACTGGCGTGCCCATGAGCACACTTAATCTTGTTTATTTCTTTCTGTTACTGTAGCTGGAAAATACCTCCTGAGGGTTTAGCATTTTAGCTTGAATATGATAAATAATCATATTTGTGTGGTGGTGTTGTGCAGATATTACATTCTTTGGTGTGAATTTGCATGTATCTTCCTGCCTAATTCCTTTTTACAGATGCTTTTAGGTTAGTATAGCTCTTGATGTTGTAATTTTCTTGTGACTCCAAGCATCTAGAAAATAGATAGCAAGAGCTCTTTTGGTCTGTCCAGCAGAGGTGCTCATATCCACTAATTTCTGGCAGTATTTGTGCTCTGCTCTGGTTTCCTGTGCTCTGCAGCAAAATAAACTTCTGCAGTCTTCTACAGCAACGAGCTCTGAATTTTGGGTCATCACCATGAGACCATTGTAAGCACACTGAGAAATGAAGGGACACCTTGAGGGTTTGATATCTGTGTGTGGGATCACTGCCATTTCTGTCACCCTGGAAAATACCCTTAGGCTTTAGGGGACTATGAAACACACAAACCCTGTGAATTTTCATTGAAGTGACCAGCAGTGAAATGTTGGCATTTAAAGCGCCCTTGTGTAGCTTCCCTGCTATGTACCCATGGAGTTAATTAGAATGATTCACACCTTCTTACAGTTGTTCGATTACATCTGCCAAAAAGCCTCTAACTCCACATTGTGCGTAATTCTATTTACTGTAGGAAGGCTTTCTTAAAATGTTCAAATGTTAGAATTTGTAAATGAAAGCCAGGGCTTAAGAGCATGATTACAAGCAATCGATTCTGAATTCATTCAGGACAGCATAACCTGTGGGTTATTACTTTTGAGAGAATCACAGAATGGCTGAGATACAAAGTCTAGTTCCAGTCCCTTCCTCAGAGCAGAGTCATCTTGCTGCTCAAGGCTATGTCCAGTCAGATTCTGAATATGTTCAGGAATGGAGACTCTGGACAATCTCTGAACCAGCTGTGCCAATGTTTGTCCTTGCTTACCATAAGAAAAATGGTTTTCTTATGTTTAAATGGATTTTCCTGTGTTTTAATTTGTGCCTATACCTCCTCTCCACTGGAATCACTAAGAGCCTGACTTCATCTTATTTCCCCCATCAGGTATTTATCCAGATTGGAAAGTCACTTTTTTTTCCAAGCTGAGCAGTCCTAGTTCTCTCAGGCTCTCCTTGTATGAAGCTGCTCCATTCCCTTAATCATGCTTGCTGGACTTCAGACTTTTTTGAAAGCCTAAAAGACTATTTCAAGACCCTGGCAGCTGTTTCCGTCCCTGTGACGGAACAGCAATTTTTATTGCCAATGTAATTGCAGAGAGGGAGTGTATGTGCATGTGAATTGACTTACATAGTGCTTTTCCCCCCCTTTGCTTTATCCCATTATTAGTGCTTATGATCATTTTTATCAGCTTTCAGTTTTGGTCTGAGTTATGAGCTCTGCCTATCCAAGACATTGGATACCGCCTTCAGTTTCCTGCTGATGAGAATCCCTGACCCCTGTTGCCTTCCTGTCAGGGTGGAAAAGTGAGAGTGGCACTTAATTCACTAACAGGAAGGCATGTTCCATCAGGCACTTGGTCCTGCTGTTCATTTCTGTCTTAGGATTCCTGTGAAATGTGCTTGGGGAAAGTGGTGCTGGAAGCAGATGCCACACAGTCATTGCAGCCTGCAGGGCACAACTGTAGATACTCCCTAAGCTGTACAAAGTCTGCCTCTCTCAGTCCTCAAAAGCACTGTTTTAATTTTATTTTTCTTCTGGTACTTCTCTGGGAATAAGATTCAACCAAATACTCTTCTTTGTATGTGTGTGTACACATGGGTGTGTATGTGTATGGCTGTGTAAAAATCCATGCAGGTGCATGAAAAAAGATACTGGAGGGATGTCCCTCTGACAAATCCAACCTGTGTGACAACTTCATAGATGGTAGGAAAGCTTTTCTTGTGACAGAATGGCTGATTGATTTTAGTAACTGGTTTGAGTTCCTTAACTCCAGCATGCTAATTCTTCCCACAAAGGGAGTGTCTTGTGGGTACAATTGTCTGGTGTGAGCTCTCTGGAAGGCCTGGGACTGCCAGCCACTGAGGTGGCTCTCTGCAGTCTGATAGCAGGAGATGGATAGCTGGGAACTTGTGGAAACTCATTCTAGGAAAGTGAGATAGTTGGACTGCTATAGAAGTGGGCTGTACTTAGCATAGTTCTCCAAAGCAAGACAGATTTTGCAGAATTTGTTCAACATAATTCAGTGCTAAACTGCCTGATAGTGGCTCTGGCACGTTTTCCATCTACCACATCCTGTCTACAGATTCCCATGACCGTCTGCCTGCGTGCAGCCTTCTCTCCCTGTGCACTCAGCTGCCTTGACAACCACTTTGCACCACAGCCATCTAGCACAGGAATGAACATTTCTGGTTCATTCCATGGGATTGTAACTAAGACTTCAACTGACTGCAGAGTTCTCTGGATCTGCTCCCAAGCAGGTTTGCATCTCCTGCACGTGTGGTGCAGCAATAGAGGCTGTGTCCTGAGCATCCACACATTTTTCATAAGTAGCAGAGTCCCTTTCAGACCTGAAAATACCATTTATTATGCAGAACAAACCATTTCAAATCAGAAAATGGCCTCTTGCTCAAGCATTTGTACGGTGTGTTCTCTGGCTAATGCAGGACAAGAGAAATGTGCAGCATGTGCATCATTGTACATGTCTTAGTTTTTCTTAACCGCCAGTATTTACTGGGCAGGGAATGTGATCATATCCTTCTGAGCATCCCATGAAAGTCCTGGTGAATTGGCCAGTCTCTCAATACAGGCTAAATAGCAGGACTTTGCACAAATTGATGCGACCATATAGATTTCACTTCTTTTCCCTGGGAAGTCACTGAACTGATTATTTTGCCAATTGTTTACAGGACCTTCAAGGTGAAAGGTGTTAATTAAAACAAGCAGAAAGAGTTCAGGTCCATGACTAATGGCTGTTTTGAAAGTTACTTGACATCTGTCTGAAAACTTGTGTTTCTTGTTATACTGTGGGCTGCCTTTATACAGGGTAAATTTTATTTTCCGGTACCATGCAGTGTTCTCATACAGGGAAAAATACTCATTGACATCTCTTACTATTTTGGAAACTCTTATTATTTAACTTACCACAATAAATTTGCTGAGTAATATTTACTCAGTAACAAGTGATTTTTGAAAAAGTAAAATCATTGTTGCCATAAATATTCTTAACCAGGTAATACCAGTGGAGGTCAAATTTGAGAACGATCTTTTGAGCAGCTACAATCATTGGAAGTACTTAGTGAAAAATGTGGGACTTTGTCCACGATATATAATTCTGGGAAGTGAATTTGGAACACAGGGCTGCCCAGCAAGTTCTTGGGAGCTGTCTTTTGATGCAGGTGATAGAAGACAGCTTGGAGGAGAATGACACAAAGTTGTAGAACTGGTTTTGGGAAAGGAAGGAGGGAAAACAGCAAAGTAAAGCCTGCTGGCTTCAGGAAGGACAGCTGGAACCAACTTGGAGATACACATGGAAAAAAGCCTAACAATAGTTAATGACCTCTGGGCTTGAGTGAAGGTTCTGACGTGTCCTTCCACAAAATGCCCATAGTGAGCAGGGAAACCCAGGGTAAGTACAGCTCTAATTAAGGGTGAAATGTAGCTGTCAAAGCCCAGGGACCACGTGGGGTCTGTAAGAGGCTGTGCTTGCTCTGGCTTTCATTCACTTTATTTACGTTACTGATGATGCAGAAAGGACAAACATCTGGCTGAGGTGTTGGGAATGTTGTTTGTAGGGCACATGTGTTAATTCTGCTCTGCAGCTGGAGCCCTGAGTTCAGTTTTGGGCTCTGTAATCCTAGAAAAATGTGGAAGAGATGACAGTGGTCAGAGGCTTAAAACACATGACCTGTGCATGAAGATTGAAGAATTTTACCAATTTTTTTAGTCTGGAGAATAAAAGAGGGGAGATGTGATAATGGCGTTCAGATATGTAAAATGACAGCTTTGAGAGGAAAATAATAAACCCTGCCTCTGTTCATGTGAGCCAAATAAGGAATAACAGGTTTAAATGACAGCAGAGGAGATTGCAGCTAAACCCCAAGTGAAACTTTTTAGCAGTGGGATGTGGAGCTAAACACCAAGTGAAACTTTCTAGCAGTGGAGTGTTTTTGTACTGGCACAACTGTCAAAGGAGCCTCTGGAGCTGCTGTCACAGGAGAGTTTTTTAAAAAGAAAGAGTAAGAAAAGCACCTGTTGGGACTGATGGTAAGTTTGGTGCATGACTGATGTGCCTGTGGGTGAGGGAGAGACAAGCTGGCCTCCTGGGGTCCCTTCCAGCTCTAATTCTGGGATATAAATTCAGTAACAAAGCTACAGTGGTGATTGAACAACCTCCTGAAAGAGATTGGATAGATGAGGCATTTGGCCTACAGATACTCAGCACGCTGTGCTTTAAAATCTGCATCTCGTTCCAACCTGTCTCTGGTTTCACATCCTCTTTTGTCTTTCCTCATATCAGAATCTTTTGTAAACGTAAGCATCAGCACTGAGTCGCATTGTTTCCCAAAGATGAAACTTTTCCAAATACCAACTCAGCACGAAATAGAAAGACAGGTCTTAAAATTACTTTTCTAGCTGTGCAAAAGGAATTGGAACACATCATTCCTGACATTTCTTTTTAGAGTTACCTTGAGACTCTTCAGTCCTCTCCTATATTACCTGGTCCAAGTTTGTCTTCCATAGCATTTGTCTGCCTAACAGTAATTTAAATGTAAAATTCATCAGCTGTTTGGACAGATGGATAGATAGACATAAAGAGTATTGTTTAAAAATAATCTAAGCAAAGCTGAAGAGAAGCTGGGGTTTTTCTTCTACAGCGTGATTTTGGTCTGAGTACAAATTTGTCCTGATTTGTTGCTATTTTAGTTGAGTTTTGGGGCAATTGTGGTCACTGGTGCCCTGCAAAAGCAGAAGGCAGATGGGAGAATTATGCAGAAGGAGGGGATGCCTTACAGGTAGATGCATGTGCCAGTGATAGGAGAGAGAGCAAGGAGAGACATTAATATCTTTAAAAGAGTGAGTTAAAGGCCTCAAGGAAATGGCAGATTCAGTCTTTATCACTTGGAGAATCTGCAATAAAAGCAGCAAAAACATTTTCTTTCACAGCAGCAATCACAAGCACCTTGGGAAAGGTGGCTATGGCCAAATGTTTGTAGTTACTCGTTCATCCAGCGTTGATTATTTTGTGTTAATGCACTCAGCTCAGGAACTCACCCAGCATTTGGTGCTTTATTTTGCATTCTCCCACTGAGGTTTCTCGTTACCAGCTTCTTCCAAGTACAGAAGATTTTGCTTCACCCAAAAAGAGACAGAAAGCTGAAAAGAAAAATACAATCTAATGTCCAATTTATCTTTATTTGTATGTGACTGTGGAATGGGGAAATACTAGTGTTAGCCTCTGCAAAGTGCCCTAAGTGTGTTTATTTTCTTCTATTTAGAAAAGAACAACTGTATTTCCCATGGACTTGCAAGCAGAAATTGTCCAAAAGCAAAGAAGGAAAATTTGTATGCCCCATAATGGTCCTAATGTGCACAAGTGTTTGAGTGATTTTTGAAAGTGTTTCTTGGAAGTGTCTTAAGCAGAATTGTAGGGAAAATAATTAAAAAGGTAGAAACCTGTTGGCATTATGGAAATGAATTAGCTTTGGTTTAAAAATAGCAACAGAAGCAAATTATACTTTCATAAGTTCATGGGAATTCAGTGCTGTAGCACCCAAAATAAGTGTTACAAGCAGTGTAGTGCTTGACATAGATGTGAGGGCCACCTGCTTGGGAGTGAGTTAGAGGAAACTATGTAAGTTTATTATGGCACATCTAACTGTTATCATGAAGACATTTTTGGAAGGAAATTATATTAAATATATTATGCAAAGATGAGAGCACATTACCAGGTTTTTCTCTGACAATAGATGCAGGATTTGACTTCAGCTGTTATTTCTAAACAAGAAAAAAAGGTAGTAATGGTGATAGAGCCTTTGCTACTTAAAGACTTAGCTGTTCTTGGGCAACAATGATCAGGTAAAGCTTTGAAAAGCACTTTTTGGGGAGCAGATTTGTTGGTGCTTCCTTCGCCTTTCTTGAAATGTCTCAGCACCTTCAGTGAAAAAAAAAAAAGCCATTTTTTCCTCTGGGCCATATTATATTACTTCATCTGCAGCCACGAAACCCAGCTGATGTTCCCTGTGATAACTGTGAACGATGGAGGAGCTCTTGGAGCCATGCAGTGAGATAAAGGGACTCTTCCAGGACTGCTACTTCTCAGCCAGCAAATTCACAGCTTGGGGAGGGCCTGATTTTGCATCTGTTGTGAATTTTACATTGTTCTATTCTTTCTCATATGCCAAAGCAAGGCAGTGGTAATACAAGCTGGGGCAAATAGAGGCTGTTGCCCAGCATTATCCTCAAATAGATGCCATGATGTACATGTTGTAAAAGTAGTTTTCAAGTAATGACTGCAACATTATTGTAGCTTTAGGGTTCCTTAAAAATCTGCAACTTCAGCCACCTTGCATAGAATTTACTGGATTTTTTTCTCTCTGCTGTTTCTTGAGTTTTGAGTTTAATGGGGAGAATAAAAGCAAGTTGCAGAGCTTTGTAATGCAGATGAAGGTTATCACAAGGTATCTCATGGTTTGCTCAGAAGTCTTCTGTTGTAAAAGAGAAGTGGAAACAGGTGTGATTTGATGCAAAGGTAGAAGGTGGGAGTGGCTTTGTGTTTTAAAGTCGGTTTTCCCAATCATTTCTTTGCCCTTTCTCCTCTGCTTCTTATTGTCCATTTTTGAGCAATGGGCTCAGTCTTAGCAGTGAAGGGCTCTTGACTTTTTTTCCATGCTTCTCTATGGAATCAACTTTAAAGTTCATCTTTTACCTGTTTTTATTTTTTCCCCAAACCCTGACATCTTTATTATTTCTCAGTGACCTTTTCAAGTGCTGCTGTCTGTTGTTGTGCACTTGGACTACTGTGCACAATATTAATGTTTCTTTTGGTGGGCTGTGCAAGCACTTTACTGAAGTATTTCCAGCTTTGATTGTTACTGTTTTCAGAAGGAGCAGCTTAAGTACTGTGCTACTGATACATAAAATCACTTGGGTTCTACTTTCTCCCATATCAAGGATTTTAAATTATCATAATATTACTGCTTTTTATCAAGCTCCATAGTAACATTACACTTTGCAAAGCTTTTGAGGGTGAAAAAAATAAGAGCATTAATTGGTAAAGTTTCTTTATTGGAAAGTAGACTTTTTTTTTCCTGTGTGCATGTGTTCTGTTACTCAGATCGATTATGTGCAAATTTTTGGGGCTTATGAAACAAAAAGGAGGTGACTCCCTCACATGTGGAACTGGAATTTTCTATCTTCTTTGTATTTTTGTGGGGGATATAGAAAAATGTTATGCTTAGAAAGCAACTGCTTATCTCAGTTAACAGTGGATGAGTCTGCTCACAGTAAAAGATATACCCTGAACCAAGACCAGACAGGATGCAGGGGGTGACAAATGAAGGCTGCAGGGCCTGTCAGGATCTCTGATACCTTAGATAAGTTGAGAGATATCTTACTCAGGAACTACAGTACCTGGAAAGATTCCACTGTGTATTTTAACTGACTTACTAGAAAAAAGTGTTCTGGCCCTACAAATAAAACCTTTGTTGAAGCAAGTTGGAAAGGGAGTAAGATATATAGTATTTGGAGCACAGCAATTCTGTATAGTCAATATATTTTTGAGCTTGGGAACCTTTCACAGGCTTTTGGCAAACAAGCTTGCAACAGAGCCATAATTACATATTTCATAAAAGGAGTTCTCAATTTTTAAATACAGTGTGCTTGCCAGAGGTGATGGATGAACATGTAAGGGGAAGACTCCAAAGCAATAAAATGCATCTTTGATGGTAGGAACACTGCAGAAATAGGAAGACTGTATAATAAGATAGATAAATGCAGACAGAAGGAAAGAAAATTTCTTTGAGTAAATAAATGTTTTTAAAGCAATGTTTGCATAATTATCTGGCCTTAATATCTTGTTTCTGAATAAATAATTTCTTGAAGTTTTTGTCTTTTAGACATAACCAAACAGAAATAACCTTACAAATGGAGCAAGCTTTTGTGACATTCCTGTAGAGCTGCATGCAGTGTATTTACCTCTTGAGTAAATGTGGGGTACTTGACAGATCTCAAAGGAAAGAGCAGCTATTCACCTCAAGCTGGGAGCAGCCAAAAGTTACCTGTTTGATGAGTGTTTAATGTCCCAGGTCTTTCTGAGCAAAGTGAGATGCCTTGGACATCTGCACAGGAGTGTTCATCCTCTTGCCATGAGCTCAAAGAACCTTAGTTACCTCGTCCACTGTTTCTTAGTATATTAATTTTCTGGTTTGGTGGCTTGCAAGCATTTATTGAAAACACTCTAACCACCACTCTCTATTTTTACAGGATTTCTGTTTTTATTTAATATTCAGAATTACCTGGTTTCTCCTTGATCATTTGTGTGGTGTCAAATTGTCTGAATAACCCAAAATCTAACTCTGACATACACTTCCAGAAGAATGAAGAGAAAATTAATTTTGACCTTCTGTGATAAGGCTCATCAGCACCTCTCAATCCTATCTCTATAAGGAATACTTAGTGCAAAGGACAATCTATTTAGTTTATATCCATGGGATTCCATCTGGCCATAAGGATCTGCCCTTATGGATTTGGTTGCTTCTGAGGTCTATGGAGGTGCAAAGATAAAACAGAGAAGCAACTGTTTAAGTGAGTTAGAGGATGTGAGAGCAGAGAGTAAACCAGCAAAGGTTATAAACATGAATTTATCTTCTTCCAATGATACCTCAGCACACTTTTTGTTTGTCTTCTTAGGCTTGTCTTTTTCACTTAAATTGTGCTTTCATTCTTTCCATTGTTTGTATAAAGATATGAAGTTGGGCATGGCATTGGACAGCATATTAAAACATGATGTAGCAGAAAACTGTGAAGCAGAAGTAATTGACAAATACATAAAAGAAAATAAATAATCAAAGTATCAGAGTCCAAAGCCAGTCCCTGGGGAGGTCTTGTCCTGACAGCCACCAGCAGTCACAAGGCTGGCTGGGTGACTCCAGACAGTCACTTTTGTATTCAGGTCATGCCTCGTCCTCTTCTTCAGTTACAGCTTCCACAGTGTCCTCTCCCCAAGCATATCCTGACAAAAGTCAGGGTAAAGACTTTTCAGAACGGGTGGTTAATGCACTCTGTATTGATACCACCAGTTGGAGAGGGAGAGGAAAAGATTAATCACTAAGTGTGAAAACTGAAAATACATATGTGTTCAGAATTATGCCCAATACCTCAGGAAAGGAGTTGACTCTTTCAAGCTGCAGTGCTTTGTTTGCCAGAAATTAAATCTATTTGGAGAGGGAAGAGGAGGCACAGAACAATGTTTCTGCAGTTGATGTTATCTCAGAGAAAATACAGATGGTGGCAGTTCCTAACCCCTTCTTGGATGATCAGCTCTACACAGCTGCTCATTATGAAGTTGACTTGTGGCTAGAGGGGGGGAGTGATATCAGGTGATGCAGGAGAGCAGGAAAGGTGTCCATAAAGATGTATTTCGCTATATTCAATTAAGTCTTGCCTTCACATAAGATTCTTAACTCTTAAGGGTTCTATGCAAAATGATTTCAAAATAATTTTTTCACTAGCTTTGTAATCCTGAGTCTTAATTCTTCTGTTTCTTTTTAATGTTATACTGGAGAACTTTGAGGCCTTTCATTTTACTGAGCATATTTTGT
This sequence comes from Toxostoma redivivum, assembly GCA_013397375.1. NCBI lineage: Eukaryota > Metazoa > Chordata > Aves > Passeriformes > Mimidae > Toxostoma > Toxostoma redivivum. The sequence goes on along the minus strand of VXBI01008664.1, from coordinate 1,605,622 downwards.
TTTAAACTCCAAAACTCAAACAGTAATTCAGTGTATTGGTTAATAATTTCAATATAAGTTTGTCTTGTATGGTTTTCTGACATAGGAGTTTTGGAATTTGCTGTGGACATTTAAAGCAGAAATCTTGCATCAAGTCCTTTTTTTTTTTTCTCTTATTTTTTATTTCCTTTTCATTTTAGTATAGGGTATGTCATGGTGAATGATGGATTTCTGTGAGACATCTTTCACAACAGTGATTTATTATTTAACATTAGGTGGTCTCAGTCCATCTTCTTCCTGGCCACTGTGTAAGGTGTTCTTTAAGCAATACTGAGTGCCTTGGAACAGGGCTTAGGGATGCACAGAGAACACTGTGCACAGCCCAGTGTTGTGGTCCTGTACTCACTTCCCAGAAAACACCATCTGCTGGCACTAGAGCCAGAGCCAAAGGAATGAGTGTGGAAGTTGACTCACATGACTCTTGAGGTCACTGGCAAGGTCAGGTGCCAGGCATGTTCTGGGAGGATTTCTGGCCCACTGCATTGACACAGAGCTCCGGTTTCCAGGATGCAGTCAAAGCTTGCCTGGAGGGTAGGAGGGCTGGAAAGAGGTGCTGAGAAATCTTTCACAAAGTGCTGAGGCTCCTGTTGCAAGAGACCAGCTCTGGTTTGCCATGAGTAAGCTAAGAAGCTGCTGAATAGAAATTGCACTTTGCTGCAGAGAGAAGATTCAGTCAAAAGAGAAGGAAGAGGCACTGTAGCTAGGACTCCAGAAATACATCTTCAAGGTAAACAGAAATACTTTCAAAACACCTCAGTGTCCTCTTTTGCATCAATGAAAAATATGCAACTGCTTTGCAAGGGACTAGCTGTCACCAGCTTGAGATAATCAGAAAGCTGCTATTTTTCCAGCTTCCCATGAGCTTCCCAGGACAATCCCTCATAGGGAAGAGGATATTATATTTCTTTTTCTTAAGAGATAAAAGAGGGCTGATGACTAATACTGAAGTGAATTGTTAAGAGACTTATTTACTTAATTGAGCCTGGTTGTTTGGTATGTGTCCCAATTAATTCATTTTTGTTGTGACCATATTGAAGCAACCTACACCCCTGTGACCTTCTCTTATAATTATTACTATTTTCCTCATTTGAAGCACTGTTTTGATTATGTACTCAAAAAGCTCTGCTGAAACATCTGTAGCACTACCACAGAGTCAGATTTTTCCATTGTTTGGAACTCAAGGATAGCAATAAAAAGAATCCTTCTTCATTGAAGTTCTTAGAGGTTACGGGTCACTTACAGCCCTTAGGGGATGGGGGGTCGTCTTCCTTTTTAATTTCACAAAATGAGTATTTTGAATAGGCAGAACTTGTTTTCTAACTAGAAGTTCTTTTAAGAAAAGTATGTTGTTGGATGGTAGCACTCAGAGGTGGCTCAGAATTCCTCTGGTGTGAATATTGTACCTATTACAGGGTCACAGGAGAAAGAAACAGCAATGGAGAAGGGGCTGGCAAGTATGGCCAGCCCTAAATTTGCTGAGATTGCTATGTGGACTCTCTGCCCCAAATGAGGCATTGTTTTTATTATTGCTTAAATTAAATACAGTATTTGACAGCTCTTAGCCTAAACCACAGTGGAGTTGTCTGAAAAGCTCTCTCTGAAGGAGAGACTCTCTCAGCCATGGTAGTCACATCTGCAGTGGTAGCTGACTGTCAGTACAAGGGGGGGGGTGTTTATTCCTCAGTGCTTCATGGGATGAAGATTCTGCTGTTTGTGCCAAACTCCATGTTGACTTATGCTCACTACAATGTTTTAGAACTCCTGTGCTCAGCCCCTCTGCCCCCATTTACCTGGAAATCCCAGCCAAGTGGTTTTGCTCCATGATGTTCACATGCACTGGTGGAGCTTGTTCTGGGCAGCAATTCCAAGGTTTGGGGAAAGATGCTCTGCCAGTGGCATCTTTCCTTCCAGTGGAACTAGAAGAATTACACCAAGCCCCTCACTGCTGGCTGCTGTGTTTAAAAAGTACCCTTGTAGTTCTGTGCACCTCTAAAAACAGCAGTCCCTTCTCCTCAGGGAACAGAACCCTTGCACAGGATATTTTTTCACTCAAGATTTGCTGATGCTCTTTCTTTTATTGTTTTAAGTAGTACACTGCTTTCCCCAGTCTTTACCTGCTTTTTGCTCCATTCTGTCCAAATCTAAACTGGCCATGCTTTCAACTTCTTGAAGCATTGTGTAACCTTTTTCCCTCTTCTTCCTTCCCCATCCCTTTCTCTCGACTTCCTTACAAATTGCCTTCATCTCTGTGCTCTATGCTCAGTGGGGTTTCTTTTTTTCTGTATTGCAGGCTCTCTCTGTTCCTGAAACAATTAAAACCACTTATTAAAAGATAATAGCTCTCTCTAGGTCACAGTTTTTCAATAGCCCTCTAAGCTGCTGGGGATTTTGATGCCATAGGAGAGCAGTGCTGGGTAGAGCTTACCTTGGAGGCCAGCCATATACTGGGGTGCTGTGTCCTTTGGTTTTAATGTTTGTCTGAGCAATCTTCTGGTCTTCAGAGTCAGAGTGCTCATGTGTGTGTAGATGTGGCACTTTAGAATATAGCTTTAGTGATGCACCTGGCAGTGTTAGGTTAATGGGTGGACTTGATCTTAGAGGTCTTTTCCAACCTAAATGATTCTGTGATTCTATGTAACAAAAATTTCTGCCTGAGTAGAAAAGAAACGATCTGAAAATCTTCATTCAGCCATGAATAATAACCCAGTGTTAGACAGACCATCTCAGACCAGACTTCTTCGTGCACCAGGCAAAGGCGGGTGACTGAAAAAGCCAAAGGAGTGGTTGTTCCACAAAACCATAATTAGAGGTTAATGCTTGCCTTACTCACTCTTGACCTTCTCTCAGTACATAACCTGGTTTAACTCTTTGGCTGTGCCTATGTCCAGATCACTTTGGGTCAGCATTCTGCTTTAGAAAGATGCTGTATGAAAGATTAATTTCCTTTCCAGCATTGGGAGTTTCCTTTCTAAATGAACTCATGTGCCAGATCACAAGGCGTGCCGCCGAAGTGCTGCATTTTATATGACGCCTACAGGGCTCTACTGAATGAAATCTGCAAGTCTTCAGAGTTCTTAAGATGACTTTGTGTTTTTTGGCACAGAAACAGAAAAGCTGGGGCTGGAGGTGGGAAATGGATTGCCATCTTGGAAATTTAACGACCAGCTGTTTCCCTGTGATGTGTGTGGAAAAGTGTTTGGTCGCCAGCAGACTCTGTCCCGGCATCTCTCACTGCACACAGGTAAGGCAGGGCTTACCTGTGGTTGTTACAGCACTCAGGAATTCCATGGGGTTTGTTTTAGGGAGGAGAAAGATGGTGAGGAGAGGAGTTTGTGAGCCATCCTCGGCTCACCTGGAGCAGAGCCAAGCACAAGAACAGGACACAATGTCAGAGTGGGCTTAGGGAGTGAACATTTTATTTCTTTGCAGCCTATGTGAAATTTCTCCTTACAGAACCTGTCAAGTTTGTCCAGGTTCCAGCATACCAGACAGTAGACACCAACTGGTAACCAAGCCTGATAATGGAGTTCTGAAGAGAAGGCACAGCCTTTTTTTTTGGATGGATTTGGGTTTTTTTTGGATAGAAATATCATTCACTTGATTAACTTTTTAAGTGTCTCTGAACCACAAAAGATTTGGCCTTGATGTTTTAGATCTGAAAGGACTAAATAACTCATTCATCTTTGCTCACATCATACAGTTCTGAGAGGAACAGGGGCTATTCTACCCCATTTCAACTTTCCTAAAGTGAATCTGCTTCAAATCAGCTGAGACAAACAAGAGTTTTTAATGGAAGATGCACTCTGTCAGCCTGCTGAGGTGCACTGCACAAAATAACACTCAGAAGCAAGAGTTTCCCATGTAGTGCTGAGAAATCCTGTTGGTATAATGCCAGTGTATGTTGAGCCATCCAGCAGAGCCATCCTGAAAAGGCTCAGATGCTCCATGGTCTAGTGAGGTTTCCTTAGTCCTAAGCTGCTTTATGGAATGCCTTTCCCCTCACACTTGTAGTGTTGTATTTCAATTTTAGAGGAGCAGACCCTCAAAGGAAAAAGTTGTAAAAGCTGACATAATGTTTGGTTATTTTAATCAACCCTTTGCAAAATGCAGCCTGGTGCACGCACAAAAACTGTGCTGCTAGGATCTAGAAATAATTAATTTCAAATAAAAAAAGGAGTATTTAAAATTGTGAAGCATCAGAAACTCATGATGAATTAGTTGGGTTTTTTTTGACTGTTCTTTGAGTGACCTTATTCATTAGTTTATTTTTGGAACTGGACTGATGATTAGTGTTCCCCTTCTTCCTGCCCTCAAATTTCAATACAAAATCATCAACTATTAGCTCTCTGCAAGTGATCACATGGGCAACCTCAACAATAGCTAAATCAAAAAATCAAATAAAAGATGCTGGGTAAAGGAAGTAGTTGTAGACTATTGACCTGTTTCTCCACTGGCTTTGCTGCAGTTCCCAGAACAGCAGTTGCCCCAGTTTTCCAGTTTATAAAGTTTTATATTATCCAACACAAATGGTAGAGCAAATTAAAAAAGCTTGCCTTAAACTACTTTCAAAATAGTTGGATTTTTTTTCTGAGTAATTGCTATGGACTCCTATAAACTTCTAAAATGTCGAGCTTCCAAGGCCGCTCATCCTGAAAGCCGCTTGGAGAAACCCAAAGGAATGCACGTTTGGTTACTGGCAGCTTTCAAAGCAGCTGGCTTCAGAACTGAGGTATGCACTCACATCTTTCTGCTCCTTTTTTTCAGAAGAGAGAAAATACAAATGCCACTTGTGCCCCTATGCTGCTAAGTGCCGTGCTAACCTGAACCAGCACCTGACTGTGCACTCGGTGAAGCTGGTGAGCACCGACACCGAGGACATCGTCAGCGCCGTCACGGCCGAGGGCAGCGATGGAAAGAAGCACCCTTATTACTACAGGTGAGCACCCAGACGAGGGCTGTGCACCCTACACCGCCTCGTGTGCCTGCTGAGGACATGTGACAGGGCCACCCTTCTGGTGCTGCGGGGTTGGAGCCATGACTGAACTATTTGTCTGGCTTAGGATGAGCAGCGAACCCCGGCTGGCTGCTTCATGCTGTTTGACTTGGCTGGCCGTTGGGAAGGACTCGGGGGTTTGCTGTGAGGTTGGTTTTTTTAAGTGGCTTTGTGAGGCAGCTGGGCTCTTAGAAGTCTCTCTAACTTTTTAAGCAGTGTTCCTTTAAGTTTTGTGTTTGGAGACATCCCGTCATATATATGGATTCAGAGCAAATCTAAAGCCCAGTGCTTCCAGTTGCCTCTGATGGTTCCCTTTTCAGCCAAATTTATGAAATCAAATAACTTAAAAGTGTTATCAGGAATTGTTATATCAATCTACACATTTCTTCTGTTTGCTAGAAGTATATGCATTCTGTGATAAACATGGTGAAAAAAGAAAACCTTCATGAGAATTTGCCTGAAAAATTGAAAGGAATTGCCCAGATAAAATGGATATTTAGACATTCTTCTTGTTGTATGCACTGTTGTGCACTCTGCAAACTGTGATGTGCACTCTAGTGGCCAAGCAGATTACCAAATCACTCTTACTTTTAGTCAAAGTGCCAAGAGCAGATTTAATTACAAAATCATAGAAGTAAGAAATAAATGAGACCTGCTGGATTAGATTATCTAGTACTTCCCCTTGGGAAAGCAATATAGTGCCCTGGAGTATATGCCTTTTCCAATCTTTCTGGCTTGTTTTAAATGTTAATGGCCTAATCAAAACAAGAGGAGGACTCTGCAAAGAAAGTTAAATTAAAGAGTCCTTTCCACTGCCTCTCAGTATCACTCTGTTTATGTGCTGGCTGCAAAATCTGTATCCCTGCTAATTATTCGCATAGCTAAAGACTGCTGTTTTCCAGTCAAGCATAAGAAACGTTTGAACCCATTTTTACTTGCTTACACTGAAACTGCCAGGCAGTTTAGCACAAGATCCCAGTTTGGCATGGGAACCATTCCAGGGCTCGAAAATCACTCCTGGAGTGTGCAGCAAGCTCTCTGTTTGTCAGTGTATCAGCTGTACTAAACATCTTGGCAAAGCTGCAGTGCCTCTTATTGCCCAAAGGAATCGGTTAGGTGATGCACAGCATCTGGAATCTGTAGTTTTTAATTAACTTTATGATTATTTAGCATCATTATAGCATGTACAGGATTGTTGCATTGTGCCTGCCCTTAATCACACTGGCATGGCCATCAGTTCAAAGGCAGCTCAGCAGACAAAAGAATTTTGCAGTGAACACTGAGCAGCAAGGAGGAGCAGAAAACTGTGCTGTGAGTTTCCTCTTGCAGATTTGGGTAAAGGCAATAGTCTTCTGTTTGTTGTTTGGTTTTTAATGTTTCTTTTACTCTTGAATTCTCTTCTGCCTGCAGCTGCCATGTGTGTGGGTTTGAGACAGAGATGAATGTCCAGTTTGTCAGTCATATGTCCCTCCACGTGGATAAGGAGCAGTGGATGTTCTCCATTTGCTGCACAGCATGTGATTTTGTCACTATGGAAGAGGCAGATATGAAGGCTCATGTCAACAACAAGCACACAGGTGATGATCCCTCTCCCCCAGCTGCAGTGATCTCTGTCTTCCTTGCTTTTTAGGTGCAACCTTCACACTTCCCATTAGCACTCTGCTTTCACTGAAATGCTTGCTAATTAAGGCCTGATCTCTCAAAGTTGAAGTGAATTGGACTCCAGCCAGGCAAATAATCTGGTACTACAGATCAATTTTCAAGTTTAGTGAAATAAATTAAGGACTACTTAGCCCTTCTTCTTCCTATTCCCCTTATCCCCCAAATCCCCTCCCCTTCTGGAGTCGGTCAAATATTTCATTTGTTTTTCTGGTTTACTATTTCATCAAAATCCTGCTTTGACTTCAGTGATGATAAGGTGACTTTGAGGGCTAATTGTGTGTACCTGGCTCTAAGTCTGAAATAAACATTATGTAGAGCTTTGCTCTTCGCTGTGTTTGTCCCTACAGTCCATCAGTTTGGAATTTCACGCTGATGTTTAGTTGACACTGTGATTCAGCAATACCATAAATGTACTTTATATTAAATAGCAGAACAAGTCGAGCTCTCTCCCTGGTCCTGCTCACTTAATAGCCAAGGATAAGAGCAATAGCAGTTTTCAAACAAGCTCCATATGTTTAGTCCAACTAATGAAGTCTGGCATAATTTAAGGAGAAGAAAATTGGAATCCTTTTAATTAATTTCTCTTATAAGACCAGGCAGAAACATTTTTGCTGCCACTAGCTACTTACAGTTGTATTTACAATACGGAACCTGATTGCATCCAGCACAACTTTCCCATTGCTAAATTGCTTTTCTTGTCCTACCAGGAATAAAATTGGGAAAACAGGAGGGATAAAGAATACAATTGGTTGTGTTCACAGATACATAAGTTAAATGGAACTACAGAAATATGAACTACTGGAAAGCTCTCAAGGGATTTTATGCCAGCATAGCTCACAGCACTACTTCACTTCATAAAGAGGAGTTCAAGGCAAATGAGAAACACCACCCATAGCTATGTGAAAAGCCTCAGAGCTCAAAAGTGAGCTGTGCTCTGCTGTATTTACCTATGGCGGCTGAAAGATTGAAACTGTTACTTGTCTTTTGAAAATAGGCAAAACCCCCTTGTTCTTCTTTCACCCTGCCTAACTGAGCCCCTCAGCTGGTGATTCAGCCAAATGCTCACACATATGGCAAATACAGAGTAAAAAATAGAATGGGTTTTCTGGGTCACTTGACTCCAGTTCCTTATCCTGTGATATTACCAGGTCATGAAGGGACTGTTTGTGAGGATATGGCATATGCCTTCAAAGAAGTCTCTTGAAATAGTTTGTTTAAAACAATGATACAGGCAGCTGTAGATTTTCTTGCATTAAAGATTAGGGACCTTTTTAAAATTTCATAGGCTCATAGTGTGTCATAGTGATAATCAGAATACATGTACGTTGTCCAGAACTGCCCTCTATCTGAAACAGCAGTCTGTCTTTTCGTCCCTCCAACTTTCATCCCTCCCTCCGCTGTATTTATTCCCTTAGTACATTTCTGGAGAACAATACTCTCCCCTCTAAATGTACACTGAGTCTTTTCCTATATGGAACACAGTTTTCCTGCTGTACCAATCCCTCACTGCATATGTTCTTGTTGGAATCCCTGCTTTGGACATATGCAATCACAGTTGTACATGCTGAAATGAAATAAGCAGTGGTGACAGTGCAAACCAGCAGCAGCTACTGGGAATAGGTCACACAATAACATTCTGTGATCACATTTACCTTCTTTGAAGGCTCCCCAACACTGATTGCTCATATTCATCCCTTGTTCTGCTCGAATTCTACTTTTATTTTCCTTGACTGTTTCCAACCTAAGCACTTCTCATTTGTTGCAAAAATTCTTGTTACTGGCCCTTCAGGTCATAACCTTGTTCTCTGTGCTATTAAATTTCATTCCATTTGTATTACTCTCGTCCCCAAGGTCAGTGAAGCTTTCTGTATGATATCCAGTCATCCTCCCTACTGGCAGCTTGGGTCATCAGATTTCATTAGTGCATTCCTATGTTTTTATCTTAAAGGTGCCACTCATCAGTTTAAAGTGAAGTACACAGATGTTGGTGTTTGCAGAGCCCTTGATCAAGGGATGGTATCACATGAAGAATTTGAAATTTTAGGGAAGTCTCCTTTTAACACAGCTGTCATTGAACCAGGGCAAGGGTGGGAGGGAATAATTTCCCCATCCTTGCCTTGTTGGCTCATGGCAGTTCTCATATGGGAACTCTCCCTCCTGTTCAGTTCTAGGGTGTGATAGGGTTTGGGATTTGGACTTCATACACTTATTGCACACTTAAGGAAGCTCTGATGATTTCTTTCTTTCATGAAGAAGCTTTATCTCTAGGTACAGTTAAATAACATGCTTTTTAATTATCTTTGAAAGGAGATTCTAGTAAAAACACATAAATCTTGAGATCACGCTGTTACCTCTGTTACTGAGGATACTCTTCAGTACAGTAAGGGAAATTATTCTCTTCTATCCTTCATCCCACATTTACCCACTGGATCCACATAAATGGAAAGGTGGGGAAGTTTAGCTTGGACCAGTAGGTACTTTTGGTTTCTGCCCCTCTAACCTACACAAATTTTGTTTACTTTCTGAGTGACAAGCTTTTGAACTCAAGTGTTCTCTTGGGATTTTTCTTCAGTAACGAGGTAGAATTGCATGATCCCTTTCACTACCATCACGGAAACACTCAATTGCAGGATAAACTGAGAGATGTACTGTGGTTAAACGCTAATAAATAGGAAGGAGACCCAATGTTTTTTTAATCAGCTCAATTAATTTCAGACTTGTTTTGAATTAACTTTAAATATAAGTACTTCCTGAAGTTTAAAACAGAATCATGGAGACTCCATCTAATCTGATGAACTACTGTTCTTTGTTTTTCAGCTGAAGAGAGGAAGACACCCAGTGAATCTAACAGTCCATCTTCGTCTTCGCTGTCAGCACTAAGTGACTCTGCCAACAGCAAAGAAGATGCAGATATAACCCCAAAAAACAAGGGGTCAAACAACCTGCTGGTCATTTCTGTAGTGCCTGGTAGTCAGACCTCAGTGAACACTGAAGAGAAGTCAGAGAAAGGTAAAAAATTTGTTTAACAAATACAAACTCTGACTCTCTATGCAGTCAGTCTGGCCACAGTGTAAGGACTAAGTTTTCCTGTTCTATTTTTCAGGCTTTGAATGTGTTTTCTGTAACTTTGTCTGCAAAACAAAAAATATGTTTGAGCGTCACCTGCAAATCCACCTGATCACACGGATGTTCGAGTGTGACGTGTGCCACAAGTTCATGAAGACACCTGAGCAATTACTGGAGCACAAGAAATGCCACACTGTCCCCACCGGTGGGCTCAAGTAAGGAAAGCAAGTACACAAACTTTTACTGTGTTAAGCACCTTAATACTGTGGGGATAGGACAAAAGGAAGTCAGTCAGAAGGGGTTGGTTAACTAAAAATCCAGATTTGGGGCTTTCTTGCATTTAGGTGACCCAAGGCCTGTCCTTCAGGCCTGCATCATTACAGCAGATTGGTAACCTAGCAGCAGAGGAGCTGTAACAAACTGTGGTCCTTTCCCTGTTCAACTCAAAGAGGAGACAATATGTGATGGGTCCTACAGAGAATGAGGCAGTACTGCAAAGAACTTTCGGCAGAATAAGGGTTTGTTTCCAAGGCATCAGAGCAAAAAGAAGCACCCAGCACAGGCTCTGTTTTGCACCTGGCTCAAAGAAACTAAATCCTGTACAGCCTCTGCAACTAGGTATGAAGTTACAACCTTAAAGGTTATAGCCTCTGTATACTCAAATCCAAAGTCATTTCTCTCCAAGAATGATTAACTTGGATGCTTTCTGCTTTGTTTGCATGCCCCACAACTATCACTATTGTATAAATTGACATGTAATGAGTAATACAGTCTTTTAAGATAAAAGCCCTTTGATTTTGGCTGTAGTGGTGTCCTTTAAGGTCTTTTGGTGCAGAGCAGGGTTTCTAGAGAATGAGTGTGCCTTTATGTCAAAGTCAGACCCCAGAGGGAAGGAGGGGCTGCTGGGGCCATATGCTTGCTCTCTGGGCAGGCAGTGTGATGTTATGAAAGAGGCATGTCCCTGGTCTCTGCCTGGTCCAGCTGCTGCAGGAGAAAAGGCTGGGAACCACTTGGAGCCCAGGTAGGGTTGAGCACAGGGCTCCCAGACTGATGTTCTCAGTGCGCTGTGGCTGGGACCTGAGGAGCGCCCTGCATCCAGCGTTACCGCGTGCAGCTCCCTCGGTTTGTGCTGCAGCTTTGGAAAACTGGTCCTGTTTCCAGGCAGCCTCTGGTCTCCAGCTCAGTAATTCCACAGACTGGGATCTGTGGTCACTTGAAATGAGATGTCTGAATCTGGGAAGAAGACCAGATTGAGAAACAAGCAGTGTGTCAGAAAGATGGGATGTCTGCCTTGGACATACAGGGTGCACATTTGGTTTAAGCTGCGTAAAATCTGTTCTATTTACCAAGGAAAAAACATGACAATAATATGACTCAAGTCTTCCTGACAGAATGGGTTTCTCAGTCTATATTCCTGCCCAACTCAAGTAATAATTAGGTACCTTGAAAGCTGCATCTAAGAAAAAGCTCTGATTTATTTTTTTTTAAGGCAACCAGAAGAGCCTGAAGAGATCTAAGTAAATTGTATTTTTCTGTCTCCTGTTTGCTGTGGGGGAAGAGAAAAAAAACATGATTCTTCCAGCTCCAGGTCAAAATCTGAGATTCTGATCCAGAGAGCACCCAGCCCAGGAGAGGTATGTGTGCATTGACAGCCAAGTCCTCTGGTGAAAGAGATAATCACATTAGAAGCCTCAGTGACAGGCTCCCTCTCTGGATCAGAGTACTTGATGTGCATCAGGAAATGTGTCCAGGTGTTTTAGTATCTCTTTGTCCTCCTGTTACTACTCACTTTCCTCCAAAATCTCTTGATTAACTTGTAGAGTAATATTATACCTGTATTTGCAACCAGATGTAGCAAGGAAAACACGCATAGGGAGAGAGAGAATCTCAGCTTAGAAATTATCCAAAATGCCAGAACACGACTAGCAGACCTGCTAAACAGTGAATGCAGATGTGTGGTACCTAGGGATGTTGGAAGACAGTAGCCAGCTGCCTTAGCTGTAAGTTTTTATCCAGCCCTCCTCTCTGAGCTCACCAGTTCCATGTGGAAGGTGCGTGCTTGGTTCAGTACAGAGATCCCTGGCAGGGAGCTGTCCCCACCAATTTCCTCTCAGCTGCACCAAGCAACAGTGAGTGCTTTGGGTTTGGTGGGTGGCCAGGCTTGTTCAGTGTGCAGCTCAGGCTTCTTTCCAAACTTTCCTGATTTCCTCCTCTACCCTTCTCGGCCCTTCCTAGCTCGGGAGCTGGGGTGAGGCCCTTTGCCATGTCTACCCCAGGCCAGATGCTTGCTGCTGTGAGTAAGCAGAACCCACATCCTGTTCCTACACAGGAGCAATTCCTGCCATGGCAGAGGTGGCTGTAGGCAAACACTGCCAATCACACACCCCTTTCAGCATGGCTAGCTCATCTCCCAGAAATGGGAGTCCCTACAAATCATCCTAACAGCCTGGCTTTCAGCTGCTCCTAGCAAGCTTATTGTTCAAGGTCACATAAAAGGGAATTCCTAAGCTTTTGCTTTACATGTGGTATTACAAGTTTATTCCATCTTTACTTAAACAGCTGTTTTCATACTCATCTGTAAACATTCACTTTAAACCACTTCTTAATGGAAAAAATGGCCAAAGTGACTTCGTGCAAACACTAGGAATCGTTACACAAAGTACCTGTGCATCAGTCACCCACCCTGCACTCCCCGGCCTGCTTTGGGGGAAGACCCCATCAAGGTAAGCCAGAAGATTAAAGGGATGCTCCTTCAGAGTGAATCAATGTTTTCCTAGGAATGCCATTAAATGAGCAAACTTCCTCTAAGCAGAGATGTGTCAAGGTGAACCAAGTATTGGAAAGAGGTTTCACAGGGAGAACTGAGTGCATTTTTCTCCTCAGTAGGTCAGAAAGGGGCTGAGCGCCAGGGTTAAAGCAGGAAAGCAGGTCTGCCACCTGAGTGACTCTCTCTTCTTTGTCCCTGCCCTTCCTTGCTGTGTTGCCAGGTGCCCATTCTGCATCTACTCCACGAACCGCCCTGCAGCCATGGAGTGCCACCTGAAGACTCACTACAAGATGGAGTACAAGTGTCGGATCTGCCAGACAGTGAAAGCCAACCAGCTGGAGCTGGAGATGCACATCCGAGAGCACCGCCTTGGCAACCATTACAAGTGTGACCAGTGTGGCTACCTGTCCAAGACGGCCAACAAGCTGATCGAGCACGTGCGTGTCCACACCGGCGAGCGCCCTTTCCACTGTGACCAGTGCAGCTACAGCTGCAAACGCAAAGACAATCTCAACTTGCACAAGAAACTGAAGCACGCTCCACGCCAGACCTTCAGCTGCGACGAGTGCCTGTTCAAGACTACCCACCCTTTTGTCTTCAGCCGCCACGTGAAGAAGCACCAGAATGGGGACTGCTCCGAAGAGGAGAAGAAGGGCCAGTACTCAACCTCCAAGGAAGCCAGTCCGCTCCTACCAGCGAACAGCTCCAGGAACCTTCTGTCACCCCTCTCAGTTATGTCTGCCTCCCAGGCTCTGCAGACAGTAGCTATGTCAGCTGCACACGGCAGCGGGATAGAGCCAAACTTGGCAGTGAAAGCCTTGGCCGTCAACGGCACTTCCCTGTGCTTTGATAAATACTGGAACTCAGAGTTTGCCCACCTTATTCCTTTAACAATGTTTTTCCCCAAAAACCACTACGATCTCACATTCCATCCACCCAGACCTCAGACTGCACCGGGAGGTGCCTCTTCACCTAAACACTCCTTCCTTGCCTACCTTGGACTAACAGAAAGGGCAGAAACTGTCTGAGGGCAGTTGCATTCTGTACCAAAAATCCCCCAACAAACCCAGCAGGTTATACATGGCTGCACAACGTAGCCCCAAGAGGTAACGAACACTTGTACTATATCATTAGTAAGGTTTAGCAAATGGCTCTGTGTGTATACTTATTGCATTGACATGAAAGCTGCTTTATTAAATCTCCAAGAGGTGACCTACTGCATACTTCTACCTTCAGAGGCATGTTCCCAGTACTCTTATCTAAGAAACTATTTTGTCTTGTTAAGCTAAAGAAAAAGAGTGTCCTTATTGGCAATCAGCACTTGTAAGATGACATATTGATGCATTTTATTTTTGGGCTTTGTGCGCGTGCGGGTGTGTGGAAGAGAGGCTGCCTGTAGTGTGCCATGACATTGCTTTTGCACATCCCTTGGATTGGCTTATTTAATCATCCTTCTTTTCCCCTTTTTGCACACTCTGTCCCTGCCTTCCCCCTGCCTCCCCCTGAACTGTGGAGCTGTAGAAGGAGCAATGTTTGGGGTGGGGCAGGGGGAGAACCAGCATATTATTTCAATGCTGTTTGCAGCTTCCTTTAGTTGTTTGATGCCTTGTATTCAGTTGACAAGGTTTGAGGATTTGGGGTAGAACTGATGAGGAAAAAAGTTGCTTTCAAGACTGCAGGATGAGAGCAATGAAAAGAGTATGTATGTCCACACATACACGTGCAGTGTGTGCAGCCACACAGCAGGTCCAATTCTCAGCTCTTACACAGGTGTGACAAACACCTGCCTCTGGGCCACAGTGTGCATCTTTTGTTTTAAAAGGGCATATAAATACTATATATATACTGTATTATGCAGTGGTTACCTTTTAGTTTGCAGTAACAACTTGTATAACTAGAATTCTATGGTGGAATAAAAAAATCCAACAAGGGGATTTAAAAAAAGGGTATGGTAAATTCTGGGTATAAATACTCAGACTAAAAAAAAAAAGGCAGTTTTGCACAGTGCTTTAGTCTTGCACTAGTTTGTTTCTCACTTGCAAAAAAAAAAGAAAAAAAAAAACAAATTATGGGCTGAAGAATAAGACTGTTTATTTGAAAAGGTACCAGTAACTTCTTTGAAATATAAAGCTATAAAAAGATGCTTTTGGAACCATAAAGTTCTCTTTTATACCCTCACTATTTCAATTGTACTTGCAAATTTGACAGTCCTCTCGCTCCCCTCCATGTCATCAGTAATACTTTATTCCTTTCTGTTGATGGCAGATAGAGTGTGTCCTGCTAGGAAGCTAACTTTGTACTTATTTAATGCTCCTACTTGTGGTCATTAAAATGACATGTTATATGTAGCACTTTATTGCAGGAAGAAGCAAATGCAGATTGGTTGTATAACCTTTGTTAATCTTAAAATGCCAAGAGTGATATTAATGCAAGAGAAGCTAACTGACTGTTAATTGATTTCTGTTCCTTAGACAATTTAATATGTGGGAAGAAAGATTGGGATTAAAAGCACTCTATTTTACAATTGGAAGTATAAAATGTGAAGCAATTCAAAATGATCATGTGATGTACAGGAATGCCTTCATACTGAATTATTGTTTTCTATGGTGTCTCTTGGATTTGGATCTGGCTGTCTTTTACCAGCTATTAGAAGTGTCTGACCTAGCTTTTGCCACAGTCCTCTCCCTGTCCCTTGGCCAAGCCACTGTAGGAGGTGCCCTGAGTCACAGCTTTCATGCTATCTATCCATCCTTGTGCTGTCCTGAAGGAACTTCCTCTGCAGGTTGTTGTGGGATGGGGAGATCCAACCATCCCTTGTTCGTGACAGCAGGAAAGCAACAACCCAGTTCAGGAAGGCATTTCTTGTCCACAAGGGCTTTTAGCCATATGGACAAGTAGAAATGTAACTCAATCTTCATTAGTTCTTAAATGAAGCTTATGTAGAAAGACTTTCTTGATGCAAAACTTGCATCACTTTAACCTATTTGCAAGATTCCTACATTTGTTTTGTACTGAGATGGCCAAACATTCTCAGTATTGTACTGAGATGGCCAAACTGTCATGACCAAATTCTTCCTGTTTGTGGAGGACATCCTAATCTGCACACTCCTGTTACCATACTGGAAGCTAGTTACAAGGGGGAAATATCCAAAATCATAGCAGGTTATTATTTGGTATTATTAATTACAGGACAGAGAAGTCTCACCATTTGTTTACATTCCAGCAGACAGTTTTGGTTCTAATGAGCACTTGGCAGTTCTGTCTATGCAGCGAAGAAAAGCATCAGCTCCAAACTGCATGTAAACCTTTGTCAACAACTTACCTAACTCAGAGCCCTGCTCACCAGGCTTTACTCCATCAGAGCTCCTGCTCTACACCTCCCTGGGAGTACAGACAAAATAGAAAATACTGGGTTGGTAAGTACTCAGAGCATACAGTAGTTACTATCTTGACAGCATGAAATCTGCAATCTGCATCCAGCAGCTCTGCCAGTTCTGTAAAACACACTCCACACGCACATCTCTCACCACAGCACAGAAAACCAAACACTCCCAAATAAAAAGCTTGTTTTTCACACCAACTACACCTAAAGTACAACTGTCCAGGAGGAAGAAGAAGGAGGAATGTTGTAATAATAGGCCACTGTATCTAAACCAAAATGGCAGTTTAAATGGGGCTGGAACTTCCAAGAATGAGCTGCCTACATGTGACCGCCATGTGTTTTGGCCATGTTCCACTGCACCAGTATCTGACCTGGCAATGTTTAGTGTACCTGAGAAATGTGTCTAGCACTTTGGAAAGGATAAATTCATTCTTTCTGGCAAGTTGTAGAAGTTTTCTCTGTAAGGAAAAGTGTGTTAGAAGGTTTTTATTTTTTTGAGAAAAAAAAATACACTATTTATCAGAACTCTTGCATATTAAAATAATTTGTTTGCAGTTCAAGACTAAAGACAGGAATGATCTCCAGAGGTTCCCCCTACAGATTAATGACCAACAGTTCTGATAAATTCCCCCCACCATAAAGGCAATTTCATACTGGTTTTCACTATGCATTCTTTAATGAAAGCTGGCATGTTTTTTTTCCATTCAGTAATTCAGTTGAAGTTCTCAGCACTTTTTCCTTTCTTCCTTTTTTTTTTTTTTACTTGTTGTATTATGTTCAAATATCATTCTGTCGAGGTTTGTGTACATTAATAAAAATTTGTATTGTATAAAGCTTTTTGCATTATAAGGCTGTACAGGGTCATTTTGACAGTAACTGGTATATTTCTTTGCATCTTATGTTGCATTGCCAATTTCTAGTGTATCCAGTTTGGAAGTACAATATACTCTAATTAAAAAGGTTGGCTATATATTCTGGTTTCTTTTGGTTCTTCCTTCCTCTCTTTTTTTCACCTTAAATATATTTAGAGTTGATTTAGAGGGAGGGGGAAAGGGTTCTCCTACAAGACAAGAAGATAATATCTGCCTTTTTTTTCTTCTTATCAATGATATTAATCTTCAATTTTGAAATTGAAAAGGAAAGCTCTGGATCTCCCTCCTGATGAAGAAATACATCAAATAGTCCTAGGATAGCTCCAGGATTTCGCTTTTGTACCTTGTACATGTTGCTGGGTGTTAGAATTCACCTTCCTTGTGCCTCTTCTGCAGCTGACTCCTTAGCTGAAAGACACAGCATTGGTAAGTCATGGTGTCTCTCTAGAAGATGTGGTGTCTCTCTCTCTTCCCACCCACACTTATCTGTAATAGAAAATATAAAGTGATACTCTCTGTGGAGTTTTTTGCACTAGACATAAATAGTTATCCTAGCAATAACAAGGCAATCATGCAAATCGTGCCCAGAGCAGCTGTGGATGCCCCATCCCTGTAAATGTTCAAGGCCTGCCTGGAGGGGACTCTGAGCAATCTGGTCCAGTGGAAGGTGTCCCTGTTCATGGCAGGAGGGTTGGAACTGGTTTGCAGTCCTTCCACTGCAAACCATTCTGGGATTCTATGAAGATGTGCCTTAATTGTTTGAGTTCTAGATCAGCAAAACCAGACTGCAGAATTACTTAATTCAGCCCCTTCCCCAGCTTATTTTATCTTACTGAATTACCCTGACTGCCTAAGTGGTCAGCTAGCAGTTAAGTGCAAGTCTTGTAGAAACTCCAGCCCTGGAGTAATTTATAACAAGCTTTTGTTTAAAAGATCAGGCCCAGACTCAACCAAGACATAAACTGCCTGCAAGCAGCCCCTGAAGGTTTAGTCTGACAGAAAACCCCTGTGTTCACCCAAACAGGGGTATTAGTGTGACATGCTGAGATGTGATAAGGAGCCCTTGCCCTTTGCAGCAGGTGGCTGTAACAGCCTTGCAGACCTGCATGATTTTAATCAATTAACTTTCCCCACTCTGTGTTTTCTGATAATATTCCAATATCCGTGTCTGATTACAGAAAACAGCTCCAGTTGTGCACTGACTCAGGAAAACAAGAAGTGCCCTGCTGTCATTCTGAATCTGTGAAAAATTGCCATTTTTTTCATAGTTATTTCTTAAAAATCCTACATGTGCCATAGTCATCATGAGCTTAGCAGAACAAGGCTTTAAGTGAGAATTTGTGGGGAGGAAAAAAGGCAAGCCAAACTAATCCAACAAACTTACAATTTTCTGTAACACTTCACTGTCAGGAGAGCTCTACAGTGGAGGGGATGGCATCATTTATGCAGAGCTGTGTTTTAAGATCCTTGTTGAGTTAAAAATACATCAGTTATGTCCCTAACAGACAGACATCTGCATTATATCATCCACCATCATATCTGCTGCTAATTGGCCTCCTTGTTGACAAGTCTCAGCAGCAAGGTTAAGTGCTGGCTGTAAAAGCAATGTAGCCTCTTGCCCGAGGGGTCAGAGCTCAGGCAGACCGTGCTGGAGCCTGCATGGCCTCTCTCCCTGCTATATATTTTCTGGGAGCTAATAAAACACCAGGGCAATCACTCCTGCCTGGAGTCTGCCAGCCACCACAGTGTCTGTGGAGCTGCAGCAACTGGAACTTCATCTTCCCAGCACAGAGCACTCAAGGAGTCTGCAAAGGAAAAAGGCATCTTCTCTTGCACCAAAGTTTTAAAAACTCCCTGAGATGCAATGAAAAAATCCCTGAACTGACAGCTGAACTGCCCCTGAACATGGGGCAGCCAATGCCTCAGTGTCCAGCAGAGCCCTTGGAAAAGGGATGGGGGCACACCTTGACTCAATTCACAGGTTCCATTTGAACCAAAGACTGGGATTTTACCTGGCTGCTGGGCTTCTTGCAGAGCTCTTGAGAACATATCCTAGAAAGACATCCAGGTGGATGCCAGGCAGTACATCAGGAATGCAGCTGGGCACAACACCTGCCTTTGACCAACCTGGCAGGGGTTTGATTTACATATATTACAGGAAAAGGGAAGTAAACTTAGAGCTGGAACTGAGCATAAGGGAACACACTTACTGGAAATGTTTCGTTTAGTTAAAAAAAAAAAGCATCCCCCCAAAAACCCAACACTGTGCAGAAGAGCAGAGCATCAAGTGATACTATGGCACTATTTTTGCAGCCTGTAGCAGCCTCTTTTCCTATTTAAAATGGGGAAGGACTTTCCATGCTTGGTTTTGCTTTGCTTTAGTTTTCTTTGTAACTGTTTCATTTTCCTCCACTTTTAATCATGATTAAAATCAACATATGGCACAACCCTAAAAAAAAAGTCAACCCCTTACCCCATTTTTTTCCAGTTTAGGCTGTAGTTAATAAGAAAAGACTTTAAGTAGTAGAATTTCCTCTTCTGTTTGCATTTAGTTCTGCTCTACTTTACTTTTCTGACCTCTACTTTCTATCACATACCTTTCTTTTTCTAGCACTTCTCAGACAGCATTTCACTGGAAGTGTAAACTTTGGATTGTTACTCTTCTGGGAATGTGCCTGTTTAAATAAAGGAGAAAAATGTTCTCTTGCTGAGCCCCTAGACCTTCATGCCAATGTTTGCAGCACAGCCTAAAGTGACCAAAACCAGAAATAGGCCCTGCTTCCTGGCTAGTCAACAAAGCATCAAATACTTTCTTGATTCTTTCCCTGATATTTAAGCCTGGAATGTTCATTCACATGCCAGGCTGAAGAATTTGTTTTTTAAGAGGTTTACCAAGAAGCCAGTTGGGAAGATCAGAGCCCTAAGGTGCTCACCCATGGGTGGTGCAAGGCTGCATCAGTGAAGAGGAGCAGGTTTCCCCCGGTTTGCTCTCACTGCCTCGAGTTGCTACAAATTACCACATGCGCCTGGTCTAGGCCCTGCTTGTGGCTAGAACCAGCAAAATAAATTAAGACAAACTATCCACGTCTGGTATTCCTCAACTGCAGGGATTAACACTTCCCTGGTATCCAGACTTCCAGTACATAGTGTGCAATTGCATTCCAGCACAGTTAGAAGCAGTGCTTGTTTTAGCAATAAAAATCACTGGATCTTTCTTTCCTGAAACTGAGAAAAACATTTTAACTGGGATGGGAATGTAAGTAAAGATAACTGCAGGAAAGCTCCTTCCATCAGCAGGGTTCTGAAATAATATGAATACATTGGTGGCTGTCACTCATGCAAGTGACACTTTTTAAATGTACCAGAATAGCTCTATTCACAGGTGTTACCAGAGCAATGCCCACTTGCACACTGAATATTTAGTAAGCAAGCATTAAGACTTCATGTTTTTATACTTAGCTCCCTATTTTTAATGGGACTACATACCCAGAACTTAATGAAAAGATCTAAATATAATGTCAGTGTGATTTAAAAACATGCACTGCATCTTTTAAGTTGACATTTCAATTAAAAATAAATAAGATCCATTTATATGGTGATACTGTGATAAGATTGCATCAGTCAAGTTTCATTCCTACTCAAAGTGACAGATTTCTCTAAGTCAGAGCCAGGAAATTCAGTCCTCCAGCAACTCCAACCAGGAAAATATAACTAAGGGTGAATTTAAGCACTTCACAAAAATTGAGATATCATGTTTCAAGGATAAATGTATTTCACAGAATCCTATAATCATTAAGATTGGGAAAAACCTCCAAGGC
Source organism: Toxostoma redivivum (assembly GCA_013397375.1). Classification (NCBI taxonomy): domain Eukaryota; kingdom Metazoa; phylum Chordata; class Aves; order Passeriformes; family Mimidae; genus Toxostoma; species Toxostoma redivivum. The sequence continues at coordinate 1,585,023 of VXBI01008664.1, read as the reverse complement.
CCTCCTTTTGTTATTAATGAATTTATTAAGATACATTTTTATTATCTTTCGCAGGAAAGGCCAGATTGCAGCTGAGCTTTCACCTTTCTGATTTTCCCTCTATATGACCTAATGACATCCTTGTTCTTTTCCTCAGTTGCCTGCCCCTTCTCCCAAAGGTCATAAATTCTTTTTCTTCCCTGAGTTCACCAAAAGCTCCCTGTTCAGCCAAGCCAGTCTCCTTCCCCATCTTCACACTGTTACTATCCTGTGGCTAGTCTGTTGAAACTAATAACTGCACTCAACTTTTGTATTTGCCATTCAGCCCAAGTCACATGAGTGTTGTCAATAATTTTTTCTGTCACCTAATCAATAGCTTGTCAAGATCCAGGCTCTTATTTGGTGGTAGAGACTTTAAAAATCCTCCACATTTAGACAGCCAAAAGAAAATGGATGGGGTATGGTTTTGCACTGTTCAGAAAATCTGTTTCCCACTGAACATTTTTAGTTTCTTGAGCTAGTCTGAGAGAAACTGAGACAACTCAATAGTAGTGACCAGATTAAATAAAAAGATCACCCAAAACTGTCACTGGCAGCCGAGAGGTCAGGACTCTGAAATGTCTTGTGGGAATGTTTCCTAACTGACCAGAAACTTGCATGGTTGAAAGCTTGCTCTTGGCATTGCCAAATGACCAGGGACTACGTCCTCCCATGTCATCTGCCAGTTCATGACAGGCCAAAAACTCAGAAGAAATCCCTTAGCTCTGCAGCTCTTTCTAGAAACCTCAAAAAGCCAGGCTATTTACCTGTGACTCCTCTGAGATCCGCTGTCTGTACATATGTTGACACTGAATTCACTGTGCAAACACTGAAAGCCAGAGAACTTCCACTCTAGCAGAAGTGCACATACCTGCTCTCCTCTTGCTCTGCTCTTGCACAGGGCAGACTGCTTGTTGTAACAAGTTGCAGTGTCATAACAAACTCAAATCAATTATCTTGTTTCCAATGTAAGATTGCCAAGTCCTTCACATCATCTCATCGCAAACTTTCTGAAAGGGACTTTCTGAAGAGTCTTTTCCTGCAAACAAAAATGGAAAAAGCACTTACCCAAGAACACAGTTAATACTGTCAGTCAAGCCAAGAGAAATCTGACATCTTACACCATCCCAAGGATGCATTCAACTTGAATTCTGAGCTACCCTTGTTTACTCTTTGCTTCCTGGCTATAAAGAGGACAGTCAGCAAAGAAAGCTACCCTCAAGGAAAGGTAGCCTCCCACCTCTTTCAAAGGTCTTTGAAGATCTCCCAGCAAGGTGAGAGAACACAGGGCAGCTTTCCAGCCACAGAGAGAGACTGCTGCTAAGTGCAGGGGAAAAGTCTCACCCTCTCTCACTCTGACTCCAGCAGGCAATGTGGGACACTGGGCAGAGGCAAGAGAAGACAGCAGCCTATCCTCACACCATCCATCTGCCCAGCCCAGTCTATCTTGTGGAGTTCTTGGCAATTAGCACAGTTTCTCTTGCTAATGGAAAATCAAGCATGTGCCAAAGCCCATCCAGTCTTCAGCTTATTACAGGGAAAACCTGAGATTGGCAATAAAACTCTCCAGGAATGGAGAGGCAGGAATTTGAGACTCTAATCAAAGACCTGTTAGAGGGTCCTGAAACCAAACCTTTCTTACCAGCTCAGTATGGCTGTGCCCTGACAAAGCCTGCAGGTTGTTTTGGACATGAGAGGTGTCAGAAAACAGATTAATGCAGCTTAACTAAGAAATGGGTAATGCATCCTCTGTATCTCATAGGCTGGCCATGAAGACTGGCTAGAAAAAAGCAACTGGGTTTCGTTCTTAATTTATAAGGCATGGGATAACCTTGAGGTACTTCAGTTGAAGTTATGGTTCCTTTTTCCTGATAATGATCAAACAGAACACTGTAATTCAAACCCAAATCCCAAAAAGGTGAACAGCAGCCAGCTATACCAACTGCTCAGGGCACATGCTGCCAATGATCTACCCTCTCCCTCGCACAAATAATGTCAGAAGATGAAGACCTTCTTTTGGTAATTTCCCTTCCTCATCCCCTGCCTGCACATCTTGGTTTGTCTGTGCTCATATCACATACACCTTCAACTATACAGGATCTCTTTAATTCAAAACACGAATTTCCATAATTACACTAAATACCACAGTGCAGCAACTTTTTTAACACATCAAAAACATTTTCATTTTTTGCAGGAAAAAACTGTAGACAACTCATGTCAGTAGCCAGATTAGAACAAACCAGTCTTTCTGAATAAAAGGTGCTCTTTCTAAAGAGTTGGGCTCATTCATTACCTCCAGATTTAATGGACTGCAGATTCCTCAGCTTTTGGGAAATACAATTTGACAGTTTGTAGAGGAAGATTGATTTTATTTATACACATCTATAAATAAAGGCTTCATACAGTGGCATCAGCCAGTCAGATGCATGATATAACTTCAGCATCTCTTGAAGAGAAACGCCAAGATTTTGGGCAAGTGACTACAGTGTGGATCATTTTCTAACTCCAGATGAAAAATGCATTTTCCCTCATCTTAGCACTGGTGAAGAGAGCTGCACCTGTGAGGTACCTCTGCCAGCACTGCCCTATCAGGCTAGAAAGGAGTCTGTCAGCCTTTGCCAAACAAGCCACAAGACAGGGATGCAAAGACACAGAGTGAGAAGAAATGAAAGAGAAGTGCTTTACAAAAGTGGGACTTTGCCCTTAGTAATTAAAGGTAGTATGGATTTCACCCCAGCTCTAGCAGCTCTCCATTTACAGGGAGAAATAAGGAAAAGGAGAACAATATACAATACAATTCACTGTGTGATTATAGAATACACCTTCATAAGAATCTGAAAGTATGAGCAGAAGGCAGCTTTGAGGAATGGATAGTTTTAGCAAGGCCATACAACATAAACAAAAGATATCCAGAAAAAAAAAAAAAGGTGTTTGTGAGATGATCCGAATGGATTTTAATCTGCTTGGACTATAGAAAACAGGTTTCCTGACTAAGATAATGCCTTGAACGATTTAACCACAAACAGGCCTCTTCAAAAAAGTTATGCCCTTAAAGCTATTTACACAACAGCTGGGACTCCTAATTTTCCCAGCTCTGCTTCTTCTCTAGCAACAAAACGTTTTATATCCTCAGTAGCTCTTGCCCATTGAAGTGAAGCAGTGAAAAAATCCCTGCCAAAAAGAGTCAGAAATGCAGAACCCTGAAGGAAATGGGACCTGAGATAATTGATTTAGGACTCTGCTCACCATTTTTTTTTCCTGGTTCTGAGTAGCCAATACGCTTCCAAAGGACCATGGAGCAGTTTGACACGTTGAGGAGGGGGAAAAAAAAATGGCAACAAGTGGCTGTTCTTTTTACCTCAGCTGTAAATCTGAGCACAACACCCAGGGCACAGCATCAATTCCAAACAAGTGCAGGCAGATATACAACATGCTGCGTGCCCCGATCAAGCCACAGAGCAGCACAAAAAAAAAAAACGCTCTCTAGCAAGACATAAAAATACTCAAATCCATTGTAAGCAGGAGTTCAGTTTTAAGGAGGTCTAAACTCTCCTAACTCCAGAAAAATGACACTGCTACCTAGACAGAGTAAGCCCACTCACAGTCACAAACAGAATTCTTATAGCAGATGCAAATTTCAGATGGCAATGTGAGCATTTTTAAGGAGCAGTATGGTGCAAGAAGGCTAAAGACTGAGAAAAGCATATTTAAATCAGCTAAAACAGAATCTTTGATAGGGGCAACATGACAGTTATATCCTGGTGAGTTTTTAGGGAGGAATAAAGAGGAAGCAAAACTATCCCCATGTGAACCATCTATGAATTTGATGACAGGCAATCTAATCACCAGTGCCATGACTGCTTTGCTCTAAGTCCAGCCAATCCAGTGATGGGCCACAAAATCTATGGGTTGCTTCATGCCATGCTTGGTGCTTTAATCCTGTATGTTTTGACAGGTTTATACAAGGAAAGTTGAGGACTGACAGCAACTCCCCCAGTTCCTGGAAAGAATTCATACCATGAAGAACCACAAAACCATCTGATGTCAGAAAATACAAACCACATAGACCTTGAAGACTCCCTTTCTGCCACAAAAACTCAAGCATGCTCCAGACCAGGAACATGAACTGAGACACTCTAGAGAGACCATTTGTCTCTTTTCCATAGGATGCTTCAGTTGGGTCTCTCTTGAGTTCCCTAGTAGGGAAGTCAGATGTAGTCAATGCTGAAATTATGTCTCCATTAGCATTTGCCATAAATCATTTGGTCTCAATCACAAGAAGGATTTTTTGTCTCTCCCAGGAAGTGTACTCTTTTTCCTATGTGGCACTGCTTGACTACATCAAGCTGACTTCATCATCTAGCAGAATGAAAGCAGGATGCCCAATCAAGTACCAAACATCACTCCAAACCACTAACATTTACAATTCAATCTCTGATCAACAAGTTTTCAGTTGTGAAAACTCAACTGTGGTTCAAAAAAACAAAAACCAAAACCAAAACATAACCACACAGAGGGGAAAAAAAAAAGTTAACCAAACCTCAAAAACTCTGAATCCACCAGAAGATAGTTAAAGAGATGAATTAACAAAACAAGAACAAAACAAAACACTCCATAATTCAGCACAAATAACAAACTATACAAAGGCAGGGGACATGGACATTGCTTTTTCAAAGCAGTGACTATTATGACTGGTACCTCTGAGAATGACACAGCGCAAGCTCTCCAGTGTTTTGACCTCCAGAAGGTCATGGTCACAAGTCAGTGACCGTAAGAGCCAAGCTGGCATTCCCAATGCCCACAACAATAGATCCAATTACTTCAACCAACAAGCATTAAAAAGCAAATGCAGCACATAAAGCTCACATTGCTCTGTTAATTCAAATACATATATCCATAGACATGAAGATGAGAGAACAGCACCATTGCTATCTCTGGATATTGTACATGCTCTGCTTAACTTTCTTTACACATTTTGGCTTCCACATTTCTTTCCCTGGTGTTTCCCTATTTGGAGACTCTTCACCCAAACTCAAACCATAATGAGATGGAATAAATGGATTCAATATCTATTTGCTCTGTGAATGTCATTCTTCCCACCATTATTCCCTGCAATTCATCAGACTTGCTAAGGCAAAACACCATTTTGTTCTTCTTTCAATTGCAGATGCATAGATCTGGGTGCTTAGTGAAAAAAATAAACTTGTTTCCTACATAGTACTTTTGAATTTGCTGAAGAACCTAGCAGGTCAAATAATTCATTTTGAGAAGAAACAAAGTCCTTCAGTAAGTACACTGCTGAAGTAAAAGAGTTCAAAGGGGATCAACAGCATTTTATAACAGGCAAATTGAAATAAAAACCTACAAGATCCCACAATAGCTACCAAATACCCCAACCCCAAGGTCATTTGAGGAACAGCTGGGATCAAATCTCAATGAAAACCCCTTCACAAGTATCAGCACCCTCTACCCTGTCCCACTGGGTGGGGATGGGGTTTGCCTGCTTTCCTGGGAGGCCTAAGGCCATCACCAAAACTGGCAGCCTTGTGGGCTCCTATCCTTGTACCCCAGCTCCTGCACTGCCAGGTATGACTGCCACCAAAATCCTCCATCACCTCTCTGTTCTCCTCAGGCAGACAGAGCTCTGCTCAGTGCCTTCCAAGGGGCAGAGGAGCTGTGCTGACCTGAAAGGTGAGCTGGATATTGCAGTTTAATGTGGCTGCTAATCAGGACACTTTTCATGCCTACTTAGTAAATGTCCCTATTTACTTTAAATAAAACTGTTTGAAGAGCCAAAACAAAAATACCTATCCAGAGTATAAGCAGACAAACCTAACTGTGAAAGTGATACTGTTGCAGAAAAATATGATGTAGCCCATTTTGCAAGGTTGCTAAATTATGTATTAGTAAGGGTGGCACACAGTGACCTATTAATACATCTAGAGCCCTTTGTTGCTGTATTATCAATAACAAACCTTCTGCACTATTTTGGGAAATGACCTTTCTCCACAGCATGGTGTAGCACGAGCCAGGAACCTCCTGAGCTGTAATTCCAGCTGCACCATTGACTTGCTGCATGGTGAGGGAAAGTTGCTTTAACCTCCCAGGTGCTGTTTCTTTTTCTGTAAAGCTGTAGTGACACTGGCCTCCCTCTCAGCTCTGTGGACTGCCTAAGTTCAAATATTTGAGCAGAACTTCGGGGATGCAAAATGCCAGACAAGTGTGACACATTGCTGTAGCTGCTTAAGGATATTAACAGAGCAGAAATTCAGCTGCAGCTGGACCAACATATTGTGCAGAGCTACAAGATTCTCTTTTCACAGGTGAGAATTTATAGCCACCAGCTTTAGGCTACAAATCACCACCCAGTAACTTGTCAGTGTTTTCAAGCCAGAGTTTCTTTCTCAACTCACAAGAAAGATCTCAGTGCTTGGTCCCACCTACATGGCAGCAGAATTCAGGGTAATGTTAACAACCCACATAAGGGTAAAGGATACACCTAAAATAACAGCATACAGGAACCACAGGATGAGAATTACTGGGACGAGAGGAACACACAGCAGATACTCAGTTTATGCAGCCTGGGACATTTCAAATGTAAAAAAAAATAAAAAAAATAAAAAAAATTGGGTTATAGGAAGTTTCAGAGATTAAAAAAAGAGAGAAGAGAGAGTGGAGACTGTAACAACACCAGCTCTTTCTCTCTCTAAATAAATAAATAAAAGTCATGACTAAATGAAGTCATTCTGAAAACATGAACTATTTCATGTGCATATTTCATTTGCTTTGGCAGAACATTCCCAGGACTAACCTCCTCAAGCTGCAGGAACAGGTGGAAAACACAAAATACAGGAATGTGCATAAGCACCCAGTAAAACTATAGGAAAGCTATATTCCCAACTTAGAAAAAAAGAGTCACATAACTTTTCCAAGGGGCAGAGATCAATTTGTTTTCAACACCTCACTTCTCTCCTGTGTTATTACAAAAGATACCATCAGTATTTGAGAGTTGTCTAATAACCCTCTTTAATATTTTAACCAACGGTTTCCAAATAAAATTTACTTTGTGGCTTGAAACCCATCCTGCTAGAGGAAATTCCATTTCAATCCCATTGTAATAGACAGCACAACTCAAATTCCTGAATCTGCACCCCTAGTTTTTCAGAAATGAAGTGTTTCTCAACCTGGAAGATTTAACCTGAAAGCCACAGTGCCACACCCATATTACATGAGGAAGTTCCCAGGGTGAGCACTATTCTTCCATCAGGATGATCCTCAAATGCCCTTTAAAAACTCCTTAACTATTATTTAAAAGCCCTTAGTTTTACAGACAGAGAGAAATAAGTTTGGCATGGAAGTTTAAGCATGACATGATTCAAGTTTATAAGGATTAAATTACAGCAGCTATTGAAATCCATGTTTGAATTTAATATTTAATATGTCTCTACTGACAGATTTCATTTACTCATCCTAATTAACAGTGCCCAGAGACTGCTTTTTCACCTTCTTTAGACTGAATGCGGCCAAATGTCAGCCCTGAGGTGGGGCACAGGCATCCCTAAGGCAGCGGAGGTGCCGAGCGCTGCCATACAGCACCATCTAAGGGCTCTCCATAAGTACTGCCGAGGGGATGGATGGAATGAGTCAAACCTATGGATTGGCTCGTGGGTGCTCCCAGCCAGCTGCCAGGCTCCCAGGCACACACCAGGGTCACCACAGCAAAACTCTCTGAGCAACTGCTTCCTCTCGAAGTCGCTGCCACTCATTCATCAGGAATCATCTGGAAAACAAAGTTACCAAGAAGCTGCCCGAGGAATAATTTTCAGAATAACAAGATTTACCTCTGTCATTAGCAGCAATTTGTTTCTCTCTGTGGCAATCTCTTGGCACGCAGACAAGGTGGTTTATTACAAACCCTCTAGATTAAGCACAGAAGAAGAAAATGTTATGGCTTCTAGATTTAGAAATTAAAAAATAAGAGTAGCTTTAATTCTATCCAGCTTGTGTAATCTCTATTTCAGCTTTTCCAGGCAAATTCATTTTTCTTCATAATTTATACAAATCTTGCTCATGAAAATATCTTCTTCTGGAGTGGTTTTGTGATGTAATCTACATAAGGAAATACACACTAACCTGAGGATCCACTTATCCAGCCTTAATATCAAGGAACACGCAATAAAGAAAAAAAAAAAAAGAAAGCAAAAGTATTCAAACTGCCCCACAGAAATGCCTTTGCATGTTAAATGTTCACTAAGGTTCAGTGTTCAAAAATGTTAGATGAGAGCTATTCAGACTAGACTAATTTACAGGATCTGTGCCTGTCTCCACAGCAATGTGTTCTGAGATGAAAGAATTGGCAGTGGGCCAAACAAGATTATTTTAATTATCCCAGTTTCCCTCTGAAATTTCCTGTCTCACTACATATGAAGTTTACCACCCCCAAAATGGAAAACTGACCTGCCTAGCAGGACAAACCTCAGGCAGCCTTTATTCTAGGACCTTACTCCATCACGTGCAGGCACATGCTCCACTGCTGACCTCTCCTGACCTCAGGGTGTGGAGAAGCAGCAGCATTTCTAACATGGAAGGAATTGTGTATGGTGAAAATGAGTGTCTGGAGCAGTGTCTCCAGCTAAAGTGAAAGACATGTGCATCATGCAAGACGTGAAACTGGGACTTTCAACACATCATAATTCAAAATAGCTGTTTAATGTCAGTACAGAAATAAAACATTCAGTGGCTTTTAGTCATACTAGTGCTGTACAGTGGCCATTGTTGTGCTCCATTGTTGCAGGTGTGGAAATGACAATACTAAAGAGTCCCACATTAAAGACTCCTTCATTTCTAAGACTGTCATATTCTAATGGACAGTCAAAAGGAAAAGTGAAGGACAACAATATTTGAAGTCTGAAACATTAATTTTCAAATCTAATCAGTTTCTATTGGCATTGCACACAAAAAGAACCAGTCAGGTTAAAAGTGCTGCATCGTAGCACTCATAAACAACAAAAAAGGGTTTTTTTACTTTTACTGAAACTTTCTAAAAACTTATTGATCTTGACCTACTTCTAGCTGCCTACTTCTCCTGTAAATCAGAAGTTAAGAATACGAGTTCAGCCTCTTGTTTTGAGTCCTGCAGATATCATATATTAGCAGCTGTTATTCAGTGAAGACAGACAAATCATAATCACAGCTCAAAATAAAAAATCCTGTTTGGGTGAACACAATTTGCTCTGTTCATCAAGCAAGGGCATGAGAAGTCATTCCTCTCAGTCTCAGATAGCAGTCAGGATTTCCAAGTAGATAACTTTGTTAAGATTCATGCAATAAAAAAAAAACAAAAACAATATTTTCAACACAATTCCCATTTCCATTTGCTGATTATTTTTCTTGATTGAGCTCTACCAGCCACCATGCACTTGCCATGCTTTTGACATGGCATGTAGGGCAGAAGCCAGTTTCTTATGCAGCTGCCTGTTCTGGAATGAATATCTGATCTATCTGATCTCAGTTATGCAATTACAGCAATATTAGTCCTCTCCATTAATTTTACAAGATTGGAACAGCAGAGTTTCTCTTTAAATTTCAGAAGAGGAGGGACACCAGAGCATAACAGGCTTATGAAATGCATGCTGACCTTTTAACACATTGACCTGTAGTGCTCTGAAAAGCTACCAATGAATAGAGGGGAGAAGTCAGTGCTGCAGGGTGACAGGGGGGAAAGGAGAAAACCACCACACTGACAAGGCATTATTTTTCACCTAGTGTCCACTAGCATAAAGGTGGCTCAGGATAACAACATTTCTGGCAGAAAAAGTATACAAATACTCAGCTGTTTTTCACTCAGATCTAGGTGTAAAAGACAAACATTTGAGCAACAGTAAAAGCTCCTGGTCTAAGCCTCTGATGTTGTAAAGCACAATAATTTTTGAAGCTTCTGGTGTCACTAAAGAGCCTTTGTCCAGTCAGACAAACAATTTACAGTTTAGAGTTAAGGTGAAACAAGAAACTTACTCCTTGCTCTTATTTGGCAGGCTTTGCCAGATTTGATCAGATAAAGGCACGCTTTCAGTGCAGACCCTCAATCATTTTCAACCATGTTCAATACCCCTTCTGGTTCATTTTGTGAAATCCCTTCTAAAAGATGTAAACCGGGAAATTCTTAGTGCCCTAATTTCCTCTGTGGATTATTTTGCCTACTTTGAAATACTAGGAAAGCTTCTCTAAATAAGAATAGACCTTACTGTGATGGCTGAAGTCTTTCTCCTTCCATGAGAGGAGGGTCTGACATCACAGTCTGGGAACCAGCTTTGATCCTTTTCCTGAAAAGAGGCAGGACACATCTTAGTATAGTTACTTGTCCCTGTATTTCCCATTCTCCACATCTTCCTAGGATGGTGCCTGCTTTCTTCTAAGACTTGATGAGAGAGAGAAAGAGGAGTAAAGGGCAAAGGTAACCAAGAGGTCAAGAAGAGATGCTTTCCCTCCGACGCTGTTAACAAGGCACAGCACAGGAGTTTCACACGGCTTCAGAATCCCTTGTTCTCCGCTGGTGAGCTCCGTCCAAGCCCGGGTTCACCGAGGTTACAGCAAAAGAAAAGGTTGCACTTTTGTTGATCAACGCTGCTAAGCAACAAGTCATAAAAACCAACATTACCCTTGTCTTCTGCTGGTTGCAATTAGAGAACTACAAACAGGATCACAGATTCAGGGCCGGGAGAAAACCTTTAGCAGTGTGAGTGTGCACTGCTCCCAGCCACACAGCTCATGCAGCAACTTCTCATTAGACACACATCCTGCATCCCCAGCCATCGCAGCCTGCACAGGGCAGGTCAGCCCAGGCCTCTGAAGCTGTAATAGCCTTTGGCTTCTCAGAGGTTGTAATCTCGAGGTTGTAGTGGTCACTTTCAATTGAAGAAATAAAGCAGAAGTGTTGTCAGTGCCTGATTAACTTCATGAATATCTGAGTCATGTTAAAAGGTGCATAACTAAAGCTTTTATAGGCACTCTATCAGTGGAAGAGAGGTAAGAGGAAATTAAGACATAGTAACACAGAGCAGGAACTCGCTTTGCTACAGTATTTTCAGGAAAAATACAGGAATATTATAATGCATTCTGAAAGATGACGCTTTTAACTTGTTACAAGTAACTTGTTACAATTTTTTACTCAAACTACAAGAACTTCTAACTGTTCTCCACTTAGAGCACAATTACAAACAAACTCACCTAGTGCCAAAGGACAAGTGTCACATGGTCCCATGCAACAAACAAATCCAAAAGACAGGAACAGGAGTTGAATTTATGATTTTTGTACGCCTCACACAGCAAACACTGGCGGTCACATCAGTTTCTGTGGCTTCACAGTGAATTATCCAAGATAATTCTTATGCTCCCATGGGAAGAAAAATAGAGAAAAACAGGCATTCTTCTTGCTGCTCCATAATGTACCTTCTCCATACACTGTCATGAATGCCAGCTCCTCTTTTCCTTCCTTGTTCATCAGCTGAACCATTCCTTAATATGACAGGAGGGAACAGTGTATGTCTGTCATCCTTCCATTCTAAGTATGTACTCTAATTGCTTATGAGTTTTCAATTTTGAAATTTTTATTCTCAATTTACAAATGCTGGTAAAGTTCCATTATGAGGTGGGTGGGTTACTTTTAAATAAACTGTAAGGAATATGACTTTTTGGAAGAGGAATCCTGTTGCTAGTCAGTCTGTGATTGTCCAACTCTTCAGGGGAACACACTAATGTTTCCTCAAATACATTCTTTATCAACTTTTGTTCAATCTTTCATTAAATTATAAATATTTTAGAACAGTCCAGCATGAATAGTTACAGAAGCACTAAGCTCTGTGAAAATGTTTTTCTCATTTTAACTCATGGAGTATGTTACTTATTGACTGTGCATCCAAGGGGGAGCAACAGAGCACTCTGAGAAAGGAAAATAAAGGGGAAATAAAGATGTTTGCACCAGTACAGAGCAAGTCAGTAATTGAATCTTGCCACATTATGAAAGAAAACTTTAGAAAGAGAACTGTGTACAGTTAAAAAAAAAATTCCTTTGTATTCTTTAGTTTTACTCAACTCCCATGCCCCAAAATCTCAAACAGTCAACACATTTTGGATTCACAAATAAGCAATATATGTGAGAACAAAAAGGCTGAAGCAGTATGCACAACAGGAAGTAATGCATTTACAGAAGGCAAGGGCAGATTAGATATCAAAGAAAAGTTTTTTATTACTTAAAGCAGGACATTACAACAGAACAGTAGTCAAGAAGGGGTCACTGGGTCCTGTCACTGAAAGCAGAGAGATTAGATATGAAAGGAATAAGTCACACTAAGAGCATGAACTTGCTAAGAGCATTTTTTCAACCTTAAGTAACGTGGCTGTAAATATATGTGGGGCTCAGAGTAAAGACTATTGAACTGTAACCCTTACACTCTCTGACCTGTTTCAGAGTCCTGGGTAAATCACTTGATCTCACCACACTTGTTTTTTCCACCAGCAATATCTATTACACAGGGACCTGGGGAAAAGTTTCACACTTACAGACAACTGCAAGACTTTGTAGGAAACGACTTTGTGTATCTAAACCTAACCTCCCATATTCATTTGTCTAACAGTTTGTCATACCTCCAGCTACAAACTTCATCTTGCTATTGGCTTCTCATGAAGTTTTATTGTCTCAAACTATTCTGCAATAGCTGTGGGTTTAAGTGTTAACATGAGAGCAGCTTGACAACTCCAGAAACTAAGAATATGTCAACATCCTACTCAACAGATTTGTTTACTATCTTTTTCCAGAAGCCTGTTTACTTGAATAACAGTATTTTAATGCATTTTAACCAAGTTAATCCCACAGAGCTAAAAATGATGAGCTGGAAACATTCTTCCCTATCTTGGGACATAGTGGATTGTTTACAGAGTTGTAGCCAACCAGCTGAAGCTCTGCAGTCCTTCTGAAGATGATGCATCAGCCCAGCCCACGAGAACACTGCACAATTAATTGAACAGCAGTTGACTCCAAAATGTATCACAGAAATATATTACAGGCTGTAAAACAAACTATTTCATTACCACATGGAAGGCTCAGTTCACAGTTTGCACAGGACAGCTTTTCAGTTTGGTAGGGGAATCTCTGAAAAACAAAACAGGGACCCTCATTTACTGTTGCATTTTCAAAGACTCCTTTCAATATAAGGATATTTCTCCATCTACTGAAGCATGAGGCATGACTGAACACATAGAGAAGGCAAATCAGATTTTCACTTAATGCTCTGCTTTAAGAGGAAAATGCCTGCTTAAGCTATTGCACTTCTGCTAAGAGTTCATTTGTAAATTAACAATACTATAAAAGAAGCAACAAAATGAGAAAATAATGATAGCCCATAGCTTGAGTGGATCAGCAGACCTGCATCCAGAAAACAAATACAGAAGAAGCTGTAAAACACATTCTGCTTGAACAGGTGTCATTTAAACAAAGCTGCAGATTCTGTTTCACTTGCTTGGCAGCTCCTGTATAACAGACAAGGAAAAAAGCAGTCCCTGACAGAAGTAATGACCATAATAAAGGTTTGATCTAACAGATAAACACAAATGGGGTCACCTCAAAAACTGCCATCTGAAACAAAGGCACTATCAAAAAATTGAGAACACACCAGTCAAAATGCAACTGCTCTCATCAATTCATTTCCCACCTGTCACTTCTTCTGCAAAGTACCATGAAATACAGTCAGTACTTAAAGCTGAGGGGACTCAAAGAACACAAGACGTTGCTTTTGGTTTGGGCCACTCTGTCATATTCAATAGAGATTGTTTAAATAAAAATTCAGCATGGCTATAACAAAGTTACTGTGCTTCTGCCACTCCATACATTCCTTCAGCTGCTTCTTTGTAACTGCAGCAATCCCAAAGCAGTGGTTAAGAAACAGGAGGAAGCGGTCAGAGCTCAGAATTTCTGACAATTTAGGTGGTGGAAACCACTAACACCAGATACCCCAGTGCAAACTTTCTTACCAAAGAAATGCCTCAACTCTATGGCCCCCAAAACACCAAAATGCCCTTCCTTAGTGTTTCACTGCAAACAGTGCCTAGTAGGCAAAAGTTAGGAACATGATATAACAACTGGGACAAGGGGAAAGAAGAAAAAAAATATTTTTAGGGGAAAAAACCCAAATGAAAACAAACATCATGAAGGTAAAAAGAAGACTTAAGTAACCAAATTCACTGCTATACTGAAATTGGGTTGCCAGACGCCAAACAGGTGAAATTTAGCTAAAGTCACCATACTTTTTATGTACATGTCCAGAAAATCAAAACTGTGAAAATCATCACTTCTAATATATTTCTTTAAAAATTAACTTATCTAAGCACCAACAGGCTCACAAATTCTCCTGTTTAACTGGTTTTACTGTCAGGTCTCCAAAAATTAGCACTTTTCCACCTTATCCTTCACATTTAGTGGGTACCAGATGAGCTCTGCTTTCTAGATCATGGATCAGGAAAATGTTTCCTCCAGGTTTTTCTCAAGGGAAAATAAAAACATAAAAGTGCTTTTGGTTAGAAGCAGTCTTGTCTTCTGCAAGAGATAAAGAAAAAACACCAAACACAACTGGCATTTTGTTTGAACCCAAAAAACATAAGTCAGATTAGAAAACCACAAAACATTATTTTTAGAGATAAATTATTCTAGTATAAAGACATCTGCTATTAAAACATCATGGGTAACATTTGTTCCATCTGATGTCTGCATGTAAAAAAGTCTAACTACATTTTGTTTCTAGATAAAATATCTATTTTGAAACTGGGATGGTTAAAATTCCCTTCTCTTACTGTACAGTGTGTAATAACTAACTACAGCTTCCAAAGAGGGAGCAAACACCACTATGTTCTATTTATATGCATACAATTTATTTAAAACTAAGGCTGTGGTCTGGTGCTGTCAGGCAGTCCAATGTTCTTGCTGTCACTCAAGGTGAGGAAAGAAAATGCAATCCATTCTGGCAACAGCTGCTGCTATATTAGAATGGAAAACTGCAGTGTCAACTGCTCTGAGATGACCCCACAACCAGAATCAAACCCTGCACCACCACAAATTTCACTGTCCTGCCCTCCCAAACCCAATCACATTACATGGGCATCCAGCTTTTATCAACAGATCCATGGCATGCTCAAATCAAAGATTTGGAAATTTATTTTTTTCCAATACAGTGTGTAGTAATTTCTTAGTGTGTGTTTAGATTTGTCATGATCGCTGCATATACAGAATCCAACAGAATTCTTTTGCAGAGTACTGGATAGGTTTTCTATTCATGCCTGCTGCAGCAAAACATCTGAATCCACACATAGAAAAAGTGCATTTAATGTTCATGTTTACATAAAGAACAGAGTAGAAAACAATGCTTAGAGACCATCCTTGAATGCCTTCAGCAGCAGGTCTGCTGCCAGCCCAGGAGACAAGATTCCTTTAAGGACTTTTTCTTCCAGAAGTGGGATCTTATCCTTGACTGCCAAGTGACTCCGGAAGTGCTCCAGCATGTTTTCCTGGATGAGGTTCCACATCCACACCTTCTGCTGTTTCCGTCGTTTGGCAACCAGCTCGCCACTCGTGAGCATGAGGTCACGGAACTCGGTCATTATATCCCACATAGCCGAGACCCCCTCCCCGGTTTTGGCAGAGATGCGCATTACCTGTTGGATCCAGAGGAATTGTTAAAGCCAGGTTAGCTGCTGGCCTTGAGGCTTCCATTACTGGATCAGGCAGATTGCATGGAAATTAAGAAATTAAGAAATGTGTGATGGAAGCTTCCTTCAGTACCTGCTTCACGAGGCTCTACGCATTTCTGTGCCTTCCTCCCCAGCTCCATCCCCCCCAAAAATATTGGGATTCTACTAACTAGAAGTAGACCTTGAGATCCATACTATTTGGGATATTTGTCCAGCTGCTTGTTATGAGAATAATTTTTAGTAAGTCCTTTAGATAAAAGGTACATTATTGACCTTTTACTTAAATGCAGAGTTAAGTGCATATTCTGGTAGCTGTTCTTTTGCGCTTAAAATACGCCAGAATCAAGGTATTTTGACTAAATTTTTTTGCCTTTGTTTTCCAGACCAGGAATGAATTTTACCAATAATATTTAAGACAGCCAGCACAGTCTTTCAAATTGAACAGCCTGTTTTCAAAAAGAAAAACCTTCACTCCTTTTCCACATTTACAAAAGAAAGGCTAATCCTCAGGCAGCCCAGCTGATTTAAACTCAGCTTAATGGGTCAATTTCAATACCGGGTAAAACAAACCTCCTTTATAGATAGTTTATTTATAAAAGAAGTGAGTGTGTGCTTATATACACATATTAAAAATCAGTACTGAATCTTCTCCTTAAAAATCACCAAAACCTTTTAGTAGATAAAATACAGCATTAAAACTGAAGACCCACAGGATGAGAATTCCAATTACCTAGCCATTTTCATTATGTGAGAAACTGAAAAAAATTAAAGCAATAAAGGAAACAGGTGAACTAGTGAAAGGAAAAAGATGATCACAGGCTTCAGAGTTACAATGGAGGGAGAAGTAGATTAAGGGACATTTTTAGATATGCACAGTTTACAAAAAGCAAGTAAAGTCTGCACCACTCCCGATGTCAGTAATAGCTCCGCTAGTGCAGAGATTGTAGCTCAGGGCAGAAGTCCTGGTGAGCAGGACTGGCTTTCCAGTGTTTCCTATAGCACACCTTGAGATCAGAGGTGAAACACAGACAGCAGCAATCACCTCTGCAGCACACTGAGACTAAACAATCAACTGCAATTTTTAAAAAGAGTGCAGAGAGACCAGGACAGCTAGATGAGAAGATACCAATCTTAACTCATTCAGCACGTTTT